>WKFP01013741.1:293146-395300 GCA_011057875.1 Pterocles orientalis
CCCTGATTCTTATGTTCAGCTGAATGTGAGCCAGTGGTGTGCTCTGCAAGCAAAGGAGGTTGTTTTGACAGGGTCATAGCCAGTAGACAAATGGAAGTGGTCCCCCTTTCATTGCCACTCATTGGGCTGCATTGCGCGTGCTGTGCCCAGTTTTGGGTGTTGTCATATCGGAGACTCTGATGGAACTGCAGCAAGTTCAACCGAGGCCACCGAGTCTGTGGGGCTGGAGCAGTTGCCCTGTAAGAAGAGGCTGAGGAGTTACCAGGGAGTGTTCAGCCTGGGGCAGGGAAGGCTTCGAGGGCACCTAGCAGTGGCCCCTAAGTGCCTACAAGGAGGTTATCAGGAACACCAAGCTAAGATCGTTATGGCAGCAGGTGTCTGGAGGATGATACAAAAGGTATAAATTGAAACGAGGTTTTGGACTGAATATAAGCAGGAGCAGTGGAGCAGGTTGCCCAGAGGGGGTGGGCAGTCCTCCTGGGAGGTGTGTGACACTCAGCAGGTAAAAGCTCTGAGAACCCTGATCTGGCCTCATAGGTGACCCCGCTTTCAGCAGGAACTTGGCCTCGGGCCCCTTCCAACTGGGGTTATTCCATGTTGTGTTGCTCTGTCTTAACAAGATCAGATGTCAGACTTACTTGGAGATAGAGTTATTTTTTGGAAATAAGCAAACTGTGCCTCTAAAACATGCTCGTACACCTAACAGAACTGCTGGAAAACTTGTTCCTTTATTTTGGGAAGGAGTTTGCTGTTTAAAAGAACATTCTGTACCTGATTCTGGTTTTCAAGGTTTTAGAAATCTTGTTTTGCATTTGAGCGTTTTGACAGCTTTCAAGTTTACATTCAGTCTTTAATGGTTGCTGTAATTTCACTTTTAAGCAGCAGCATTCTTCAAAGCCAACAGTGAGACAGCATCAGCTGAGGTCTGTCTGGGGATCATGAGGGGTTCCCAGTGATCTCGGTTCTTCAGCTGTCATTTGTCAGAACGCTCATGTAATCTTAATGAACAATGTGCAAAGCCATTAAAAACTCAATTACGGCTTTGGTTTTACTGCAGACGTGAGAAAATGCAATCATAAAGTGCTGATGTGTAAACACAATAGCCACCATCTGCTCCCGAGTAGCATTTCAGCTCCAGAAAGAGGATATATGTTGCAGATGCATCAATAATAGGACGCTTATCAAGGCATCATTATGCACCAAGCAGGGAAAAAATTGAAATTTATGGCCAGCTAGAGAGCACTTCATGGTTTAATTCCCCAGTTTTCAGTGGTATGTTTAATAACCATGAGAGAGTGCCGTTTTATGTTCCTGTCGTTTGAATGGATTTTTAAAAATGAATTTATTTACCGTCTTCCCATCCTCCTTGCTTCTGACTGATCTGAACATAACACATTTATTTTTGATTATTCAGGAAGCTGGTAAAACCAGCAAGATATTAATTAATCTAACCTGTTGATCCAAGAGCACTAAATTTAGTTGACTTGATATTCAGTCTGCTTTAATGAGCATATACTTCTGTGGCCAATAAATAGAAAAAAAAGAACTTTTTAGCAGCATGAGTAATCATTTCCCTAAACTTTTTTTTTTCATTTCAGTGTTGACCTCATGCCACTTCTCTGGATGGAGGTAAACAAAACAATGAGGCTAAATGATTTTTTTTTTTTCCCCCTACTGTTACCATTTTTCAAAGTTGGATATACGTGTTCTAAATGAGAGTTTCTCCAAGATACCTTTTGTTTTATTCAGATTCTTGCCTGGAGATATTGAAGTGGCTTTTAGTCATTCATTGATCAATAATTTCCATTTGTGACATGTTAATTCATTCCCTAGTTCTTTATATGAATGGAAAATGTGATAAGTGGTTTGTTGGTGCCTGACCAGATTGTATCTCTTTTATTTGCATCTACAGGCCTATAAGTTGAGAATAAGTCCCATCAGCTTCAATTGTGTGTTCAGTCTAAAGAAGATTGTCAGACTCTGAATCACAATATGTCAATTTTTATTAAGGATAGTAAGGAAAAACACACTTGTCCTTAAAAAGCTGGTTTGAATTTTTGTGCTTTTTTTTTTTTTGTGGGAGTAATTCTCATAATCTCTCACCTACATCTCCTGATGTATCCTCTCCAGACAAGCTTCACTGAGCAGGGGCATTTCTAATAAGAGAGTGGGTCTCAGCTGTTGATCTTGGAAAAATGCAGAGCAACCTTTTGAAGGTCCGAGAGGACAGGGGACAGGACACTTGTTCAAGTTCACACAGTGAAAAGAAAAATGAAAATGTGTACGGATGGGTATATTTAGAGGCCAGCTACAGAATACAGGGTATAATTTATTCACAACAATTTTGTAGTTTGATATATTCTCGTATCTGATGTCAGTTATAGTAACTGTAAGTTTGCACCCTCTACGATGGCCAGGCTTGAGGTTTTGCTCCCTGTGCTTTGACTGTCCAGGGGAAGTGTTTGTGCTGGAAGGTGCCCCACTAAGCCTGTGGAAATAAGGAATGTGGTACAGTCAGTAGGTGATAAACTGATTTAAACAAGGTGTGAGTACTCTCCTCTGACAGAGATGGCACCAGGAGGGGAATTTTTTCATCTTTTCCACTGTCATGTAAAATAATATCTCTTATCAGCACATTCCTGGAGACACATTTTTGTAGTATTTTATCCTGTATCCCTAGGCATACTGCATTTAAAAAATTCATAAGCTATAAATAAGAAGCTATGAACAATTTGCATGTGACAATTGTTTATAAGGCTATTCTTTTTGTAACTAGGACATCATTTTGTTAGGTGCTTTTTGGTGGATGGATATTTTACTTGTGTTGTCAGTCACTAGCTTCAGGCTCCATACTCTAGAATTGTCAGCACTTGCACAAAGGGCCATTGTCATACCATGAATAGCTTGTGATTCATTTTTTTTGTGGGTGGCAAAAAATAAAATTGTAATTATTGCTTTGAACTTTTTCTAAAAGCTGATGTTTTTTCTCCCAGAGGAAAACTTGTTATTTTTGTACATGAATCTGTAAAAGTGAAATACTCCCTAACTTTTTCTGTTCTTGAAACTCTTCCCTACCCCAGTGCAGTTCAGGACTGTGTTGTGATCGACACTGTACTGCTTCAGAGTAGTTCTTAAGGGTAGGAACCCGGGTATTATCCAAATAATAAGCAGAACACAATGTAACACCATGAAAGTTGAGAAAGATTCCTAGAAGTGAAATGGTGTACTCTATGATCCAGTCAACGATGCTGCAAAAACCACTTCTCCTGGGTTCCTCCTCAGTGTCGCAGACACTTTGTCAAAACCCAAAACAGGAGCTCTGCATTTCTGTACTGAGTGTTTTAATTGACTCTACTGTCATCCTCAACTATGGGATCTGGCAAATGTAGAATTTGTTGTCATTGTTTCTTGTACTGTTTCTCACAGTGGCATTGAAATGCTGCCGGCAGTGCCTTCACAGCAGCTACTACACTCCTCTGTGCTGTACTACCATTGCACAGTGATTGGACAGTGGCTTTCCTCCTAGATGCTCAGTAGAGGAGTGTTTCTTATGACGATTCTTGCTTTCCTTGTAAGGGAAGATAAAGCAGAGTACGTGTCCTACAGACATCATGGAAGTGAGTGTCATAATTAGCCTTAGAAAGCCGGCTGTTGGGTTTCCAGCCTGCTGCCTTGACTATCAGGCTGTGCCGCCTCTTCAAGCTTGTTGGCAATTGTGCTTTCTCACAATAAAGTATCTTAGGGCATGGAAGCAGAACCAAATCTCAGTTTCTCAAAATCTTAGGCCATTTGGGTGGATGTTTAAGAACAGTATGTATATAGTATTCACTGAAGAAGATAATTAGTGGTTGACTGGGAGCAGAATTAGATCAACAGTGAACGTTTGTCAGGATCCCATCTTATAAACTTTGATTGTTAGAGAGAAATTGAAAAGTTTGGATTTGGCTCTTATGTTTCTCAAAGTCCTTGCTGTGAATCTGGAATTTCTTGCTTTGGGGCCATGTTGATTTTCAGCATATCAAAATGAAAGATAGACTTGCCAGAGAGCATCTTGCCTATAAATTTTCATATTTCCTAGTAGAGGCTCTTCCCCAGCTGTGCTTGTGTTGTGCTTGATTTTTCCAAGGTCTCTAGAACGTGTGATTTTTATTTTTTTTTTAAATGAAAGATTGACTTCCTTCTGCGTCCATGCTTTTCAATCCTTTACAAAATGCACATATATCATAAACACAGGAAAAAAGCACATTTTCATGGGAGAAAGTTGCTGGTATCTGTTGATATAAAATTAGAATATATGGCTCTTCACTGCACAGAATTGATAAAAATGTTTATCTGGCTCATCTGAGTGTCACACTGCTATAGCACGAAATAGGGAAAGTCGATAGGTTAGAAGTGAGGCAAGGGTTTTCAAACTCAATTTTCTGTGAGCTGCAAGGGGCCAGCAGAGAAATACATTTGTAGCATGCCTTGGCAGCAGCAGCAGAACTGAGAGTGTCAAGAGGACTGCATTTGATTAAAAATTATCATGCCTGGCTGCTGGCACACTGATTCTACCCCCCACCGTCCCCCCTCTTAGTATTTTCTTCAGCTTTTTTCTGTGTGTGTCTGCACACCCATAAAGGAGATCCTTTAAACAGAATTGAGTCAAATAACTGTTGTAATGTTTTCCCTTATTGCTAACATTTGTCACCTTGATGCATCTGTGGAGAGATGAGTTGAGACACAATGTGCTGTAAAATAACTGCTTGATGAATCAAAATGTGAGTTCAACATCAAGTGCCATCCTTAATATGATGCAAGCTTCCAGGTTAATAAACTCATAAATTGCCTTAGTATATTTTTCCCTCCCTGAATTCATCCTGTCCTTCCCTTCTAGAAATATAATTGCCCTTGTGTTGTTTCTAGTTGAGATGTTGGTGTTATGCTAACAAGCCTAATTCATCTGGGCTCTGAAATTTTTTTTTAACACATTTCAACCTTCAAAAGTTTATAGTACCAAGATGCAGGGTTCACAGGCATGAAGTAGGTAGGGGCCATGTAGGCAAACGTTAGCTGGGAATTTGGTCCGTTGGTGTAGCTTGTGTTGAATGTGGCTTCGGAGGGCTGTGTGTGGTGAGAGCCACATCACTGCTGGAGGTGTGAATATCCTCTTGTTTAGAGTGACTGTTTTATCACAAGGTTACAAAATAATAAAAGCAAAATAGTATTTTCATTCTGATTTTTAAGTTATCTAGTTAAAGTGGTTCTAGTTGGCCCTGTATCTATTTGTGTATGTCCTCTACAATTTCAATATCCTTTCTTCCTGTTACCTAACAACTAGCATAACATAACTTGAGTTTTTCATATGAATATTTAGTTTTCTGGCTTCTGAGGAAATCACAGACTTTTCTAATGGAGCTTTTTACTGAAAAAGCCAAGCAAACCCACTCTTTCTTCTCTTTTTGCTTTCCTCTGTAGGCTCCTTCATGATGGTGAACAGCTCTGGGCGGGCGTCAGGGCAGAAAGCTCACTTGCTGCTGCCCACGCTGAAGGAAAACGACACACATTGCATCGACTTCCACTATTACTTATCCAGCAGGGACCGTTCCAGTCCCGGCTCTCTGAATGTCTACGTGAAGGTGAATGGAGGACCACAAGGCAATCCCATATGGAACGTCTCGGGGGTTGTTACAGAAGGATGGGTGAAAGCAGAACTTGCCATCAGTACGTTCTGGCCACATTTTTATCAGGTAGGAGTTTGTCGTATTTTTCTCTCTTTTTCCTTTGAATGTTTGGTTAGGTATGAGCTAAGCTATTGTTAGCGATAGGTATTCTGAAAATCAAATCTCCCCCAACTTCTTTCTATCAGAATGTTGTGGCCAGGTCACAGAGTGATGGATAGACTCCTGGGAGTCAAATTATTGTCAAGTTAAGACCCCCTTGTTTATCATTAAATCGGCACATAAACAGTCTAGTATTGACACTTTCCATGGCCCTGGGTAAATGTAAATACACCTGAGTGTCTAGATGTGTAACTGCATCTCTACATAAATTTGCTTGAATTATTTTTGGCCCTTGGTTGGTTCCATAAGAAGGAACACTTGTTCACTCAACATTGCATCTGGACTTTTCCTGTGCCCATATGAGTGGTGTAAATACATAAGCTGCTAATAAAATCTTGTACTATGTTATCAACAGATAACACCATTCCTCTTTGTTTTAGCACTGCTTGTAATGTAATATGACTTGTGTTAGGAGATTTTTTTTTTAAACAAGCACAAAGTTGGGGAATGTAATGGTTAAGTTGTTTTTTTGGTTATATCAATTTTATAGCTACTTGTTAGTTGTCCACTTCAAACTTCATGTAGCAACTTTGCAGTCGTTATTTCAGTTTTAATTAGATAAGATTGCACACAATGGACTCACATACCTCTTGGTAGGTGTTGGAAGCATGGTTTTGTCTTATTTTATATTTAAGACCAAAAAAAAAAGCCTGGGAGGGAATTACACCCTGAGCCTTGTAGGAAAAGCTGATGTACACATGATAGTTAAAAGACATGAGTGAGACAGGAATTATGATAGAAAAAACTATGAAAAGGCAGCAAATAGTCTGTGGATAAGAAACAGCAAGTAGAAAATCTTACTTTTTTTTTTTCTTTTAATAACTGGGTAGGAGGTCTATAAAATCTGAGCTGAAGTAGAATGCTTTAATGTTCTGTCTCTGAAAAAGAGTTGGATATCAGCAGAATACATAAAATATGCTATGCAGAGTAAGAGAAAAGGGATAGAGACATGCAAATGTGTGGAAAGTGGTGTTTTAAGGGCTGTGCACAACTTGTCACTTGTTCCAAGGTCATGTTGAAGTGCTTATGCTCCATTCATATTAACACGAACCTGGTCATGAACTGGAATTTGCTTCATAGTAGGTGCTCTACAGAGATAACAGAAATGATCTTTCACCCAGATAATCAGTGCTTGAAAAACCTGGAAAAGACAGTCTGATCTCACACTGAGAGAGCCTACTCTTAGATATACCAATAGTAGACTTCCTGAGCCTGCCTTACTTCTTTTGCAAGCCCTTTTGGAGGTCAAGTTTGCCTTTCCTGAGCAAAAAATCCTTTAAATCAAACAAGAATCTGCAGTGCAAAAATGAGTAGATCGGAAGCCAGCAGTAACTGTCTAGGAGTAGTTCCTTCCTAGAAAATGCAAGGATTTTATTTTTTTAATTTTTTGATGGATGGGTGTCATGTTTCCTTCTGCTTATTTATATTTGTGTTCTTATTCCCTAAGTGTGGCTTTTAAAATTTGAGATTTGTCCCACTATTATGAAGGATCTAATAGACTGATCTGTTACCAGTCCCTGATTTTATAAATAGTCTTCCATTGATGGGTCTACAATCCTCTATGTTTAATCAACGTGGGTTTTTTTGTTTGTTTGTTTTAATTTATTTTTTGAAAGACAGCCTTAAGTTTGCAAAAGTGAAGAGGAAAATGCAGTGAAGGACTTAGACAAAATTACTGTTATTTGGCAGCTTAACATAACGCTTCTGGCTAGAGGAGTCCAGAGGTGCAGGATGTCAAAGCTTGGATGCAGTGTTGCAAAGGGAATGTCTCATTTCACCCTCACAGTCTAGGATGTACCATCGGAGTGTTGTCAGCTTTAAATCAAAATTACAGGCCTGGAGAGCTCTTTGTACACAAGAGACCTGAAAGCATGTTCTGTATTTCAAAAGCACCAGGTAACACAGGGGAAAATAAAAAAGGCATTTTTCTGAAATAATGAAATCTGCGTCAGGCAAAATGTGGGTTATTCTCCTAATGCACAGAAACCACACCATCTTGCACTGCAATCTGCATCGGAAATTCAGTCAGGAGAAACAGCTGAAGCTTTCTGCCCTGTCTGAGGCTTCAATGGGTACTTTGAACTTTGGAGATGTGACTAGTAGAAAGCTAGTAACCAAGCCTATCGCCAGAGGTCTTGTTTTCGGTTTGGCAGCTCCACGCAAGGGTCATATGAGTCGTCTGGATGCAAAAGCACCCTGCTGAGATATAAACGTGGGGATGGTGGACATTTGTCATGTCTACCCTAGAGTTACTCCTACTTGGGTTCCCAGCCTGCAAATGTTTTTAGTGCAGAGAGAAAAAGCCATAATAGTCCTTGGAGAAAGGTGATACATGTAATCTTGAATTACTGCTTGCCATGAGGATGAACTTAGTCCCAGAATGCACCGAGGGCAGCACTCGAGTCCGCCAGGAAGAGTTTTTTTGATGTATAGCAAGGAACGTTATTGATCCACGCCTGAAGACAACTGTTGTACCACAGCAGCTGAGCCAGGCTACGCTGCTAACACAGACGTCGTTGGTACATAGCAGCACTGAGGGGTAGGCTTGTTTATTGGAAAGGAAACATGAAACGACTTCAGTATTTGCAGTTCTCAGGAGCATTTAGGGATGTTTTTTAAGAGTAAAGCTTTGCATTTTGTCATGTGTATTAATTACTGAGATGTTCCTTAACTGGAAATCAGTGTTAAATACCTATGTCTCAACCACTGTACTACATTTCTGGCTGAAGTTAAAAGGACATGAGCGATATTCATTAAGAAATTTGCAGAACTGGGTCCCATAAGCAGGAATTCCTGCCTTTTCCTCATATTGGATCTCAATTCCTTGTTTTCAGGAAAACCTGAAGCTTCTTGCTTTGATAGGGCTGAGATGTTGCACACAAAAAGACAGCAATGTGGAAGTTTGAAGGGGGAAATAACATGAAAACCCCAGTATAGAGCAGAACGGATAGTAGTTTATCAAAACAATATTGTGTGAATTGAGAGGAATCCTTCACTCTTGGCTGTGAATGTTGCACCAGCGTGCATGGGTTTTTTAGGAGCTGACTCGGTTGTTGCCAGCTTAAGTTATGTTGTGCTATATTAAAGACTCTGTACATGTCGGTAATTAGCAGAAGACAGTTCTCTATGTATCGGTGCTTACTTCTGCCACGCTGAAATAGCTAAAGCCAATGCCTTGGAGAGCTTTTCTTTCCAAGTTCTTGACTTGCAAGAAATTGAGAATTAGTTCATTGTGGCTTATAGCTTCTCGCAAATGCAAAACTGAGATTTTGTAGCTGTAATGTTGCACTTTAATTCAAGTCTGAAGGGCGTGGCAGTAGTTCCTTACGTGACCTTCAGCAAGTGTAGTTTTTATAATGAATGACATTTCATTTCTTAAATTGTAATTTCCATACTAAGGACTTGCATTATACTCTTATTTTATTCACTCCCTAAAAAGCCTGTCGAGGACCTTGATAACACAAAACACTTGTTGATGTGTTTTGGATAATTTTATTTTCCAGAGACTTGCTTACTCCTACTGCTCGTTGGCCAGCTTGTCTTTTGTCCGCCCTCCTCTGGAGCAAATCTGTGTTTCTACACATGAGCTTTTTTTAGTTTATATAGTTGCCTGTTAATTTTTAACTTTTGCCTGTTTTTATCATGTCTTTTTTCTAATGAACTTATTTCAGAAGATTTCACAGTTGGATGTGTTTTGAATTGAGTGAGCAGATCTTACGAAGTCATGGAAACATGAGTAGAAACTGGAAGGCAAAATGCAAATCAAAATGAATATCAGCAGTTCTGTACTTACGAAGGATGTATTGGTTTACTTTGATAGCCAGGACGTGCAGTGATCAGCATTTGGACAGTTGAGTCTTTTACTGTGTTAGTTCTTCTGATGAAGGAGATGAAGAAGAGGCTGAACAGGGACAGGCTGGGAATACCAGCTTTTATTTAAAATGAAAATGTGTTAAAAAAGGGCTTTAAGTAGTTAACTGTGCTCTAGGAATGAGTTTGAGATTACAAATTCCTGAAATACTTTCTCCCACGAAAAGACTAGCTGCACTAGAATACTGCTCTGATAGTAATAACCGTGCCAGCTGAATGTGCTAATTAACTCTGTCCTTGAAAACATTATTGTATACTCATGCAAAAATGGACAATTGAGTACAGTGTGAACATCAGTAAGAGGAAATGAAACTGGGGACGTGGTGGGTTGGCCCTTGGCTGGGGGCCAAACCACACACACCCGCTCACACAGTCCCTGCCCCCACCCAATGATAGGGGAGAGAATTAAAGAGATAAATGGCAAAGAGGACTCGTGGGTTGAGATAAGGACAATTTAATTACTAAACTACAATAATATTAGAAATAATACTATATACAAAGATGCAATGTGATACACAGTGATACTACCCCTCCCCACCTGATGACCAAAGGCCCAGCCCTCTCCCAGCCAATGGCCCCGAAGGAGGGAGAGAATAGGTGATACACAATTATGCTGCCCCCCCGAAAAAGGCTCGGCCTGTTGCCAGCTAATAATCCCCAGAAACCGCACAGACGATTCCCCCAGAAAGGGGCGGGGGGAAGGGGGGAAAGGGGGTGCACCGCTCCCGGAGGCACTCACGGAACGGAGATAACAGCCCAGGCGTCCCAGCCCGAGAGCTGACCGAAGCAGGGAAAAAAAAAACAGCTAACGATCCTCTGGGAGAGGGAGGATGCCAAAACTCACGGAACGGAGATAAACGAGGAGCGAACGCAGGCTCCCCAAAGCGAGACGAATCCAGAAGTGCAAAGACAGTACTCCTAGAAGAGTCTTCTTCTAATATACTGGGTATGACGTGCATGGGATGGAATAATTGGTGAGTCTGCTTCTCAATCTTTACCTAAAAGCAAATCCCAAGCTAGAAGCCAAACTGTCTCTTCCCCCCCAAAAGGCTGAATGTATGTCCTTGAGAACAAATAGCAACATCCTAGCAATAACTATAAACGTTCTTCTCTTATCAATTCTCTCCTGAGCAGGAATCCAAAACATAGCTTCTTGCTAGCTATTTATGAAGAGAAGGGAAAAGGAAAAAAAAATTAACTCTGCTCTGCTTAACCCACGACAGGACATCCCTTTCAAATGCAGAGGACAGCACCCATTACATCTCTACCCATTCATTTTTTTTTTAAATGATAAAGGATAGCACCTCATTCCTTTGGGAAGAGAATGACTGCAAGGAGGGCACAGTCAGAGCTCCTGTCCTACTGTCCTTTAATTGTTGGGCAAACTACGCCATGTTTAATACTGTTTTCTCCTGAATTTTTAGTTAGCTTATCTGTCAGCAGTTAATTTTAATGATCTATTTATCAGTTTTTTAGATTTTTTTCTTTTTTTTTCCCCCACACTGCTGATTTTCAGATAGCCTGTATTTTTTTTTAGTAACAGTGTGCTTCAGATCACGGCAGTTTTTCAGGTAAAATCACAAAACCACAGGAAAGAATGAGATTTTTGTTCATTGGTAATTGAATATCTGTCTATTCAGAGCCAACTCAGTGGAACGCTTTCATTATCCATATACATAAATAAAATAGAAAGCGCTAGTTAGTGTACCATTAATGCAGAGAAATACCGCGTGTGGTTATTAAGAATATTCCTTCTCAGACCATGTCAGTTCAGTTCAGGGAAAGGCAGTAACAACTTTATTATATCTAGGAGAATCTTACTGCAGTCCAGTGACCAGAATCCAGGGTCAGCCGTTGCTCAAAATTTGCTTTCTAATGCTGCAGTGGCATGCACGCGAAATCAAGGTTTTCTCCAGGAGAATCTGTGCAGGGTTATTGATTCACTGAGATAATTTTATTGCATGTGCAGCATTCTCCAACTCTGAGGCATACTAGGAGCAAGATGTCAAATTGTTATCCACTTAATGTTCTCGGACTGGTGTTTAAAGTGAATATAGGTGTGCATGTGAAAGAATTACGTAGTTGTCTCTAGTCCTAATGAATGTTGCTTCAACATTTTGTTTTCCATAACAAACAGATTTTCAATCTTTAATATGCACGTATGTGCTGAATCACCTTGATATCCCTTCGTTATTAAGGGTGAAATGCTTTGACTGACTCTGACACTGGATGAAGAGCAAAATATGGTGACTGGCCAAATGACTAGCGTAGCTATTCTTTTTAAGAAAACTTTTTTTAAAATTTTGTATTGCAGGTGATATTTGAATCTGTCTCTTTGAAAGGACACCCAGGGTACATAGCTGTGGATGAAGTCAGAGTTCTTGCCCATCCATGCAGTAAGTACTTTTTGTTTCTCTCACTGTATCAATGCGTTATATACTGGGCTTTACAGTCTAAAGGAGTGATTTACCCAATTTGGTCAGCACTAAACTGTCGTCTTGTGTCCCTCGGAGACACCTAAATATGATCAGCCTTACATAATTGCAAGTTGTGCAAAAGGCAAAGCTGCTCTCAGCCTATAGCTAGCACCAGGATGTCTGTGGAAGTCCCTCTTCCTCTCATGTTATGAGAACATGAAACTGATTGTTTTATTGTTTCTGAATCGTATTGCTGTAGAAAACAATCTAAAAAGCTTCTGAAAATATCCTGTGTGGTTAACTTAAGCAGAAGCAAACACTTTTTTTCAGTATTTCCTCAGTAAAGGACACGTCCCAGAGGTGTGTGTCTCTCAACAAACGTTAAACCCCTGTAAAGATATGAAAAATAAATCTAATTCATACAATACACTTGCACAGGAGTAGAAACTAATGCAAGTTCATTACGCTGTTCAGAAATATTAGTTCTGCATTTCTTCTGTTGCAGCCATAATAATAAGCTTAGATTTATTTTTTTTTGCTATTTGAAGAAACCTTGAGTCCTCAGTCTTTGAGTCTGAACTTGTTTGGTTTCTCTGTGCATCCACAGCGTGGTTTGAGGACTTTGTGCAGTATACAGTTTCTTCCAAAGGTTTTTTTTTTAATAGGCTTTAACAACCCCTCTCCCCAGTTCAGTTTTACTAAGTCAGTGACAGCTGCTCACAAAAAAAATCATTGATCATGTTGACAGAGTGATATCAAGTGGTTTTCTCACAATACAGAGTTTCAAAGAATCGCTGCCATTCAGTGTGACGGACGTGGTTCTGTTCAAGTTTAACAGGACGTTTCTGATAACCACAGTATGGTTAACTGCTGTTTAAATTCTATTTGTATTTACCACGTACTCGTTGCTCAGGCCTTTGGGTGCATTTACTTCATTAAGAAATACTTACAGTCTGCATTAACCAGATGTTGCTGATAACTGGCAGCATCCAAACAAATCTCCCAAATGGTCTGTGTGCATTACGCAGTGTGTTGAGGGATGGCTGATCCCTTTACTGCGAAAGAGGCGGCTGAACAAAGTGTGGGACAAAGCCTGGACAAGAAAGTTCTGGGGTTTAAAAAGAAGAGATGGGATGCTGTGTTACACTCCTGCTCAATCAAGTATTTAAACTTATTTAAATCCATTTCTCCAAGTATATGCAGGTCTCTCTTCAAAATTAAAGGTTTCTTGGTGACTCAAAACTGAAACGTTTCAAACAATTAAACTCTTCCATTCTGAATCAATTTGCAACCTGCAGCATACAGAACTCATTCAGCTGCAAGTTCTCTGCAGTCTTTGTAAAGGTTTCTCCTGTCTGATTCCCAGAGTTGCTTTTGGTTTTCAGCAATGACAGCCACCAGGGTAAATGTCACAAGTGTGTTCCATCGACTTGTACAGGCTTTGCCCCTCGTGTTCATTTTGCAATTGTTATAACTCAAAGCACAGGGACCACGAAGCTCCTGATGACCCTGGAGTTACTGAAATTATTGGTGCCATTTCTTCATTTCTGCTTTACCTTCATAGATGACAGTGTAGCAGACAGACCTAAGTATCAGCAATAATGTGGTGAAATGCCCCTAATGGCACAGTAACGGAGAAAAAAATACCTTCATAGTGTTGCCTTTTTTCCGCCTGTGAAGGAATGTGCTGAATTATCAATTTTAATTGTGCTAAAATCTCGTTGGCTGTGTGTGTAATCACAGGACAGCCTTGTGCTCCAGGGGTCTTGGGTCTTTGGGGTGTGCAGGGACACCTCCCACTAGCCCAGGTTGCCCAAAGCCTCATCCAGCCTGGCCTTGAACCCCTCCAGGGATGGGTCCCCAGAGCTGGGTGCAGCACTGCAGGGGGGTCTCATGAGAGCAGAGCAGAGGGGGAGAATCCCCTCCCTCGACCTGCTGCTCCCACTGCTGGTGATGCCCCCAGGACACAGTTGGTTTTTGCTTCCAGCACACCTGGCTGGGTCATGTTGACCTTCTCATCTACCAGCACCCCCAAGTTCTTCTCTTCAGGGCTGCTCTGAAACACACATTGTTATTCCAAAAGTCTAGGATGTATTTGATAGTCAAGAAAATAAAAAGGAAAAAAGACCCTTGTGAAAAATTGGTTTGGGTCAGTCATGCTTGACAAGCTCAGAAGCATTTGGTATTTTCTTTTTTGACCTTTTTAGAAACACAGGAAAGAAATTACTCAATTACTCTTTATAGCAAGTGGTAAGACATTGTGCTGATGACCATGAACTTGGGTTGTGATTTGATCTGTGTTCTCAGATATGCCAGAGCTTGTACGATCCCCTAGGCCATCTGCTGTCGGATCGATCGTCCACCTCACTCTACAGTGAATAGTTAAATACTGAAGGACAGCTTTATTTTGCAAAATCACTTTGTCAAGGATAGGCTGTAATGCTCTGCTGGGTGTTTAGATCTGTGTTGGTGTAACACAGTCGATTACTGCCTTGCTCTACCCTTGTGATACTTTTGCATCTTTTGTCAGGAAAAGCACCTCATTTCCTGCGGCTTCAGAACGTGGAGGTTAATGTGGGACAGAACGCGACATTCCAGTGCATTGCTGGGGGAAAGTGGTCACAGCATGACAAACTTTGGCTCCAGGTATAGTAGTGTCCTTTTTGTTTGTCCTTTTTTTTTTTTCCCCTCAAGTAAGATAAATAGATAAAGACTGGGTGGTGGGGCAAAATAGTTTCGTGAAGATCCTTTGAGAACGGCCTTAAATTCTTTCTAGGTGAGAGTTTAAGGTGACAAGGTACAGAATCATGGTACAGAAAATGGAAAACATGGCCAGTGATGCAAAATTTTGCTTTCAAACAAATGCCCATGCACCTGTAAGCACTCAGTCATAAAGAAGAAGGGACAGAACACATGGAATAGTTCTTAACTTGTGCTTAATTGTTCAATCTTCTTTTCTCTCACACTCCAAAAATGTCCTCAGCCCAGAGTCACTGACAGTATGTTAAGGAGGAAACCTACTCTGAGGTCTGGCATTACTACCTGGACTGTGAAAACAGGCAAAACCAGTTTGTACCCACTGTTTTTCCTCCTCCCAGTTTCCCTTGGCTGCACTGATAGCAGATTGTTCCTTTTAGTCACTCACTAAAAGACCAAAACCTTCCCTCTCTTAATGTCTATATTTTCATCCAGTGGCTGGTGTTGAAAGACTGGGTTGTGCTGTTTGGGTGGGTATCGTGACAACCTTAAGAACTCATTTTCAGTTCTGGGGTTAGCAATGGTGCATACCTCAAACTGAAGCTGTGGAGTGCACGTTTCCCAGTGAAGGACAAAATTATTTCTGCCCTTTGGAGTGCTCGGACGTGTGGATTCCCAGCATATGTAAAACTCTTCTAGAAGTTTTTAAAATAGTTGAGCTCTTTGCTGCTTCTCAACTTCTGTGCTGTTAACCACCTGACATCCCAAACAAGTCGAGAGAGTTCTATTGCTATATATACTGTACATGTATATGGGGCCAACATAAACTTTCAGAACGCTTAAGACAGTCAATGATTTTTACTCTCGGCTTGGGCTGGTGTGACTGAGTTCCTGACCACCCCATATTTGTAGCATCTGAGGCTAGGCAGTTGCCTTTGTCATGGTTGCTATGGCATTTGCAGTCAAGCAACTAGCAGATTTTCTCAAACTTTTTTATTGACTTCAGACATTTTAATAAACTTTAAAAATAACAATTTCAAATCCAGTTTAAATACTAGGGGAGGAATTGGTTTACCTGGTCAAAAAAATTAAAATTAGTACTGGGGAAAGTCTTGAGTTGGTGAGAAATGTGGTTAGCATCATGTAAAATTTACTTAAATCACTTTAAGTGTGCTCTCATCACAGTTTTGTCCTAAAAATTACATTTTTATCTGAGATTTTTTAACCTATGGTGTACTTTTGGCATCCAATGAGATGTATTTTTGGTTTATTCTTTATCCTTTCTGAGTTATTTCTGTGAAATTTTTCCGGTTATGACTAGATGTATGTAAAACCACTTCTGACCTGTAGCAGTTTAAACCTTTTCCTGTGAGAAACAGGGATTTGGGAAGAAATTGTTGTCGTTACTAGTGGGAAATCTGTTTTGGAAATGGAAATATTTAATGAAAATAGCCTTAGGTGCATAATCTGTGTGTCTTCATAATGTATATTACGTTTGTCTGCCTTCACAGCAGTGGAATGGAAGGGACACGGCGTTAATGGTCACTCGAGTGGTCAACCACAGACGCTTTTCTGCTACTGTCAGTGTGGCTGACACCTCTCAACGCAGCATCAGCAAGTACCGGTGTGTCATTCGTTCAGACGGTGGATCTGGAGTTTCGAATTATGCAGAGTTAATAGTGAAAGGTAGGTTGCACTAAAGCAGCGCATTTATGTAAGATGACTATTTATGTATAAAAATTTACATTCTATTGGACTTTTTTCTTTCATTCCTTTTAAGTAGGAAAAAAGGGTAAAAGCAACATGAATTTCAGACATTTTATTAAAACAAATATTTGAATTGAAACTTTGTCTGCAAACAGCCCTCTTCATAAGCTTTTGTAGTAGCTATGGATGCTTTTAATGTAGTCAGCTAAACAGGTTGTTTGTCAGTCAGCTTCATCTGCCCTCCTTTACAGTATTTTATCAGGCATCAGTAATCTCGTGATGGAGCATCGCGCGTCAGAAGAGTCTGCTCAAGGCTGCTGGGAGTAAATGATGGGATTGATTCTGCTGACGTACTGAAGTGCACAGCAGAAACATCAGGGGTTCTTGAAGGATGCTA
This sequence comes from Pterocles orientalis, assembly GCA_011057875.1. Taxonomy (NCBI): domain Eukaryota; kingdom Metazoa; phylum Chordata; class Aves; order Pterocliformes; family Pteroclidae; genus Pterocles; species Pterocles orientalis. The sequence continues at coordinate 310,057 of WKFP01013741.1, forward strand.
GGGTTTTAGCCCTGTTATTTACTGTGATTCAAGAGCTGATACTGTGCCTGACGCATACAAGATGTGTCATGAGACATGCAGTAAAGTGCTATTTACTGTGCTGCTTTTGTTTGGTGTTTTTCTTTTTTTTTATTTTTTTTATTAAACCTTAACCTGAGCTGCCCCACAGGGATGCTCATTGTGCACCACTGTGGCTTGGGCAGGGAGGTGGTTACATTGCTCCTGAGACACTCTGTGTTTGGGGGGGAGGGAGCAATGTCAAAGAGGAGGAGCATAGGTCTGCTCACTGGGTATAATTGTATTGATCTGAATCATTCACTTTTTTGTGAAAATGGAGGGCTGCTGTAGAAACGAGATCATTTTTGTGATCCACTGTAGTACTTTCTGCCAACTTTCTGTGAACCTTCTGTCATCTGATGATCAATATACTGATGCCTCTACGATCCCTTAAATATAGTGTTGTGTGGTGCAGATGTTCAGACTACAGGCTGTGAAGAGAATTCTCCTATTAGGTGCCAGGTGCTTTTAATTCCCACTTGGTGATCTTGCATCTTGTTCAAATCCAGAGGAATTAATTCATGATTAAAATGGAATTGAGTTGCCAGGAGTGGCATATCTGGTATTGTATCATAGCTAAATAGAGGGAAGGCAATTTTCCAGAGCAGCCAAATAACAGAATATGCAAAGTTGAGTAGGTGCCCGACACTTTTCATGTTTTACGAAATAAGAAGCGGAAAAATAGAAGAATAAGTGACAATCATGAATGGCTGGGTGTCCACTAGGAGAATTGTTTCATTGCTGGGCTACTCAGTCAGACACCTAGCCAGAGAAATTTTAGGGGAGTAATATTGTTATGGAAAAATATACTCCTCTGCTCCTTGCTGCTGTTTGGTAAGCAGGTAAGGTTAAGTGGTTCGTTTGAGGTTAGTCTGCAGAACTGTGACACGCTGGAATTGCATGGATGACTGCTTCCAAACAGTCTGACTAATTTCAGTGTGGATAATAGCAAATTTGTAATGCCATGGCACAGGCTGAAATGGAAGCAAATTGGATTTTTTTAATTCTGAAGAGATGTTTATTGAATTGCATTAGTGTACTTGGTACACGTTAAATCAGTCTGTAATTGAACTCTTGCTCAATTGATAGTCCTGCCCCTAAACCCACTAAATCCAAGCTAATGCTCTGCTGCTTAGGTGCTTTTTCTCAATCAGTTGAACATAAAATCATAGAGGACTGTTAAGGTTTGAAAGTATATCTATGTATCTTTTTAATGCAAAGATGTGTTTGCTTCCCTGTGCATGTTTCATTGCAGTATTGAGAAAGGAAAGAGTAATTTACATTTCTCAATATTGAATTATAATATTTGCTAGATACAGAAAGAGAGGTTTTGCTTTGAAATACACTTTCTTCTTCTGCACCCTAAATTGGAACAATGGATTCCTATTGCAGCAAATGAAAGGATCAATGAAACTAAACACACACCACTTTCTGCCACCCCCCAGTCTTATGCCACCCCCCCTTACTTGTCTATGTAGACATCTCTACTGAGAACAGTGTATTACTGTAGAGTAATTACTTGAAATCTTATACAAAAGATCATAACTTTATTAGTTTCAAATTATTACAGTATATTTAGTGTCAGGAGATACCTTTTGTAGTACTGTGAAAATGCTTTTCTGTAGACAGCTATTTGCTGTATATGCTAATACTTTTCTGTCTCCTGACTCCATCACAAGGCTTCTATAAATGACAATACATTTATTCTTCTCTTTGTGCTCTAGAATCATAACAGTCAAGCCAGAGAAACCTATCATTTCCATCTGTATACCTTACCATCCTTTGGTGCTCCTGTGGAAATAGCTCTTCTCTATTTCTTATCTCTCACTGTTGCACATATAGTAATTTAATCCAATTTTGTACAGGGCAGTTTTCAAAAAAACCCAGAGATTCTGTGTCTTGCTGTATTGATCACATATGAATGGAATGCTGCTTGTCTGCAATTTTCTTTTAAGTAAAAGCTGCGAGGCAGTTACATTCTGAACTAAATGTAGGCTTTGCTTGTGTAAAGATTGTTTAAAATACTGTGGAAATTGGATAGAATCTTATCATTTAATGTCTGTATTAGTGATAGTGTCCTTCCAGGACACCTGTCACATTGCCTAAAGTTGTGAATAACACTTTAGACTGTGTCTGTTTGTGTAGAGGTTTGTTGGCTTTTGTGGTTTTTTTCCTGATCCCTTTCAGATATTCTGGATGGCTAAATTAATTAATTAAGTCCATGGTGGGAATCTGTGGAGAGCTGATAAAGAGGGAATATTTCAGCATCTATAACTTATTTTTAATGAGAGAATTTTTCTGAATTTTTCACTCTCTAGGAAGTCCCTCAAAATTTTTTTGTTCCTATCTGATACTTTTTTTTTTAAGGCTCATGGCATTTTCTTAGGGTTTGTTCTGCTACTACAGGGGTAGGAGTACTCGACAGAGATCCCCTACAGACCTCCAAGGGTATGTTCTAGTTCTCTTCAGTTTTGTCTTAGTTGATTTTCAAAGTGGTTTGTTACTCAACACGGATGAAAACTAGTCTGTCTCTTAACTGGGTGGCTTTCTGCCAACCTTGTGATATTTGGGACTGCTCATCTTTTATCAGTCACGCTCCTCTTGAGGTTTTAGATGTGGGAAGCTGACACCAAAGAGAGGGGTGGTTTCTTTTTCAGAGTTGCTTCCTATTTTTTTCTCTAGGTCTTTTCTGGCATGATGGTTCTCACTGTAGTTGCACTGTCTGTTTATTAACTCTGCAAGTACACAAAGGAAACTGCTCTAGTGATCCAAGTCTTCTCCTCCATAAGCAGACACTGGCACGTAAAGAAGCCAGAAAACAAAAAAACATGTCTATAGACACCAAACAATCCCTGCCCCCCTCTCAAGCTATAAGAGTCGAGATACTCAAGTGTCAAAAGCATGCTAAATAATTAGACATTTAAATAAATCTTTATGTTTAAGCTTCTCTAGTGTTAAATGCATTGTGCTAATTCTAGATTCACAATTATAAGGCAGACTCATTAAGGAAAACCTTTACAAGTATTTTGACTATCTCAGTTTTTATTAGCAGAGCTGTGTCCAGAATAGTTTCAGTTAATTATTAAACAGCAGCAAGTCCTATTAGAAGAGAGAGCTTTCTGGAGCTTAAAAGTAGTAAGCAATAAAAACATCTGTAGTCTGCAGCTGAGCCTGATCTTGGGCTGGGGCTGGCCCTAGAAATGTCTCATCACACCCTCTGTAGGTTTCCCTGAATAAAATAGGCACAATGTGGGCATGAACGTATATAATATGGTGTTACACACGTACTCCAGAGTAGAGCGTGTTCCTGGGATGAAAATATAATTGTCTCCAATGTAATTGTTTAAGATGCTCACAAACTCTGAAATATTTCACTTCATAGAAAGCATTTACTCTAAGGGAAGAGGTGGATATGAAAAAGATTCTTTAATTTTTTTGTTTGTTGGTTCATTTCTTCATTGATTTTCATGCTTGATGCACAAATGGTTCTATACCCAGAATATTCATGCCACATGCACTCATTAAAACTAACAGAATGTCCTTGGCATCATGGGGTGACACCACTACTGTTTCTATGGTCTATGGACTTTCTCAAGTCCCTGTATTTCCCTCAGGAGATCGGGAATGTTGATATAAAAGCAGAGGCTGTACTGCAACTATCTTCTTTTTGCCACCAGGGTGGCCGGAGGACATAGTCCATTCCCTCCCTCGGAACCATTTAGGAGATAAGCTCACCTGTGGTATATGCGTGTTTTGGTTTTTACTGTTAGAGTATTTTCTCTAGTATGCATTAATAAGTTCAGATAGGAATTTTCATGCCTTCCAGCTACTTATCAGGCTTATCCAGACTGCAGCAGTTGCTGGGTAGATTTGAATTCATCTGCCTGAGTAATACACATTAATCAAGGTTCTTGAAGTTATCACCTTGTGAACAGGAGAAAGTCTCTTGCTGGCGTTACCAACAGCATCAGTAAAGCCCTGATAATGAGGGCTCCCCTCAGGCTGCGTGCTATCTCTTCCTTTTTTTCCAGTTTACACAAATAGATTCAGTCTGCAGAGTTTACATGTACTGTACTGAGACAGGTTAAGTATCGATTTGATAAAGCGTGTAATGATGTTGCTCTTTTGAACACTACACCAGCACAGAATGGGTTTTGTGTGTGTGTGTGTGCACAAACCGTTTATGCAGGATATGCTGCCTTTGAAATTACTGAACAAGGCAGAGCGGCTTTGTGATTGTAGGGTGTCTGAAAAAGCCACTTCCATTCCTTTATTTCTTTTCAGTCGCAGTGGTGTGGGAATGTAATGCTGCCTTCCTTGGTGCTCACATCTGGCTGGCAATTACTGAACTTGTCTGTTGCTCTGTTTAATCGCCTAGTTTGGTGTAGTCCCAGAGCTGTTGCCTTAACTCAGTTTTAATTGTTAGGTGGGTGTATGGTGAGAAAAGGGGAGGCAAAGAGATGACAAGTACCCATTCACTCTCACCTCCAGCTTTAACTCCACTTTCTCTCCTTTCAGTCCAACTGAATATCTTTCTGTGAAGTGGATGGGGGAGATATGAAGACAAAGCCATTGTTCGATAGAAATTGGCAGTTAGTATAAGTGACATGTGTTCTTTCAAAAGGAAACATTTCCTCCTCCTTCTGTTTAACCTCCAAAATAGAATTGGGAAATGAAGCCGTTTCCTGGAGAACTGTTTAATGTATACTTTAAATGCAGAATCAAATTTTCAGAATTTCACCAAGTGCCATGCAGGCTTGCAGTCATGTTCCAGCATGTATATTCCTTGTTTCTCATGTTTACATTAGTCAACAAGGTATAAATTAGAATGAGCATATGCAGGAAGAATACAGAGCTACAGCTGGAGTACAAGGAAAGGTCATAAACTAATAGTGTATTGACAATTCAATCTATACTTTTTCCCAACTTTTTATGTCTCTTTCTTCAGTAGCATTTCTGTTTCTGGGTAAAAAGAGCAGGGACTACTGTCTTAGACTTCGTCTTGAAAAGATGAGTCACATTCACTGTTAGCTCTCTTCTGCTCATCTATCTTCTGTTTTTTTAATTGTAAGGAAGTTATTAATGGACTTCTCCTGGAAGACAGAATCTAAAGCTATTCTTAATTTACCCACTATGTGGTGACAATCCTATTAACTGATTTTAATTCAAGATAGGTTCCTTAAAGTATCGCCTGTCCCCATACTTGGATGTTGGTGAAGAGCCTGCTATGATTTAGGCACACTTGGACACTTGTGGGATATAATTGTTGGGTATGAGCTGTTACCTCAACTCAGAGGAATCCTTTTCACGTCTAAATGTTACTTCTGTTGCTGTGGAAAAAAGCAGCCTAAAGAGTAGTGCTTTACTTAGTATCAAAAGCAAGCAAGGATGCACTGGATTTCTTATTATGAAAGGATGAACCTGAATGTGAGAGCATTTACGAATAAACCTGCAAAACAAAGAGTGTATTAATGATACAGTGAGACCTACAGATCCTATCTGCATAGGAGAAACACATTAATTTCCACTGAAGGGAATAGACTGTTTCTGTAGATACAAATGCCTCAGACCAACATGGTTATTGGAATATTTAAAAATTTTGCAGTGCTAGACATAGTGTAAAGAAGGATAGTTACTGACCTCTTTCAGGAATGCAGTAGTTACTGCAAATGGGCTTTCTGCAAAGGGATTGTATTTGTTGTAGAAGGACTGAACAAAGAAGTCCAGAATCACCTGTGGAAGGGACAGTTTCTGTCTGGAGCAAGGTGCTAATGAATTCTCCAGCCATTTTTGCCTTGATTTTTAAGCTTTACTCTTTGTTGGCAGTGTTCTGCTTAGTGCATGGTTGGGTTTCTTAACCATGTGTGAAATGTGTGCTCAGCTTTTATATTTAATTTTATTGTTTTAAAAGAAAAATTGCAAAGAGAGAGAACAGGCGAAAGCAGTATGTTGGTTCCCAGTGATCTGTGCTAAAGACCACCTTACCTTGATTTATATTACTTGGCTTTTTTCCCCTCTGTACATCATGAACCACCTGTGAGCGTGTTGAGTTCGAACTCTTTCTTAAACAGTCTCTCATGTCCATACTCAGCCTTTTTACAGGCTTCCAGGTCTGTGTGTTATAGACACCCTTCTACCTCCTTTTCTTTTGAGCATACTGCTATATATGCTACAACTGATCTACTACGTGGGTACTCATTAAACTGTTCTGCTGGGTTTGGAGATCACCATTTACAAGCTGAAGCTCTAATCCCAAGGTAAAGAATGATGGAGCTTTGTAAACACTGAATGGCCAAGTTCAGAGCTAAGGATATTAATGGAGGCCACTCAGCAAGCTTGTGTTAGATGTTCAGGTGAATGGAGTTTTTAAAGTTTGCATAGCTTTTACCTCTGAATGATGGAGCTGAACTGCTTCAAAGCCAGTATAACTGAATGAACTCCTGGGAGACACTGGGTGTTGGTTATATTTGCATTTCTTCTGTCTCAGTAAAGTTGTTAAAGAACATGTTTCTATGTTAAGGAAAGAATGAGCACTTTGAAGTTTCCCCACTCAACCATGAGATAATTTGAGGTTAGAAAATAGCCAAAACTGCAGTTTTGAATTCAGATTTTGCAGTTTTTCTCCATCTCTGCCCAATTGAAGAATGCTTCGTTTTTCCGAGCAAATATTTCCCAGCATCTGTTGTAGCTGTAAGATGACAAAATACACTTCTCCTAGAATCACCACCCTAAAAACTGTTGTGCTGGTTTTTTAGCTTTGATCTGATGTGTTAATCTGCTATGTTACATTGCCACCACTGGTTCCCCTCTTTACTGATGCTGGAACACTGGTTCAGATCACATCTTCACTGTTACCCCTGTCCTGCTGTGACTTTCAAAAAGTGCTTTAGATCTAAGAGTGGAACCCTGCTGAGCAGCAGTTAAATAGGATGATGATTACAGCAAGCCCTGCCACTATTTTAATCATTAGCCTGTGAATTCAAGAATTGAAAACCATAATATCATGTTTCCTAGCTCTCTCCAGTCCACACTGCCTGCTGGACAGCCATGCTATAACACCTTTGGGGTGGACCTTGTAAAACTCTGGCTTGACTTATTAACAGACCTCTCCTAGTGTTTGCTGGTTTTTCTAACTTTCCTTTTACTACGAATAATTTCAACTGCAGCATTGTGCTCTGCTTGGCTGCTTAAATATGTAAAAACCCTTCTCTGAAGATGTTACTCCAGTCCTCTTTCTTCTTTTTTTCCTTAAACAGGTTGCTCTCTAATGCATCTCTTGCCTCTCTCTCTTTCTCAGCAGGAAACTTTCCATCCGTGCTTGTTTGTATGTGAGGAAGATGTAAATAGCTGTAAGACTTGGGCTCTCTCTCTTTGGATCCTATAAATCAGTCTTTGCATATGCTTTACTGTCCTATTTATTAGCCTGCAGCTAATACTGAATGGCACGACAGACTACAACTTACAAACTGTTCCCTCAGCAGGATACAGGCACAAATTAAAATGGAAGAGCTTTGGATTTCTTCTTTAATTTTCTCTTTGCTTCATATTATGGCAAATGCTGCTTTTGTTGCTGCTGTTTGAGTTTTTACCTGACTCCTGTGAACACTGCTGACCATATCCGATTACCTTTAATCAGAAGGATGGTATTATTCAGTCTCTGACCCAGGTTGCTCACTAAATAGTGTTTCGTCAGTATTTTCCATGATTTTGAGATTGAGACTCTGAATAAAAGCACTTCTGTTCTTTATGTTGTTTTCTACCATCTCCCTTCTGGTTAACTTTACCTCTGTTGCATGCCTTTGTTCTACTTGATGAGACTTGCAAACCATTTACTTGTGTTTGTCTTGTCTCAAGAATAGGGTGCTTTAGGGATGACCATGAATTTTGGTACATTGGTTTCGTTGCCTGTTGGTTAGGCCATTCAGAGCATGCAGCAATCACTTAGCTTGTGGAAAATTTTATAATTGTTGTAGTCACAAACCCCTATGTTCTTGAGAACTGAAATCTTGTAGTGCACAAGCTTTTGTATAAATTTCTATGTATCTAACTATGAGAAGTCCTACAGGTAGTACTTTTACAGTAATTTATTTTTTTCAGAATATAAAATTGGGTTTGTTCACTCGATACCAATATTAAATTATGTATTCAAAGCTCCGAGAGCGTGAGTCTTGATTTTTGCAAGTGGCCTCTGACAATTAAATGCTCTGTTTATTTTCTACTGCCTCCCGAGAAAGGACAGGAGTACATTAAAAGCCGTATGGATCAGGTGACACATGTTGAAGGCAGACAAGGCTTAACTCTGCTGTCGAGAATTGAATTGCACACTGACAGTAATTAGGAAAAATACATTCTCTGTCTCCAAGATATAACCTTTCCACCATATACATAGTCTTCTCCAAAGCTCTTCCAGTTCGATATAATTGAGCGTTACTTAAAATGCACTTAGTCAAGGAGTCTGAGGAAGTTCATTCTGTTATAAATTATCCTCAAATTCAGCATAATTCCTTTTTATGTCATCTTGGAATCACTGTTATAGTCTTTTCAGTAGGATTACTGGTATTTCCTGAGCAAAAAGGAAATTTTAATACTCTTCATTAAAGTAGTGATAGTTTCAGTAGGAGCTACACTTTTCTCTCTTCCAAGATTTACTTCCAAAATAGAGGAGCTGAATTTTCTGCATGCCTCAGCCCCAGGCAGCGTGTAGAGTGTAGCAGTTCTATGCTCATAGGGAAGTTTTTTATTGTTTTTCAGCCGTAAAATTTAAAAGTCATTTTTGCATCACGTGTGTTACCACACGAATAACAGAAAATAATATTCAGAAGAGATTGATCATGATTAAAAATTTTTATAAATTGTAGAAAAAAAATCACAACAGCCTTAGGTAAGCTCTTTAAATACTTAATAATCTTCACTGCTTAGTGTCTGCACCTTATTCCAGTCAAATGTTTCCAGCTTTTGCATCTAACAGATCTTAAGTCTTTGAGCTAAATATAATAAATCTTGAACTACTGAATGTTTTGCTGTTGTGTAGGAACTTGTATTGACCATGATCTTGGCTTTGTTGCATTAACTTACGTAAGCGTCTTAAGTATCTCTGCAAAGTCCCTTTTTCTGTTGAAGCACAGCTATCAGTTCTGGGGGAAGTATCTCAAGATTTCACATATTTTTGTGAAGCATTCTCTTTTGTTTCCATGATGAATACTTTTGCTTACTATGTTTTTTTCTCTTTCTTGCTATGGAATGGGAAACTTTTAAGAATATAGTTTTTTGTTATTTTTTTTTTCTCCCGGTTCTAACACAAGCCTCTTCAGCAGTGACAAAGAAAGGACCTATAAACACATGCTACATGCTTTTTCACATAGAATGTTTCAGATTGTTTTGTGTGTCAGGAGATGGTGGTTGCCTATGTGATGAACTTCTGGACTCAGTAACACATAATAAATATATTAATAAGAAGGGGTACTGGATGCCTCAAACAATGGCTAATGGAGGCTTGATGGAAGTTGTTGGTTTTCAATTTGAGTGTAGTGAAACTTGACATTATTTTTTTTTTTATTGGATAGCCTTTCTGTGTCTGTCACAAAAAGAAAAAAGTGTCTTGAGTCCTCCCAAAAGGCATTTCTGTGTCACAGAAAAGCTTTGATAATTGGGACAGGGAAGTATTTTTGTGCGTGCACTTGCACTAAATTTCTAACGCTGCCTGCATACGATGAAGGCTGAACTTGTTCCGCAGTATCAAGACGTGTTCCCTGCAGTGTTAGATTTTGGATGTTTTGAGTAAGTATGAGGGTCTTGCACACCTGCTGTCTCTAGCCTTTGGATCCGTGCATGAGAGCCTTGGGAACCATGTGCTGTTTTATCAGCATTGGACTGGCTAGCAGAAAGGTGGGCAAAAGGATAAACGAGGTGATGTCTGTGGTCTCCTTGGGCTGATAGCTATGAACTCCATCACTGCTGTCTTTGTTTCTCGGCTCCGTAGCATGTGCTGTGGAGATCAGTCCCTCAGCTAGGAGGCAAACTTTCTGGATTTTTAGTTGGATTTTTGCAAGATTTTATTGGAATTCCTTGTGTTTCTCTCTGTATTTGTGTGCTTTAACCTTGATAGGAATAAAATATTTTGTGAGCGTTGGCAACTGGTCTGTCATCAGCGACTAGGGGAACTGGTAGTTTGGCCGTAATGGAAAATGGAAAGGCATCTGCTTCTGGATTAAATGGGACTCAGTCTTGTTTGGTGCTGGCTCCCACCCTTTTTCTATTTTGTGGGAGTATTGTGTGGTAGTTTCAATCTTCCCCAATTTCTCGCAGGCTCTGGAATGCTTTTTGTGGAAATACCAAGACCTATCACCCATCATTACGGCTATCGGAGTGAACAGCACGCCATGCAGCATGTTGGAATTTGTAGCGTTTATTACTGCCTCCAAATGCATTTTCTGAGAAAAGAGAAAGAATTGATCTTTCAGTGTAATACTTCGGAGCCTCTCATAGGGAACAGCCTAAATCAAGAAGTGTGTTTCAAGGCTGAGCTTTAAACTGAAAATAAGCAGATACATAGCTTGGGAGAGGTGAGAGATGGAAGGAGTGGTGTGATCTGCAGGGTATTCTGAAACTCTGTGTATCATAAAAACCTGAAATAAAAAGATGACTATTGAGTGGTGAAGAAATATTTTTTTTCTTCATATATTTTCATCCGACTTAACAGATTAACAGACACTTCTGGTGTGTCTGCCTATGATGTCCATGACATAGATCACTGGGGTGGTGACAGTACTATTTGTTGCACTTAGTATGGGAGATGAGGTGGGATTTTTGGCACAAATCCTGAAGTTTGCTTCAGCTAGCATTTGGGGGTATTCTAGACAGGAAGGGAGAGGGAGGGCTCCCAGCCAGAGTGATACCTTCCTCGTTATCACAGGCGTTGGAAGGAGGTCTGAGTGGTGTTGGCTGAATGATCAGACTAACAGAGTGAAGGTTGTATGATAACGGTCAACTGTCCAAACCAATGCAGTGGGTTGACTGGAGCACACACAGGTAGGAAAATCTTAATTAAAGCTCACAGTAAACTTAAAGGGCTTCTGCTGTTAACTACTTATGGTAACATTGTGTGTAATGTAGGCAGAACACAGCCTTGGGTTAGTGTTGGGTTTATATGAACATTTATGGTGCTGCTTGCTGAATGTAAGTTAGTGGTTAGATTTTTTTTTTTACATCTAAAACTTGTGCTTAGCAAAGGCTCTGTTTTTATCGATTAAGTTTTATTTTTGCTGCTCAACTCTCAGTAGGTTGTCAGCTTTAGCTGTTTTTTCTTTTTCTTTCAAGTTTGACTCGAAAATTTCAGATAAATAGACCTGCAACCTGACCTAAACTGTGAGGCTTTTTTCTGTGGCTTACAGTGCTACTCCCTGTTAGCTGCGAGAGAACATCCCTAGCCATTGTAGCTAGTGGGTAGTCAAATGGAGTGGGACTGGGGAGAGGGGAAAGTAGGGGAGGAAGAACTGAACAGATGTATTTACTTGAAAAATCCAACTTAGTGCTCACTATCCAAGCTGGCGTGTCTAGTGGAAGGCTTGAATTTTCTGTGGAAACAGCATATGAGTTGACATATGCACAACATGCGATGTCTGTGACCTTGAAGGCGTGCAAAACACCCCAGCATATTTTTATACTATGTACTTGTATAATTTGCTTAATTTATAAAGTCTAAGCAACCTTAATACCATCTTTATTCGGTGACAACTGAACTTTCTTTAGGAGCCTGCACCTAACTCCTGGGCTTTTTGGGGTGGGCATTGTTCCCAAATTTTGGCAGAGGATTGTATCTCCACTTGGAAAGTGCTGCAGCAGTGATGGACCAGATTTTTCTGAGCTATCAATGGGAAGAAATAAACAGTGTAGAGGCAGTGGACTAGCTACTTGCCTGAGAAAGGGCTTCTGCAATGGGATGGCCAGGAACTACAGGAAAGCAAATTCTCCTACTCAAAACGTGGTCTGAAGATCATGTGAGAGCATGAAGAAATACCCTTCTCAAGTTTAGTACTGTGCAGTGGGTGAGGAAATTATTTTAAGTGGCTTGTGTACACTAAATTCACAGCCTCCAGTATTTACTGCATTCACTGGTATATGCTGTACTACCTGCTTGAAAAAAAGATAAAAAAGGGAGATTTCTGTCCTAGGTAAAAGCATTGTACATCTTTGTGTCAGTTCTTAAATTTTTCTACACACCCAGCACTTCTCTTTCTCATTTGCTGTTCTCTGGAACAGCAATTCAAGTGACAGCCCATAATGTTATCCAATCATTGACATGTCTGTCCGCATCAAAATGTTTTGCTGCAGGTGAGGTGATAATTTTACTTACATCAATCAAAATTTTGTCAGTAAGAACAGACAAATGGCTGTCTGTTTTCTGCAACTTATATTTATCTTGTTTCCAATTTGAACAAAGAAAAATACAGTAGGTAATTCTGGTAGAAGTGAATGGAGAAAAATAACAGGTGGCCACTAAGACATTTGAGCTGTTAGGGTTACTCCAAAATAGACGTTTATTTACAATTACAGCAGTGCAGTTCCTTGCATGGGGACTGTGCTGTGGATGGCTGTTGCTTTATATGGGTTTTTGTAAAAAGCAAAAGAGGAAAGACGGTTTATTTCAAAGAAGTAATGAGAATGTTGTACACAAAATGTTGCTTTTTTGTTTTTGTTCCTCCATTAAACCAGAATTGCTTGGGCATTGCTAAGCAGAAATTGGTGTCAGACACATAGGAGTTACGGTCTCTAATGTGTTCTTTCTCTTATCATTTACGTCTATTGAACAAACTAATGTTCCAGGCAGTGGTATCACAAATTGAGAGGAAAAAGAAGTTCAGCTTGTTACTGGATATGTGACATGCTCTGTTTATATCCATGGGGAGAAATGAGTCAACTTTTATGATCAAACTATGATTCAGAAGTGCTTTGCAACAGAATGTATTTGAGTAACAAAAAAATTTAAACAAAGCCCAAAACTATCAGTACAAAGTACTGAAAGAATTGAACTTGTAGCACAATTGTTGATTACCTCCATGTGTTGTTCTTGTCCCGTTGATCATTGCAGATTCATGATTTGCTTATCTTAGAAGTTCCTTTGAGGGAAAAAGTCTTCTATACCTGCCAAACGTGGTATATGGATTGGTTAATAGAGCTATAGGCTTATAAAGCAACAGAACACTTAGCTCTTCTGCTGTTTTCTCCCCAGGTATTACCTAGTGGTTATTAGAAAAAGTCATGTAATACTTAAGGATCTAGATTGTTTTTGTTTATTTTTAACTGTATTTTTCTGATACTTAGCATTCTCCATCTGGCCTGGGCAGTAGCTCTGATTACAGGTATTACTCAAAAATTGCTTTGGTGTATTATGTGTACTGCACATCAAGAACCTCTTGTGCTTTAAGGCTCCTTGAAGGAAAAAGCATTCTGCATGCACAGTAAAGAATCAGACTGGGTATTTGGTAGACCTCTGTAAACAGAATGGAGACAGGAGACAAACTAAAAGTCATTAGTTGTGGTGATATTTGTAACTCACAGAAACTTTCATCCAGAAATTTGGTTGTTACTTGATGATACGTGGAATCTGATCTGCCAGAGCTGGGTATCTAAACTCGAGGAGACCAGATCTTCCGCTCCAGAGCTTCAGAAGCATCTGCTTTTCTCAATTAACTGTATGAGTGACTCAGGCACTTGCTCTCTGAGGCCATTTCATTAAATCACTGAAATGAGTGCTCAAAATAGGTGTGCTCGACACCACTTAATGTGCATATTATTTCTTATTATTTCTGAAGTGGCTGTAGCTGTAAGCCATGCTGTAGGCTTAAAGCAGCCTATGTAGTTGGGACAGTGGATGTAGTCATCCAGGAGCAGGAGCATAGGTACAGACCTTGCTGTGCCCTGTGCCACACGCGGGAGAGCAAGCGTTTACTCTGCTGCAAATCTAAGCTTCTATTTGTTAATATTCGTGAAAACTGAACCCAGGGGACTTAACGTGATATCTGACTAAATGACTGTGCTTGGGGCCCTGAGGCTAATGGCATAAAATGTTGCAGTGCATTAGGATCACTTACCTGAGATAATACCTCAAACAATTTATATGTTAAATGAGTTGTCACATATCTTGGTAGGGTCTGCAGCCCGCTTTTCATTAGAGATGTTATTATATTCCTCTTTGGAACCACCACTTGGAGAGGAAAAAAGAAAGTATTCAGCAAAACCCTGCTGGGTTCAATTTTCAGGAAAATTAACAAATGCAAACTTAATGAGAACAATAAAATTGTGAAGGATGGGGTGTGGTTAATATTGCATGAAATACATATCCAAGAAGAAAAGGAAAACAACATTTTGTAGAGATGTCCATTTGTATCCTGAAATTCTCTCAAGTGTGCTGTTCAAACCTCTGCAGATTGCTCTGTGATCCTAGAAGGTAATCCAGGGTAGAAGGCATACACGTAGACTTTTTGTTTGAATATACTGCTGGTTAAAGTTACTGTATCGTTAAGCCACAGGCTAATACTACTGGGCTGAAAGAAGGTTTGAATTCTCCAGATGTTCCAAGTGAAAGGCAGGCAGACCATTAGCACAGTGCCTGGCATATCTGAAGCTCACATCAGTTATAGCCCATTAGGATTTTACTTATCAATTGAAAAGGGATTTCAAATTGGACTAGTCAACAAAAGCCTTTCCTGGTCTTTAAAGACAGCCTTAGGGAGTGCTGGTTCTACACAGGTCAAAGCTAGTTCATTTTTAATATTGTCAGTTTTTAATGTTGTTGCAAGGTTTATTTTAGTGCAAGACACTTTACTGTTGGATGGTTAAAAAGAAACAAACATCTTGAAAACAGCTTCTTCTATGCGGATTTTTGGAGAAAAAGAAACTACAGCAAATACCATTGCCATCTGTTTCATACAGGAAATTTTGGGCTGTGAATGTCCTTGCAAAAACTGAAAAGCCTGCATGGATTTTTTTTTTTGAGTTAAAAAATAAGTAATTTTAGAATTTTTGTTTAATTTTTGTTGATTTGATCACATTGAACCAGATGTTGGTTTTGTCCCTGAGAGCCTGCGCCAAGTCAGTGTGTGTGTGTGATCCATGCTTTGAGAAAATGCGTGGCTACCAAATTTGAGAGCATGACCTAGAGGTTTGAAGATACAGTGTCTCACACATTTCTTAACACTGAAGTATGTATGGAAATAGCTGCAAACGTGCTATACTACTTGTGACAAATGAGTTTATTTGTCCAAGCAGATTTTCCATGGACAATGCACACTTTTTGCATCTGTCCACTCCCTTCCCTGGTGTATTCCCTGTGGGAAAAAACCAACTTTGATTCCGAAAAGTCTTTTGCTCTCTGAGGTAGTGTTCATCACCATTATGGGCCACAGGAATGGAGCAAAAGCTATGTATCGGCTACAGCAAGTAAAACTTTGCATTGGTTAGAAACTGCAGATATCATCATGAATGCTTTTATGTATCTGGAAACAGCGTGTTCTTCTAAAAGCTTGCTAATTTTATTTTAAATAGGGAACATAAATATCTGACTCATTCATACGTCAGCTGTTCTTCTACAGAAAATGCCTTCACTTCGGTATTCAAGGCATCTAACAATACTTATTCACATGCACTTGTCTTTTTAATAACTAAATAAGGATTTCTGAATAAGCACCATAAACAAATTAGGACAGAGCATAAACATCTATTGTATTATTCTTTTTAAAAAAATACCCTGTATTTCCATTCGCAGATTCAACCCTTTATTGATAAATGTCTTCTGAGGAGTCTGTGCTAGCGGATCTGCTTGACCTCTCCAATCTTCTGTACCAAACCAACATGTAGCAGTTCTTTGGGAAAGTATTTTAGTTCTTATTCTGTGTGGTAGGTTAAATAAGCATCACTGAGCTTCTGAGCACCTCCCAAGAATTTCCTCAGAGTTAATCTTGAACATTCTGTGTCTTTCACAACAACTGCAGTTCCTGTTGGTGCCATAGTTGCTGGATTTGCACTCAAATTCTCCCAGTTGGAGCCCAGTAGTAGCAGTGTTTGGCACTGTGGGCTGGCCTTCGTTTTATGTTCGTGGTGCATCTCCAGGCATCGTTCCTCTGAGCAGCACCTGCTGGCTCTCTGAAAGCCCTGGACAAAGTGTTCTGTGTTGTTCCCTCTACAGTTCATCAGATTTGGCTCCTTGACTTTGTTCCTTTATTTGTTTCTTGTCACTATTTGTCTCCTGAAGTCTGTTACTGTTGTTCTTGAACTTGTTAATGTAAAGAACTTGCTTATGTGTGGTCCTGAGTTCCTGGTGGTTTTAGAGAAGATGAAGCCTATTAAGCACTTACTGGACAAATAAAGCCATTTATCTTGGATCATGATAGGAGTGATTTGCACATCCTCTGCACTTTGTTGCAGGGGCCAGAAATGCTGGCAGCAACTGTAGACCATGCCTAAGGCTGGGCTGTATTCCTAAACTGGTTCCCTGAGCTAAGTTCTATCTTAGCTCTGATTTCTTGTCTTCTGTCTGCCAAAATGAAAGACCTTGGTGCTATCCATGGGGCAAGATTGCCCATACTTTGGTCCCTGTGGTTGTGCTTAATGTCATCAACCTGTCTGTCCGTGTATTGATGGTTGTGTCATCGTATGAATTTGTACTTGGGGATCTGATGAGTTTGTAAATACATACAGAAAGCCATCTTTTTTTATTAAAGCTATATATGTCTAATGTGTATGAAATAATGAAATGTGTACCATCTTGGTGATTTTACCTAAGCATTGTGGTCTGGGTGTGTTAGTGAGGAAAACACTGGCGAATGGAATAGTCTTCCTCTCTTATCCCAGTGGCAGGGCAATTAGTGCATCTCTGCTGGCCGCTGACTTTGAATCATGCATCGTTATAGCACTTTTATTCACAAGCTGTCACTATTACTCTCTAATCTATCTAGTTCACAGGCAAATAAAGTATGCCATCCTTCAGGATTGCCTTATAGAATGAAAATAAAAGAAAAAGACTTAGTAAAAAGTAATGGCTAAACAGTAGCCTTATTCTTCAGGGAGAAAATAAAATACCTGCTGACAGCTCTTACCTTAATGATGTTCTTGCTTCTGTCAAAACATCAGACGCCCCATCATTTCCATTGGCATTTGCAAGAATCTTTAAAGAGCTGCATAGGAAAGCAGAGTGTTTTGATGGCTGCTTTTTTCAGTTGGATTCCCTTTCCATAGCCACTGTTATACTTGAAAAGGTTCTGTCCGCTCTCAGATTGATTAGAAAAGGGTTTGGGAGCAAAAGGAAATGGAGGGTAGACAAGACATAAAATTTACCCGATTCTGAAGTTTCTCTCCTGTAACTGTACTTAACCTGTAAGAGCTACTGCTACACAGTATCATTGCAATGATCACAGGACGAGAGACTTGTAACCTGGACAAGCTGGCGATGGGGGGCTGGAATTTGTGTGTATTTGCAGGATACTGAAGTTCCTCCTTTGCAGAGGTGTAAGATGGAGTGGAAGAGGTACCAATGCCCCCTTGGAGAGTCAAATATAGTTTTTCAGCATTCAGGATCAGTGCTAGACTCCTCCCTGCAAGTTGTGGTGCTCTTTACAAGTACTACTGCCTCGTTCCTAGGTGCACATACCTGTTCTGGCATCTACAGAACAGCCCTGTGCATTGCAGTGTGGATGCTGGGCTCAGCCCTGTGCTACTTCTGGTGTGTTGGAGAGCTCGCAGGGGCACGAGCTGCAACTCATGCTGTAAAATGAGTTGGTTCTCACCAAATACTGGAAAATCTATGTCCATCTAATTAACGTAGGAGAAGAGTGAGGGGTGATGTAATTGGAGTAGGAGCACTGTGTTAGCCTGAGCTCTCATTGGAAGTGAAGGAGGCTCATAGCCCATGTGGAAGGAAAGCCTCACAAAGCCAGTAACCGGGAAGTTTGGCATCCTAAATTAATTAAAACTCGCAGAGCCAGTCTGTGAATTCTCACAGTCTGAGAATTCAGTCTTTGAATTTGATTGTTGATTCTCAAGGATTTACCATTTGTTAGCTTTTCTCTTAGAACTCTAAGTCAAGTGTGCTTGAAAGTCTTAGAGCTCTGCCTTACCTTAAGTCCTGCACTAACAGAGAAGTTAAAAAATTGAAAGAGCACAATCATGCAGGGGATGGTGGCCCATGTGCTGCCATGCTGGAGCAGTGACACTGCTGAGGGAAGGGAGACCAGTAAGCCCAGAGTGTCAGGAAGAAGGTGTTGCACTCCAACCTCCTGCACTGTCCATCTCCTCTCTGAAGGAACTGGGAGGCACTGAGCATAACCTGTGGTGAAAATGAGGGACATTGACACTGGGAAGGTGGTGAGAGTGTTTCTGGTTTGATCTGAGCAAGGGGAAAGGACAGGGAAAGTGTTTACTTAAGCATTTGTTGCAGTTGTGTATGTTCTTTTCTAATTCAACATCCCAAAACAGATGTTTGCATTGACTGGTAACAGATTAAATTGAGGAAAAAAATCCCAAATTGAGACTGTTATATTGTTCATGACAGCAAGCTATCTTTTTTAGCTTCACTTGTTTTGTTTTTGTTTTTGTTTTGTTTTTTAACTTTTTTTTTTTAATCTCTTATCACTAGTCTTGATACTACCTGGAGAGGATATTTTGTGACACGGAGATTTGTCTGCTCTGGCATGGGGTCTTCCCCAGGCTGCAGTGTGGATATCTGCTTCACTGTGGTCCTCTGTGGGCTGCCGGTGGACAACCTGCTTCACCACGGTCTTTTCCACCGGCTGCAGGGGAATCCCTGCTCTGATGCCTGGAGCTCCTCCTCTCCCCCCTCCTTTGCTGACCTTGGTGTCTGCAGGGTTATTTCTCACATTTTTCACACTCCTCTCACAGCTGCTGCACAGGTTTTTTTACCCTTTCTTTAATAGGTTATCCCAGGGGCATCACCAGTGTTGTTGATGGGCTTGGCTTTGGGCAGCGGTGCATCCGTCCTGGAGCTGGCTGCAGCCGACTCTGTCTGACATGGGAGCAGCTCCTGGTCTTTCCCCCCAGAAGCCATCTCTGCAGCCCTCCCACTTCCACTCCCTTGCCATGTTAACCAAAAATAACTAGATACGGGGCAACAACAAACCATCTCTCTTAAAGAGCAAACAGCATCCAGTTTTTCATAGCATAACAATTGTTTGTGGCTTGCTTGCTTTGGGGTATAAATTGCTCTAGTGAGTTCAGAGAATATTCACTTCCTTCTAGAGAAGTCTCATCTAAATAGAAGGTTTGGTTATATCTGTTGGGAGTGCCAACAGCTGGCCATTACCGGGTCAGGGTACCACACTGCTGATCCATGATAACTGGGCACATCTACACTTTGTGCCTGGTGCTGATGGGGAGGACACAGACTCAAATACAGAGTGTATTAAGTAGTAACAAGTTTTATTTCATATATTTTTTTATCAACAGCGAACACCCCAGGACACTGATCTTTGTCCAAGGCAGGGAATGGATGAAACTAGAGAAGTAGCCATTATGGAGCCTAAGCAGTGAAAATGAGAAAGTGCTTCCCTGTGCAATTGCCCTTAATCCCCAGAGGTCATGTTTCCAGTCACTCTGTCTGGCTGCATCATGCTGACTGGCAGGGAAATGTGGGCAGGATAAGAATGGATCCATTGCAAAGGAGAGTTTTCTCTTTTGCCATGTGTGTTTAGCAATAAGTTGCTTCTCCCAAAGTTGAATCAGCTTGTTCTTTATTTGTGATTTATTTATGTGCCCCCTCAAGTATTTATTTCATCTCTTGCTGTCCCTTGCTGTTCTCATGATGAAATTCAGGAGCCAGAAACATTTAAAATAAAAGTGCTGTCAAAAGTAGATATATTTAAGCTGACACAGAGTGGAATTCTGATTTTGATCATACCATGGCTTGTGCTGCTTCCCACAGGTAGTATTGTTTTTTTAATTATGTGTTGCGACTTTTCTGAATCTACTCTGCAAAATTTTGGACTCTACTACCCCCCAAAATTAAGATGCTCTCAGTGTTCACATTTCATGGAAAGACCAAGCTCTTACTGTAAATACGATCTGCTTCTCTGTTCGTGGGCAAGGTTTCTACACTGCGGGGTCTGTAGATGGATGTGTTGAACCAGTACTTTGTGATACCCTCACTGGTGAAACAGGATACGCTGCAAGACATACGATTCACTGAAAGTTTTCACTTAAATTACTGCTTTATGAAAAGTGGTTTTCTCCTTAAACTGTTTCTCTGCTTTCTTCTTGTATCTTACTTTCTACCTGGGCCTTACTTTGTTGACCAGATGGAGTAGAATTCAAATAGAGGCAGCTCTACCTTCACTCTAAGAGGGCTTTTAAAGGAAATAACCGATCATGGGAAATAATATTCTTCCTTCCTCCTCTCTGCTCTTCAGAACAGATTTAGATTGCCTCATTACAAGCCCTATTTTCTTTACTCTGAAAGCTTCCTTGTAAGCTGCTTTGTCCATTTTATACCTGTACAGTGTGGCAGTTACCTTTCTACTTTGTCTTTTTATGTGTTTTTAACAAGAAAAGTTAATAGGGCTGGTATTTTTGAATGCTCAGACTTAGGAAACACATTTGGGAGGCTACTCTAAGTGTAGGAGGTTGTCTAAAATGGGAGCCTTTCTAACACTATTTCCTTCTTACTGTTGTCATGGAGTAATTTTCACCAGCTGTCCCTTTACTGCAAATTTCTGCCAGATTTTGCAACTTATCTTAAAAGCTAAAGGTCTTAATCTTTCAAGCCAGTGCTTGGGAAAATATTAAAAAAAAAAAAAGTTACCATGACCACAGCTTCAATAGCAGAACCTGTCATGTTACTGAACACTGAAAAGGAACTTTTGCTGCCTTATCAAATATGTGCTGCTGCTGCTCCTTACTGGTTTATATGTTGCATATCTGCTTATCTTATTAGGGGAGATAAAACAAGCCGTCCTTTAAGCCATTACACTGTATATAAAAATCACTGAACTCTGGCAAACAACCAGAAAAGATAACCCGCTAAGCAAACTGGCTTTGAAACTGCATATTACAGGTGTAAATCCTGGAGTGTTCCTGTTGGTCCTTAGTGCCACATGTAGAAAGAATCATAGAATCACAGACTGGTTTGGGTTGGAAGGACCTTAAAGCCCATCCAGTGCCATCCCCCTGCCATGGGCAGGGACACCTCCCACTAGCCCAGGTTGCCCAAAGCCTCATCCAGCCTGGCCTTGAACCCCTCCAGGGATGGGGCATCCACAGCTTCTCTGGGCAACCTGGGCCACTGCCTCACCACCCTCACAGTGAAAAATTTCTTCTTAATGTCTAGTCTAAATCTCCGCTCTTTCAGCTTATATCCATTACCCCTTGTCCTCTCACTACACTCCCTGATAAAGTGTTTCCCCGTCTCTTCTGTGGATGGAAGAAGCCATGCTCTTTGACTGGGATGGGTCTGCATAGTTGTTTATGTATGCACTGACGGTTTGTACCAGGTTTTCCCTGTTTGGTATTTGGGAGTGTCTTGCACAGTGAGCACATTTAACATTACACAATATATAACCAGTATATAGCTGGTTATATGATAAGAAACGCCTAAACTTTGGTCATGATGCACTTGCCCCCCAGCTGTGAAGTTAGTGGGCAGAGGGCAGCACAAATCTCCAAGTCCTTTGGGAAAAAGGGGCAGAACAGTTCCTATGGCCCCGAGAATAAATCCCTGTCTGTTTTTGAGAACCTTGTAGGAAGAAGAGGATGGGATCGTGTGTTTAAAAGAGGTGGGATGAATCATTTAGTAAGGTTCCACCTGACTGTAAATCGGCCGCACTGGCACGGATTAACTAAAAACTCTACAGACCAGGTGAGGAGTGGCAGAATAGAGCTCTTACCTGTTGTATCCTTTTAGGGTAAAGCACATCACAGGATTTACCACTGACAGGAAGGTTTTGTGCCTTACAGTGTATCATCCAGTTGTGATGGTGGAATAAAAAGGGATTGTGTGTTGCATATTTGGTTTGCAATTCTTCACTGTTCCATGAGTGGCTTGTCATTTGAATAATCATAAATGATCCATGATCACATTTTCCACCGCTGTTTCCAACAAATGAAGCAATAGCAGTGTATCCTGTAAATCCTATAATACAGGTAATCTTGGGCTAGAGGTAACGAGAAGATATTTTTCTCAGTATGAACCATACTGCAGTTCCTTAGCTTCTTTTATGTGTCAACTTATATCTGCACCTTGCCTAGATATTATGACTGTATGCAGTTATTCTGTTTGTACCTTCTTCATCTGGAGTCTTGGTCTTGTATAGATAGGACCTGGTAAGTTTGCCTTGAAATTGGCTCTGTCCAGGAGAGCTGTGGTGTCTGGTGGCTAGTTTGAGTCATTGCATTTATCTTCTGTGTTCTGTTAATTCAGCTGAGTAAGCTGTAGCAACATTCTGGAAGATGTATTTTAAGAAGGAACACAAGAATCCCAGGACTGCCAACTGACCCCTCATCATACGCAACTACTAAACACTTATTCTTGTTATGTGTAAGAAAATTATGCCTTTAGATTTATTTCACAACTACTTGTGAGTTACGTATTTCTATTATTATCCAAATTGGAAAATCTTGTATGTAAACACAAGGGGATTTAATGCCTGTGCACTTCTATGAATGAATAATTCTGATTAAGGTGACATCACATTGGGACGTTTTGTTTTCTCTCTTAATTTCAATGAATTTGAAAACAAGACAGGTTGCTCGGGGACAAGTAAGCTGGTAGTGCTGCTGCTGCCCTCCTTTAGCTCAATTGCAGGGGTTTGTTATCCGGAGAGGTATTAGGTGTCTAGATTTTCATCACTGGGTCTTTGATATCTGGTTATAGAATCATAGAATGGTTTGGGTTGGAAAGGACCTTAAAGATCATAAAGTTTCAACCCCAACCGATTTAGAAAATGTTAGTTCACAGGCTTAAAATCAGAAGTCTGTACTGTGATTTCTGAGGATAGGAATGGGGTGCAACTCAGTGGTAAATTAACCTAGCCGAGTAATTAATCACATGAGATGAAATTTTTAAATCTCAACTTTCGTGTGCCTATATTCCTTTCATGTGGGTATCTTAGGTATCTTGAAGGATCCCATTGACTGAAGTGCCAGGTACTGCTGTTACAGAATGTGTGAAGGAGGCACTGAACTTAATGAATCAAAGAAATGAAGGGTTTTTTAGCATACAATTCAAGTAAAAGGCATTTAAAAATACTTGAGAAAGCCATGGGGGTCAAGTTAGCTCGTTGTGGATATTAACTCGTGGATTGTGTTCTGTACAGAATAATCCAGGCACAGCTTTGGATACCTGTGGGACTGTGCCGTGGGAACGTGGCTTGTGCTGCTTGCTTCGTGGTTTGTTGCATTGCCTCCTGTCTTTGCACAGTTAAAGCTTGGTGAAGGCCTTTGTGTAGCTTACATTGCTAAGCCAAACTGCATCACAGTCTAGTTTTATTTCTTCAGAATTTTTTGTTTCCTTGTGTTGAATAATGCAAAGAAATGGTTTTGTTTTCATTTGTGTTAATATTTTCGGGAAGCTGGAGACGTGGTCTTAGTTTTTGCAAGTTGCTTTTGGAAGGTGTTACAGGTAGATCTTTAAAAGTCCAGATTGTTTAAAACCAAAAACCTTGTTTATGCCTGCAGTGAAAACAGGTTTAAGCATATAAATGTAAAATCTAGCAGTAATTCTGATGAACATGTACACAAAACTATTATAAAATTTTGACTTTCTGATGAAGAAAATCTTCAGTATACTGCAAGCACAAAATTGACAGTCTGTGGAATCACCAGCTAATAGACACAACTGCTTTGAACCCTCTCTGGCTCCACTAAGTACAGAATTGTTTCCTTGTCCTGGGCTGTCGCAGGTTGCTGATGCACGCCTTTCCTTGAGACTTTGAGTTGAATGCATCATTCTGAGCTGAGCGTGCTCTACAGAATCCTGAAACCAGTTCCCGTAGTTGTACATTGTCAATGGTAATAACTGAGTGAGCAACTTATTCACCAGTTAATGCTGAGCTTTGATGAGGTGGTCCTGGAAAATCAGCCAGTTGTCCTGAAGTTCTTCTCTGTCCAGGGCCCCTGGAATTCTTCCAAGCAGAACCTTGAACGGGCCAAAGTCTGCCTTCCTGACGCCTAGGGTTATGAACCTGCTTAACTCCTTGTTCCTGCCTCTCAAGGATCACGAACTGCCGGAGGGTGTCCAGTTACTCCTACAGCTCTCATAAATGCAGTGTGCTGGATTTCCCAGCAAAAGAAATGCTTCTCTCTGGAACAGGGATGACAGGAGACATGGCGTGCTGACCTTTAGGTTGTTCTAGTTCACACTCTGGAGTGTGAAGCTTTGCCAGTCATTTCAGATAATAAAAAAGGCAGCAGTCTTATCCTTTTTTTTCTTTTTTCTTTTCTTCCCCTGCTCTTACGTGTTGTGGTAATGTCTCATAAAAAAGGACCTTAAACTCTTTTAGTTAAATTTAACCACAAATCTGTAAAACTCATTTTGGTATTGAAATGCTTTGCTGTGGAACAGAGCTTATTTGTAGCCTCCTGGGTGTTCTTGTTTCCATTACAAAGCGTTGGGCAATGTTCCATCCTAAGTGTACCTTATTTGGGAGGTGGTGTGGAATGTTAATACTACGATTTCCACAGGATAACAAGATCGTCTAAATAGTAAGCGATGGGCTGGAAGGACTAGGATCCAAACCTGGTGCCACAGGCAGTTAGGAGCTGTAAGTTAAAATTGCAAAGGTTTGTGTAATGGATTGGCAGCTAACACATTACTTGAAATTCATTTGGCATTTACATGCACAGTAAATTCCAAATGAGCTCCTAAGAACCCTATAAAAAGGCAAAAAATTGCATGTGTGTGAATGCTTGTTTCTCCCTGTAACATATATCCTCTTAGTTCTAGATTATAATGTGTCTTTGTATCATTGGGAGTTTTTAAAATGTGTATAAAGAGGTGATTTACGTTCTTAGATAAAGTTCAGGCACTTCCAACAATACCAGGATAAGTGGACTGCTGTTATCTTTGCAACTGAAGCTTGTACATTCCGTGAATTCATCTCAATTTTACTGTCCATTTCAGGGCAGCTTGCTTTTATGTCGTGAATGTTGGCAGATCCCAAGGAAACGTAGCCACAGATTTTATTAACAGTGAAGGGAATGCCTGCCAGTCGCATGGCAGAGCACGTTCAAGCTGGCAGCTTGTGACAGATGTGTGTGTAATGGCTCTAAATCACTCTGTGGATTCGCTTTATTCCATATTTTACTCAACTTCCAATAAGAGTTACACAAATAAATTAAAGTGCATCTGTCAAGATCAACAGCAGAGTGGAAGGCATAAGTATATTATAATGTATAAAAGAGCTGATGTCTTCTGCTGGAAAACTTTTGAAATAATTTTGCTAGATGAAAGCAGCAGGTTTGTTTCCACCGTTTGTTTTTCTTGTCTCACTTTTAATAACCAAAGACACTTGTAATCAAGCTGATTCTAGAGGGTTTTGTTGCAGTTTGGGGACTGGTTCTATATCTTTTAGTCCCAGCGTACCCTTTCCTGGTTATTTCATCACTTTAACTCTCTGGAAATGAAATCCTGTGATGCTTTGCTTCGGGTGTGTAATACCTGGACATGAACCAACCACAGTTACTCAGAAGGTCCAGATGGGTTTAGCTCAGTTCTTTCCTTTTATAAAATTATTGCACACTTCTTAAAATCAGGGGTTTATGTAATCTTACCACAAACCATCTCCAGACAACTCTATTTAAAACCCTATTTTTTTATCTCTGTGCCCCCGAGAGGCCAGCTTTGGACGTCGTCAGCATGTACCTGTCAGTTTGACTACTTCCCCAACAATTTATTTTCTCTCTAGTCACTTTTTATCCAGTTGGCATTGCTTGTTTTGACTGTAAGCTGCTGGCTCTGCTTTCCCCCGGATTTGTCAGGGAGTCGAACCAGACCCTCAGAGGCAGGCTGTGCTCCACTGCCTCGCAACAACAGTTTGCTGAGCAGCGTCCTTTCTTGACTAACTCTCTCATCATCTCCTATTTCCCAACACCTCGGGATCTAATCAAATATTCATATTGTAGTGAAAAATACAGGCAGCCATGCAGTAGATTCTTTTCCCTTGCACCCACTTTTTGTTCCTGGTCATTGCAGAGTTTTTGATGGCCATCGGCTAATGGAAGTAGGATGCTTGAAATCTGTCTGTGCTCAGGTCTATAGATGTATCATAGTTTAAACAATTGTAGAAAGCATAAAGTATTTCTACCCAGCAGATAGTGTTTTTCCTTTCCCTCCAGACTGGTTATAGCCACCTGTTCAATAGACTAAATTCAAGTAATTTTTAATCATGTTCATTGGACTGTGGAGCTGTGCCAGGGTCCTGCTAAGCAACAAATGGGTCCAGAGCAGGCAGAGCACAGATTCTGTTAGAAAATAGTTCCCTCTGGTGCTGGTTCTTATCAGCTTGCCTGGGAAGGATAAGAAACCATCAACATTTCAGACTACTTAGGAACAAAAGAGCAGAAACTGGCTTATTTGCATCACAGTGGTAACTCGATTTATTTTGGATTTGTACCAGCATAAACTAGAGAAGAATTAGGCACAAAGCCAAATAATCTTTGTATTTCTTAAATAATTAAGCAAGTCTACAAGGAGCTAAGCTGATGAATGGTTAACAAATGATAGTGAAATGATCAGATGCTATTCATTAAAGCAAAGTAATTACACCATCATCTTACCTGCCTGTTCTCAACTCAGGAGATGTTCTACTCTTTGTAAGGATATCTTGGAAAGAGGAACTCTGAGTGAAGCAAAACGAATTTGTTTTAAATAGCCTTACAAAGCAATAGATTTCCCTGGTGCAAGTATTTTGGGTAAGATTTGACCTATAATATATTTCTCTAGCTCTTCTGAATGTCATGATTATGTCTAGCAATTTGCTTCTAGTGATTTTTTTTCTTTGGGTTCCAAGGAGGGAATGTAAATTTACAAGTTTGAGGAATAAATGATTTTCTGTGACACTGTAGAAAGATCTCATTAGGTGTTAACTGGAGTTTATTTGGACAGTGTGGGTTTCTGCTTGTAAAGACAGAAAATAGAAGAAAAAGTTGAGCGACTGAACAATTTACTGTGGATAATCAGGTCAGGTCCTTCTAGACAATTGTGCAGGACTGTTCTTCTAAATGTTTTGTGTTGCTGTTCTTCCTTACAGTTCCTGTGTTTCCATGAAACACCGCAGTACTGTCTCATGTGGAGATGTGTTAGAAGTAGAATGTTACGCCAGGTACCTGACAGGAATTACTGACAGTATGAAAGGCGAATTTTGACCCCATGTGTAATAATTAGCAATAAAATCACTAACTACTTCAGCACAGGCATTCATGGTGACACATATGATAGCTTATACAGCGACTTCTCTGCTTAAAATTTTCCTTTGATCTGCATCAGCAGGAATTACACGTATAAAAAGTAATGGGAAAATAAATCCTTATGTGTCCTAACTCCATTTTATGGATGTAGCAAATGCTTAGATAATCAACCTTGGGTATTTTGCTTCAATGTGAAAGCTGCAGCTCTAGAGTTCAAAATTTAGATTTCTAAACTCTGCGACATTTCCTTCCTGAACTTGTTTATCCATCAGTGCTTCAAATCACAGCATAATGGAATCTAACATAATGACTTTTCTACTGAGTCAAGAAGTGCAGTCCTTGTACAAAATGATAAACATTCCTTACATAAGAGAAAAATAATTTTGCAAGTCATAATTTGAAACTCTAATATAGGATGAAAACTTTTTGTACCAACCTTGTGTGTTGGTCATTTTCCATTTCAGTTGCTGATTCTTCAGTTTTCCAGGATGACATGTTGTTCAAGCTGCTGTTAATTATGTGCTCACTGTTATGGTAATTGACATCTCTCAATTTTGTTGTTATGACTACAAAGCACTTGGTAGCAGGCTGATAATGCACAAAGACTGCAGCCTGTCTTGCTGCCGGAGGCTCATCACCGGTTCTTTCTGCTCTGTCTGCCCGTGCTGAGTTACATGCTGGCTGGTGTAGAGGCTGTTTGTACACTCTTTGTACAGTGTTTATCACCATGACGTTAGACATCACAACAACACAAATACTGCAGGATGTACATATATAAACACATATAACCCACTTCTCTCAGTCAGCTGTGAGCTTGGCTCCCACTCTGGAGTAGTGTGGTGCTTAATCAGATTTTGCATTATGTTTACATAGGCTGGTGATCTTGTTTCCGCCTGAAATTCTGGATGAACTGCAGTTTCTTGATGATTCTTGACCTGTTTGATAGCCATACTTAGGGAATACTGGTATTAGAAATTGACAGATTGTGTATCAAAGCTTGTATACCGCTGTGCATCATCCTGAAAGGGCTGAGCAGTCACTATGATCTCAGTCCTTTGTACTGTTCTTCATATTGTTTAAAAAAAAAAAAGTTTCTTTCCTGTCTTAGCAGATTTCCCATTGTCTTTTCCTCCTGTTTTTAGCCTCTGCAGAATGCACTGAATCTCGGGAACTTAGTAAATGTATGCCTGTAGGGGACCGGACTATGTAGTAAACTCTTAGCTGATTAAATCAGTAAATCCAA
Organism: Pterocles orientalis; assembly: GCA_011057875.1. Lineage (NCBI taxonomy): Eukaryota > Metazoa > Chordata > Aves > Pterocliformes > Pteroclidae > Pterocles > Pterocles orientalis. The sequence continues at coordinate 338,762 of WKFP01013741.1, forward strand.
ATTGAATCTGAACCTCCTTGGGTTCAATTTGCATTGGTTGGGGGAGTAATAATATACTGTGAGGAGAAAACTCTGGACAGAAAGGTTTCAGTGAAGTAACTACTGGTAATTTACTTAGTCATATGTGCAGGTAATGCTTGGACATTTGCAGATTCTTTTAGGAAGACTTGCAGCAAAGTAAATAATCTGTCTATTAGCTCCTTGAGAAAACCTTTTAACATACCATTTCTACCATATGAACAGATATTTTTGTAAGAGGGTTTTTCATTGAAGAAAGTTGATTTGAGGTCCTGGTGGATATGTACAAAACTTGGTATAATGGGAATCAGAATCACGGGTTCTCCTCTAGATGAAGAGGTTTCTGTTGTATAACCTCAAATGCATGAACCTGTCTGTGCAGGACCAGGAGTGTCCTTACCATTGACTTAACACTGGCTTTCAGATACAGAAGCTGTTAAAAAAATGCTTCAATTCTACAGTCTAAACTCCGTAGGCCATGCTGCAGCTCTTCCAAAGCCTCAATAGGCTCCCAGATTTGTCTGATGGTAGGGAATCTTGTTTTTATTAACTGTCTCAGGCAGCACAACAGCAGGCAAGGAGTATGTACATAACAAAAGAATTCCTTAACTAACTGCAGACATTCTTGGGAATATTGGGAGAATGAAAAAATAGTAAGACTGTAACATCCAGGATTCTGGATCTCTGGTGGAAATATTGTGTTTCTTTCCCTTAGTTTGGCTATTAGATTTATTGGAGTTGTCTGGCCTCTTGATTAGTGATTTGCTGCCTGTGCCTGGACATTTTTTGCCTTGTGCTGCAGATGGGAAATTACCAGCTCTCACTTCCTATCCCCTGTAATTTCTCAGCTGTTGGCTGCCCACTCCTTGTGCAGTGCTGAGAGTAGAGGAGTAGAAATGTCATTCATTGTTCACCACCGTAGATTGCTGTCCTAGGCCTTCAATCTCTTGTCTTTAATGGCTCCAAAATAGGTTCTTTCATACATAAAGGAGATTTAAAAAATGTCTCTTTTATGCTGTTTCACAGGGAAGGTTGTGATACAGGCTCTTGAGATAAAATGGAGTTTATCAGGCATGAAGTTGGTGATGCCAACAGGCAGGATTTCCCAACTTTCTGGAAGTATAGTGCACCAAAAAAACTTTGCACGTGTTGTACAGGGTCAGTCTACATGGATATTCGTGTTCCATGACAAGCCATGCTTAATAATATTTTTGTGTGTGTGTGAATGTGATTAATAGGAGAAGAAAAAAGAAAGACAGAGAAGTTGAATGTAGTTTGTGTTGTCTCCAAAGTAGCAAGGCTTTTAGGTATTTCTGGGTAGTGTCAGGCACTTTTGGACTGTAACATTTTAGTAGGGTGAAGATGATGATCCAAAGCTCTGTTTGATTTATGTTAAGGTAAAATGGAATAAGCAGAAAATATTTTTTTGAAAAAATTCCTCATATTGTTGGAGCGTATTTAAGGTTAATAAGATTCACTCTCAGGTGTTCTTTCAGTTACGTTCAGAAGTATGAAGCTTGTTTGTTCTTTCAGGAAAATACAGTTGTCATTCGTAAGTATGAATGTAAGCATTCAGTTTAGGGAGTATGTCTCTGTGTAGCAGGCAGACCTTCTTCTTTTGTGCGTATTTTACACCAGCCAGAGAGACTGGCAAATGTCTTAAGGGTGAAAGAGATCCCTTTATCTTCTGGAAGTTGCCACAGAACTTCAAGTTGTTCTTCCTGATGTTTATCCTGATAAATAATATTATTCTTTTTGCCACTAGAAGCACAGTTTCTTGCCGTACTGACATTTCAATAAATGATCGGATTGCTCACAGAGCTGTAGAAGCAGCATGGCCTTAGTGGCAGCAGAATAGTTGCTGGCAGCAACTTGGCTCTTTTTCACACCTTGTTGTGTATTGTCAGTAAAAGTGGAAGGATGATTAATCTCTGTGTTGAATTTCTGTGATGAAAAGTGCTACTTAAGGTGTAAACCATAGGACTATTTCTTTAGATGTTATTACTGTGAATATTTTGGAATCTGCATGAGTAATATTGAAATATCATTGACGTCCAGGTATTTGAGTAGTTTCTTTAGGTTTCCTAGGGTGTGCGTGTATGCGTACTCACAGATAAAGAAGTAGAGAAATCTTTTAAACCTGAGTGACGCAGAGCTGTGAGAGCAGCAGAGCCTCACAAGGGTGTTGTGTCAGTCAGTTAAGACGCGAGGAGTGACTTCCTGAAACGAGCACTGAGCACAGTTCCTTTTAAAACTGGTCACTTCTGATTCATCCAAGTTTCATATGAATACTAAGATCTGACTTGTATTCCTGCTCAGACTAATGTCAAGAAAACTTGCATTCAGGTGGCTATCAGCTCCAAGACTTCACTGCCTGGGTAGTTTGTTTGATGCTGCTTCACATGATACAGGCGCGTTGGTTGAAAAGTTCCTGGGGTGTTGCTTTAGGGACGTGTCTCCACCGTGGTGGCTCCCCGACATCCCCGTTGCAGGTTTGCTGTGTACTGTTCCAGCATCAGCTCTTTGCAGGCCCTGTCAGATGTGACTGGCCTCCTCACGGTCAAATGTGATTAGTGTTTTTCACACATCTGCCACGGGAAAATAAATGCTTAAATGAGAACATTTGGCTTTATGGGCTGAAAGAGCCTACATTTGTATGTCAAGCCTGGCACACGCTGCTTTGTGGGGGGTCATAAAGTCTGTAGGCTGGAACACAAGACTGCATTCACTCTCTGTCCCTACAGCTGTCCATTAGTCATTATTTCCAGTTATAAACCAACACACTCATGCTTGCTTCACCAAAACGTTGTGAGGACTCATTGTAAGCAGTTCCTTGAAATGCACTGCATGTGCACACACTGGTGTGTCACTCTAAGGTGACACGGCTCTGGGGTACCTGATGGATTTGCGAGAGGAGAGATCAGTATCAATGGTACAACAGCAGAATGAGAGTCACTGAGTCTGCAAGCCATCGCCTTGGTGGTCTCTGATGTTGAAACTCCAGCCAGTTCTCCTTACAGCTCCTCCTCTGGTCTGCAGATCTTTTGGTGGTGGACAGGGTGGGTTGAGGGCAATGGGATGTTTAATTCCCTGCTTTGCCTTAAATGAAACGAAGAATCCTGCCTCAGGCTTTTCCTGCAAACCTAGCAGGTTGCTGGGGATTAAGCTATTTAATCAATCCAGACAAACTGTTCCATGCTGCTTCGTAGTAGTCAATACCGCCAGTCACTTGCCATTTCAGCAGCTTTTGAGACTAACGATCCTTCATTCTGCAGACGGAGATGTGCCAGAAAGCAAAAGTTGCTAAATAAACTCTATAGACAAAGCTATAAAGTCTTGTTGCCTTCATCCTTTCCCACCATCATAAACTGGTAGCATAGCAACTGATGAAGCTGCTTGAACTGGAGTTGACCTGAAATTACATGTTTCACGGTTTATGTGTTTATTCCCGCCTTTCTACTTTTTTTTTTTTTTGGTGCTTGTTGAGTTTACATTTCCAGTCCCTATGGGAGATTAGCAGCTTGTTCATGCAGAACGCAGAGGTAGTTTTAATAACACATGATGTATGAGCTTGAATAGTCCATGGAGTTAGAAACACAAGAGAGAGCTAAAGGTGGCCCTGGCTGCTGAGTGGTGGAGAGGAGCCTCGGTTTGACAGGACGTGGATGCAGTTTTCTGTGTCTTTGTACAGACTTGGTGGAGCAGTAGGAACGAAGAGCCTCTGGTAGACTGATGTTCCAAATGGTAGTGTTACAGAACTGGCTGTTAAAGGAAGCAGTGTAGAGTGTAAATATGCCCAGATTGTAGTAACCCTGGGATTTCTCACTGGGGGAAAGAGAGAACTCGACACACGTTTGGAAGTAACCTGCAGCTTGAATGACTGTTGGTACATGCACAATTATGGCATTTTTTAGTGGAGAAATTGGTATGTTTTCACCAGTTTCGGGAAAGCTCCAGTGTTTTCATCTCCCATGTCGAAGGAGAGACAATGCTCAGTTCTCATACTTTGCGATACTTCGGTAATTACTGTGTTCAGATGGGTGTCTTATGTTAAACCCTACCTTGGTTCTCTTCATAGGTCACTTCAAGACTGATAGGAAATGTTAGTCCATGCAGATCTGATGCATCTGTCATCCAGGGCAAGTTTCAAGAAATGAGGGAAGTAGAAAAAAATTAAAAATTACTAGTTGTTGTGTGAGGAAAATATATCAAGGATTAATTTGGAGCACAGTTCAAGCATGCTGGACATGCTCCTGGAGGGGCACAATGGAGCAGTTAGATGCTGGTTAGAGAATGTCATGGTCTCTTTATTTTTAATGGTTTTTTTTGGTCCAATAAAAATGGAACCTTTTTTTCTGTGTGACACAGTCTCAACAGATGGGGCTAAAATGCTCCAGCCTCAGAGCAGTTTCGGTAAGAGAATGAAATTCTTTCTTTGACAAGCACTTTAAGTATTGAATTATTAAATCAAAGGGCATCACTGTCACCAGTGCATGCTCTGGCTGCATATATAAAAGGAAAGTGAGTTGTGCCTGTCTTTTCCAGACAAAAGTATAATAATTTAACTTCAAGTGATGGTTTTAGACTGCAGCACCTGAGTTCTGCTGCCCTAAACGAGGACATTCAGAGAGCATTCCAAGAGCACACAGGTGCTCAGGGTTATTTCTTGCTGAGCAGTTCTTTTGCACAGCTTGCTTTGGGGCTTCTCCCTTAGTAGGCAAACTGGACACATACCTCGCTGTATGTCACACTGACGGTGGGGCGCTGAGAAAATAAGAGTAAGGAGGTAAAATGCATTTCACTTAAATTTTAGTACCAATCAAAAGAGGGAGGGATCAGGGAGCAATTAAAGTTATCTGTCTTTGGTATGTGCCTTAAGATGAGTTGTGTATTTTCTGAAATTGTCCCTTTCTCTCTCCATAGGCTATAAAGGGAACCTGAGATCGCTAGTAGAGGCTTGAAGGTATAGAGGGCATATAGGAAAAGTCGGGGTGTTTGTAACCAGATCATAGGTGCCTGACTTCTTAATGCACAGATGATTTTGTGTTGGGTTTCTTATTTTTGATGAGATCTTTTACAAATCTCTGTAAAGAGAATGACATCCCATAACTCTGCTGTTCCATGAGCAACAAGAAGCATATGTTAGTTATGTCATATTGCAGTTATTTTGCAGTTGAAAACCTCAGAAAATTACGTGCACTTCAAGAATGAGGGTTAGTTGTCTCATGATTCCCAACCCCAGGGAGCTTGTCACTCTTGGAGGTTACCTGGAGAGAGACGCCTGTGTGGTGTTTAGGGGGTAGCACTCCTACCCGTGTGAAGAAAGGCTGCTTCTCAGTGCACGAGACTTACGAATGTGTCTTGCTGCAGGACAGGAGATTCTTATATACCAATACTGAGCCAACAGAGTATATAGTCACCTTTTTTTCCTCTTGTACAGTACAAACGACTCAAAAAGCAGCATTCAGTTCTAATCTATGTGAGTTCTTGTAATAAGCTTTACAATTAGAGCATAAAGTCTTCTATCTAATTCACTTAATTTATGCTGGGAAATGAGATACTGTTCAACTAATCCAAAGCTATTTTCTTCTTTATTAGAGAAGGAAAGCAGCATCTGAGGCTCTGGTGGGATTCAGGCTAAGCTTCTGAGACACAAATAGTGTGAAGTGTTAATGAAATAGTACACTACTGTATTTCCCACTTGGTATGTGGTGCCCCTCTCGTTTAACCTATAACACAATTAGAAGAGTTGGTAGGAGGCAATGGGCCTGTATCAATTTTTTCTGGTCTTAGGTCACCTTTGTAAATTTTTGTTTAATAAGTTGACACTAATACAGATGAACTTTCTTGAACCAGGGTTTGTTCCAGCTGTCTTGCATGGTGACTGCAGTGCTTTTAGGAAAGGGTTAGGAGGTTTTCTGCTGCTTTATAGTAACTCCTCTAAGCATTACTGTGTTCTTATCTTTCAACCCAGGCAGCCTAGTTGCTTAATTTAGAACATATGTATTGAAACCACCAAGGAGCATTTCCACTGCTTCTTAAGGGGAAATTACATAGAGAACATCTATTCTTCGTTTTCATGAGGCTGCAGCAAGTTCTTCTTTAGTATATAAGTACTACACCTACACTGTTGTGAGATGTAAAGGGAATAGTCTGTAGTCTTTGAATTTGGGGGTTTTGGGAATGTCAGAAGACGAGCATCCTGCCAAATATTGGGTCTCTTGCTCCATTGGCTTTGGTGATATTGACCGCTGTCCCCTGAGATCTCTTATCTCTTGCTTTTCATTGCTGTTGTGCTGATTCTTCGACCACTTGTTCAATTCTGTCATCTTTCTGGATGCTGACTTGCTGTGGCAAATGGGTGTTCTATATCATAGAGTACTGAAGTTACTTATCCCTGTGTTAGTAAATTCTGTGTTGGGAAGAAGCATCAGATGGGGAGTACTGACTCTACATTTGCTAATCCACAGAAGAGTATAGGAGTGTCTACATGCAACCCCCCTCTTACTGCTCTGATATCGTAGATCTTTAGCTAAATAACCAACCTGCCATGGGCTAAAAGGCTAAAATTCCACTTCTGTCTGTCAGTCTTTGTTTAATAAGCATGTAAGCATCTTGTAGCTGGTGGTTCATGAGGATCAGTGCCATGTCGAAGAGACCTGCTTATCCACAGGGCTGCATCACATAGTATGGAAATGTTCGTGGAGGATAAGAGGTTAAGCTTTGCCATGTGAGGATGATGTTTGCCAGCTGGGACTGTTCTGTTTCATAGTAGAATGCAAAACCCACAGTAAAGGTTTTTGCACTTGTGAAAGGTATAAATCTGTGAAACCATTGCGCCTTGTTCTATAGGTTGTAGAAATCCTGAATCTTCCTTTTCTCTCACTCTTCTGGATTTTGGCTTCAATTAAATATTCAGAATTGGTCTGGGCACTTCTCTTTGGGAGTAGACAGACTATATTGCTTGCTGGTGCAATTTACCCATCCAGGTGAATTAATAGATCACTTTATTAATGCCACTGACACACTCTTCCAACACGGTTGACATGTGCCATTGCTGTCAGCCTGTTACATTATCCTGAGACATATCTGAATGTCTCTCTCTTAGACAAAGAACTATCAGTACAGTGTCAGTGTAGCGAAATAGTCTCATGCTAAATGCTGTAAAATCCTTATGCCATGCTGGAATCTTTATCCTTGTGCTGGAAGTTCAGACAATCACTGGAAAACAAAATTCAGCTGCTGCATTTATTACAGCAATAGGAAGTGTGCTAATAAGCAGTGTCAATATAAATACTATCACTGAGAGCTCAGACTGCTTATTGCTATGGTGTAAAACTAGAAAGAGTACCCTTGGATGCTGCTGCTCAGACAGTCAAATGAATCTCTAATAGCCAGTAATAGAGTTCAAAAACAATTGTACAAAAGTGATAAATTCTGCTTCAAGGCTGGAGGAGGAAAAATCAGAACAAAGGCATTTTAACATGATTCCATTTTTTACTTAAAACAGGCTTGCCTTCCTAAATGCAAATTTAAGTACCTATGTTCTCAATAGCTTTTAAATTGTAACAGTCTGTGGCTTATTGTGTAGAAAACTATACAAACATGTTTTGTTCTGTATTTCTTTACTTAAAAAAAGTTCTGAGGAGATTGAAGCTTGAAGGCTGGTTTCCCTGCATTCCAGTCCCATCCTTATCCATTTGACAAGCACAGTCCACAGCTGCTCATTTAGGACGTGGTGAGAAAAGCTTACAGCTCCCATTAGGAGAGGAATAAGCAGTATTGTGTTTGAAAACACTGATCCTGCTTGTCAGGCAAATGTCTTTTGATAGCAGCTTCCATCCCCGCCTCTTCAACCCCCAAAGAATGAAAAAACCAGCGTGTCTCTCCTGATCTTACTTCTAGAGCCTGTGCTGTATGTTGTGTCCGTGTGAGAAAGCAAAGCAGGGCTGTCGGTGCGCATGTTGCAGCTCTGCTGCTGCTCTGCAGGGCTGGCTGTGTGCGGGGCGTGCCTTGCTGGTGTTCTGGAAGGACTTAGGGGGTCATCAAGGAATGTGAAAGGTGGATGGCCCAGCCATATAGAGACCGGCTTTCCTCCTCTATTTAAAAGGCATCAGCCTTTTTCTGGGTCGTCTTGGTTTTTGTTATCTGGTTCTCTTCAGTCCCAAGTTGAGAGCTTATTTCAGTGTTTGAGAGAGTCACATTAGGCATTGCGTGTGTTGGCATGATTTTTCAGTAACAGAATAAAGGTACTGGTTAGCACTTGAGAAACGGAATGGTTGAACTTTGTGATATACTAGTATGTTGTAAGTGTTCTTTTTGTCTAAAACCATCTATAGGCCATTATATGCAAAGGAGAGTTCATGGTCTCCTTCACTGTACGTTATCAGATTGTCTTGCTATGAACAACGAAGGAATTTTCAAAAAATTAAAGTTTTATTCATATAAAATCCATATCTTAAGAGGTTTAACCAGCGGGTTTAAGATTATGTATTCTCTAATGCCTTTTTTGTATGGATTATTTCACAGGAAACAGTGATAATGGTTGTTGAGGATTTTTCCTCTAAGTCTTCCCAGTTGCATCTGAAGGATGCAGGGAGCCCATTTTTCTTCCATCATCTAACAATTGCTTAGGATTGCCTTGCTTAGAACATCATAGAGAGAGATTCCAGTAGTAGAGCAAAAGCACTGAGTACCAGTTGCCAAAGAGTCGTACATAGATGCTTTCTACAGTAGTTGGGAAATATAGTACTCACGGTACCAAACCTGTCAGAGTTCAAGGAACGTCTGCATGACATTCTTAATCATACGGTTTAGTTGTAGGTAGTCCTGTGAGGAGCAAGGAGTTGGATTTGATGGTCCTTATGGGTCCCTTCTGACTTGAGACATTCTGTGATTCTGTTAGGTTTTTTGTGGTCCTGGTCCTTCCTGTTTGGTTTTCTCCCACTCTTTGCACTACTAAACTTGGTCATTTTAAAGCCCTAACAGTGTTCAGCCTTCTCAGCTGTAGACCACAGCGGTATTTCCTCTTCCAGTGGGAGGAGAAAGATACAGCCCAAATCCCCTTTGTGTCTGCACAACCGGACCTGCTTTGCACATACAATAGAATCTACTTGTGTTCAGTAACTGCCTTTCTGACCTTGTACTTTGTAGGTCTTTTGTTTCAAGGCTTTGAGCAACCTGGGCTAGTGGGAGGTGTCCCTGCCCATGGCAGGGGGGTGGAACTGGGTGATCCCCAAGGTCCCTTCCAACCCAAACCATTCTGTGCTTCTATGAAAGAGGGCACCTGAGAACCACACTTTTCTGTGCCCTTCCCAAGTCTGGGATTTGGGCTATATATTGTTCCAGTTGTGGCAATCCAGTTCCAGATGTCCTTGTTCCTGGGGAGCCCGTGGCTTTCTCCTCTGTGCCCAGAAGAGGAGGGAGAAGGGATGAAAGGCAGCAACGGGCTAGATAAAGCTTGCAATATAAAATACTGTCTGGATCAAAAAGGGCTTAAAACACAGTTGATCACAATTACATGTGTACAAGGCCAATCTGTCACTGTGTTTATCTAATCAAGATCACAGAGATTTTAATTAAAATAGTAAGCTCATAACATCAGGCTGGTCATCTGTAAGTGACAAGTGTGTTTACTTACAAAGGGCAAAAATGATCCTTATTTATGTGCTAGTTTTGCTAAATAATGAGTCTTGTTTAGATTACTTGCAGTAATTTGGCACAGAGTGATATTAAAAAAATTGCTGCTTGTCCAGTCGGTGCCAGTAGGGAAGAGCCCATTATTTTCAGTGAGGTTGGATTGAGCCTTGAATAACTACTGCAACAGCCGCTTATCTTAGTTTCTAAAATTTGGAAAATGGCAGCAACAGTTTAAACTTCTAATTTTCTAATATCCTGTGGCACCTGTTTTTTGAATGGTACTTAGGGGAAAAATTAATGGGGAGAAAAAAGGGAAAAACACCTTTTTTTTTTTTTGGAGGAGGGTAGGTTTAGATTTGGCCTAAAATAAACAGGGAAGACAGCTATGCTGTTTGTTGCCTTAATTTAAATCAGTTTGGCAATAGTAGTTTCTAAACTTGCTAGATTAGGCTTTCATGTCTGTTTAGCAGGACAAACTGTTCTAGTAATTAAGCTCAGCCCTGTAAATCTCTTCTAGCTTGCAATCAAATCCCAAAGTAACCTGGATCACATTGCTATTGAAGTCTACAGCCCGGGAGAGTGGAGTTTAATATTCCATTTGTCTTGTGTTCAGTTATGATGTGACTTGTGAGCTGTCATTTTTGCATTGGGAATAGAAATCATTAAGTCTATCTTTTAATTGTCTTGCACCAAGAAACAAGTAATAAACTGTGATTTATAATAATTTGATTTTTAATGAAAATGTATCTGCGTGCGTTTTTTGAAAACAAATTCCTTGGAGGAATAATCTTACTAAGTCAAAACATAATCAACCTGATATTTCAAAACAGAAAAGGATGCTGGCAGGAATGAGGGGAACAGTGCAAAATAAAAGGAGAAGTAAACATTCCACAAAAAAACTCGTGACACTAGTTTTTGTTCGTGTTGGATACCTGCTCCAGTTACAGTTCAGATTGCGGGGTTTCTTTCAGAGGCACAACGCACAGCTACTGCAGTCAGTCTCAAGGAGATAGTGTGACTCATTGTAATTAGTTAGCCAGAGGAAATGAAATTGAATAACATTTCAGTTGATCATTTTGTATAATAATAGTTTCTGTGCATTTGTTTCTCTTTACTGAGCAGGTGTTAACTCATCTTCCTCCCATCATGTGGTGCTCGCACTCCTTCTACATTTTTTTGGCCCTGGATTCTTCCAGTTCTCTGGGTTCTTTGAAGAATCACCTTTAAGAGGGGTTCAGAATAACTTCCACAGAACCTGAAAATTAATGTCATGCTGTTATTTGTAGGTTTCTTTTTCCAAGACAGATGTCCTTTTCATCACGTTATTTTCACAAGAGAATAGGGTTTGTGTCTTCTGGGCTGAGGGCAAACCGAATTAGAGTGTGGCAGAGGGAAAGCTCGATGAGATTAAAGAAATTGCTCATAACCCTGCACAGTTCAGCTCAGGTTTTCAAAACCACAAGGCATACGCTATCCATGCGGCTCCCAATATGCAAGTGTTATTTATACACTGATGGGGAGAGAAAAATGAAAATCAGGCAGGCAGCCAGAGCCCTGTAGATTTTTTTTATTTTTTTTTTTTTTTAGCTTTCATCAAAGGGTGCTGCTGAGATGTCTTTTGGCTTGCTTTTCTTTTTATCCCAGAGGTGATGTTCGGTGCCAGGTTCATGCCTCCTCATGATGCGTTTCAGATATCCAGCCACTCGTCAGGTCTCATGCAGACTTTGCTTGAGTGCCTTCGCTCATGAAGTTAAGCTAACTTTGCGATCAGACATGACGGGAGGTGTTGATTCACTGATGCGTTAGAGATTTCTGTAGTTCTGAGCTACCAAGAGCCTCAGAGTCAGCATCCTGACTACTGATGTTATTGACCATGACAAGATCCCCAGTGTTTCAATTTGCTGGTATTTTTTCAGACACACATTCGGTGCTTTGATCAAACATCTATATCCTATTTTTAACCTTTATTTTGCTTGGTAAAATCATAAAATGAGCAAGTGATTTGAGTTTTCCACTCCTTGCTGATTGTGTCATGTTAAGCATTATGCTTTGGGGCTGAACCACAGTACCGTGATCAGTGATTGTGATATTCTGCCATGTTGGATCACAGGGCAGAGGAAGGGCTGTTGTCCTGGACCCTGTTTATCCATGGTGTACGGCAAGTGCACTCACTCTTCTGTATTTAAGACTTCTTTCCCCCCTCATCCTCCACTATCATATTGGCAGCTATTGCTCATGTGCTTAAAGGAGGGAATGACTATAAAAATTCTGATCTTTTAAAAGTGACTCTTGGGTTTTACTTTAAATATAGGTTGCTTTGTGGTTACTGCATTCTTGCAGGTGTTTCTGAATTGGTGATACTACCCCTGGTGTAAGGGGGCTGAATTTGCAGTGCAAATAAAAGAAGCCAAATTCTTTTCAGTAACTGATTAAATCCTTAGGAAAGATTTGGTAAATAATAATAAACTGTGCCTGTGTTACAACAGATTTTGGGATAGCCTTGCTATACAGATACATAGTGGAAATTGGATCCTTTTGACAAGTTTGTCTCAGGCTTCTCATGATTTCTTTTTGTCTCCAGAACCCCCAACTCCCATCGCCCCTCCCGAGCTGCTGGCTGTTGGAGCCACATACCTGTGGATCAAACCCAACGCCAACTCCATCATTGGAGATGGGCCCATCATATTGAAGGAGGTGGAGTACCGGACAACCACCGGGAATTGGGCAGAAACGCACATCGTAGACTCTCCTAACTACAAACTGTGGCATTTGGATCCCGATGTGGAGTACGAGATCAGAGTGCTGCTCACTCGCCCTGGAGAAGGGGGCACAGGCCCCCCTGGACCACCACTGACTACGAGAACAAAATGTGCAGGTAGGGTTTCTACTGCTTTATACAGCATGGGTATTTTGGTTTGCTTACTAACACATTGACAAATGGTCCTCCACACATCCTTACTGTATATGTGCTTTGTCAGTGATCTGAATTGACATTAGGAATTTTGGTATATCCTGGGATATTTTACTTTTCATTCTACAGGCAAGTGTTGAAGAGACTGTTGTTTTTATGCATGTAGTGTGTTTGCCAAACTCTGCTACAGTGTCTGGCTTCTTTCTGTTGAAATGGGCAAGCAGATGAGAGTTTTCAAACCAATTCTCCAGTAGGCAAATTGTTCTTAAGACTAGTCTATGATAAAATCCTCACCCTGTAAGTGCATAACAAAATATACGTTCTTCTTGGGTAATGGTTCAGCATTGGTTATTAACAAATTGACAGTGCTATCAATTTATGAATGCAGTGTTGTGTGAAGCATTTAGTTTTTAAAATACAGTTTTGTATTCCATTTAATGGGACTGTTTCTTCTCACTTCTGACAAAGAAACCTGTTCAAACGCTGTGCAATGTCTTCACTTTGGCTTTCATATCAGAACAGATCAATTTTGATCTGGGGACAGGAAAAGTCTATCTTCTTTCTAAGCCATATTAGCCTTTCCAGGAAAAACTAGAGGATCGTGTTCCTCATGTTTCAGATATATTGGCTATTCATCCTGTTTTCATACATTAATCATTAGCCATTAAGGGAAATCAAGCTCTGTGCCTTGCAAGGGGGTGAACAAAGCAGTTTTCTACCTAGCAATGTTTTTCCACCACACAACTGTCTCAAGGTTTGCGTTTTTGTAAGTTTTGCAAGGTCTTTACTGTGTTGTGAAGAAAGGACAGAAACTCTGTCTGCTCTCCTTTTGCTGCAGCCTTCCTTCCCTCCCCACAAATTAGTGCTTTACAGCAAGTGGATTTAAGTAGTGAAGAGCTCGTACAAAAGCATTCTGGTTTTAGTGGCTTTTTCTGACCAAATAGCAAGTCTGAAGTGTGAAGCCAAATGCTGTCCTGGATGGGATTAAGCTTTGCAGTGTTAGCCTTCCTCACCCGCTGTCACAGCTTGAGCATCCCCAGTAGCATCCTCTTTCTCTTCCAAGAGAGGAAGCCTGGCAGGTTGGGTGGACTATGGAGTGGAGGGACACATCCTTACCACCTTTTCTTTATTCTACAGGTTATAAATTGGTGAACATTTAGTGTCTCTTCGAGAAGAATTAAAAAATATATCTGAGCATGAGGGTCGGGGATGGAGGTGTTTGCTGTACTCGGCACCTGTCCATTGGTAGAAGACAGATGTTTGGAGGCTTCTCTGCAGCTAGGTGGAAGGTGTGAAGTGACATGGATGATGTCCTGGCCTATCTGGGAGATTGGCCCATGCTCTGCTGTCTCCTCCTTCACGAGTGTGGTCAGATTCTCTAACAGCAGAAATAACTGCAGTCCAGGCCTGCGACTATGCACATGGAAATAAGATGTGCTGAGATTTGTTCTGTGGTTCATGCATTGTGACTTTGCAGGCACACACTCTGCAGCAGTCAAACTTGCAAACTTGTTTTTATTGCCTCTAAAGAATACTTGCTTTAGTTTAATTTGGGGATTTAAATAAAAATATTTTGGCTTTGTGGGATGTTGGCTTTGTGCTTAATGATATCATATAGTGGATCCCAAATTGCTGAGTTTCCTTGCTCAGCATAGGTATCGACCGACATCATGAAGGATGGTGTAGATAATTTGTTCAAATGGGTGAAGATGTGCCACTCGCTATTTTCTGTCCTAATTTACTAATGAAAAATCTAACAGGAGAAGGTCATTCTATTAATGTTAGTTGTCGTACAGAGCTTGTTGAGATTGATGGTGATGGCATTTATGTTTTGTTTAGGGCATTGGGTGGGAGAAACTTTAATGATCTCAATCTAAGCATGGACTTGAAGAAAGGGAGAAACTTACCCAACATCTAAAGATGTATAACTTCCACAAAATGCCAACTGAAATGATAGACAAGAAAATGCAGCTCATTATTCCAATTTGCATATGTTATGGAAGTCCTTCAAAATGTCCTATTTTTGAGGATAATTACACAAAACTTCCATGGTAAAGATTTTCAGAAATGTGCTGGACCAAGAAAACATCACTGCTTCCTTGATTTTTCTTAGAGTACTGAACAAATGACATCAATGAAAATTGAGGGGTTTTGAAGCAGTTGAAGGATGAGTGATGCTGCTTTTCTTGAGTGAATTTTTTGATTCTTTGTTGTTATTTTTTCTTTGGAAGAGGAAGGTACCGAACTCCTACACATTTGTGTGCCATCAGTGGATGACTGGAGTAGTCCTGTTTTACTGGGCTCTTCAGTGTTGGTACTGTATTTATCAGGCCTACTAATAAAGATAACAAAATTGACAGCGGAAATTATAGCAGAGAATATCACCTATACTGGAAGAGAAGTATTGACATGTTTAAATTGCAACAAATCAGTTTAACCGTAAACAGAAGGTGTCTGCGACCTTCTGACAGTGAGAAGTCAACGTCCCTTTTGCTAAATAATTTCCTTAGTGTCTTTTCACATAGACGTTGCATGCTTGTGTGCTGGAGGGTCTGAGGAACGACTGGCATAGCCTTCAATTTAGGCACATCTTGCAATGAGATTCTTGGTTTTTACTTTCACCTCTAAATTAAAACAGGGCTTGGGAAGGACCCTGCTTTTCTTCCACATGGGAATCAAGTGGCAGAAGCTAATTTACAAGGTTGCAGTTGATTGTTTCTTGACTGTCAGACTGAGCAAAAGCATGGCTGGCGTGGCTCAGAATGGGCTTAGAAAGTCATTACACCATGACACAAGTCTTATCAAGATCATTCATGATTTCCAGTTTTTTGATCAGAATAAATAGAAGTTGGTTATGTGGACTTCAAAAAGATTTTCATTATATAAACTCCATAAAAACTAATTATGGGAGGTCTTGCTCTAAATGAGCACAAAGAAATTTTATGAAAGTGGATAATATCTTATCTAAATTTCTATAAACAGTAAGTGCCTGGGCATCTGTTATCTTGCTGGTGATGCTTTTGGTTTTCTTGTATTTGATCTTTAGAAACGATATTCAAAATTAAGTCCCAGCTTGCCTCTTTCCAGGAAGAGGCAGCTGCCAGAAAATATGGCAAACGGTGCCTTGGTAAATGAAGTATATTTTTGTTGTTGTTGTTGTGGATTTTGTGTGTGTTTTTTTGTTTTTTTTTGTAGACCTGTTAGGTCATGAGTTGGGACAGGAGAAGATTAAATGCCCTTGAGGCATGACAGTAAACTGTCAGTCAGAGGGACTGAAAAGAGAAATACTGCTTCAGGTTAGGACAAGACACTGTCTTGATGGGGGTGGTTAAAGGAAAGGCAGATATAAAATATTAGTTTTTAGCCCCAAAATAACAGGATGGGGCAGATAACAGGATCAGAATAGTATGTTTGAACACTGTTCCCAGGAGTGCCTAGTAGTTCAGCACTGGTTTTCTGAGTGTGGTTTGGTTTTTTTTGCTATCCTCCATAGTTAACAGAGCTCTTTAAAATCCTTGTTTCGTGGGCTTCATTCAAAAGTGTGCTTTGGGAAGCTGGGGCTTGTTTTTCTCTCTGTGCTTATTGACTGTTCCCTGCTCTTTTTCTTTCTGCAGTTGCCACAGAAAGGGAGAAAAGGGGAAAAGTCTATTTCCTCTGGCGGATGGGAAAGAGGAGGAAAGACCTTGCAAATGAGGTTGTCATTGGGGTGGGAGTCTCAGCTGAAAAGTGCTGGCCTTCAGTGGGACAAACTTGCTTGAAAAGCAAGGCCAAAGAGTACCGTTTAAATTAATATTAATAAAGGGAGAGAAATAATACTTTCCTTAAAAATAATATTTAGTTAAAATACTATCTGGAAAATCTAACTTGAACATTAGCTTCTCTGCCTTTTGGGATGGTGACAGCAGGTGACTGATAAGATGGGGGGGTGTTTGTGACCGTAGGGTTTGGAAGTGGGAAACCTTCCAGTGTGGCAGGAGAGTTGCTTGGTATGGAATGGGAGAGGAGAAAAAGTCCTGAGAAATGCCACACTTTTCCCACCCCCCAAAAAAAGGTGTGGCAATGATTCTCCATAGAACAAGCTTCAGAAAGTGGGAGGTTTGTCCTCACAGGAAAAAATTAAAATGGATTACATGATCCCATGCAACCTGTCTCTTAAGATAAGCCGCCAGAGACAGGGTTGTTCAACAGGAGGATGTGACCTGGCTCTTGGAGAAGGGAGTGGTTGGCAAGATCAATACTCAATTTTTGTTCTTGGCCTAGGGAAATGAAAGTTAAGTCTCAAACCATGTGGCTGAATTCAATACTCCTTTTGAAAATAGTCAGGACAAAGCAGCTGATATAAATGCAAGTAATCTGTACATTCGGAGTTTGAGGTGGTGTTGCAAAGTAGTTGGAAAACCTTTTTCTTTCATTATTAAAAGGTAATTTGTTACCATGAGATCTTGCAAAGTTTAGAAGTAGTAAGCAGCTTTTGACGCTTCTGTGTCATTTTAAGACTACATTTTCATTTTTAATAGAAATGTTTCTGTCGCTCTGTTACGGATGTTAGGAAAAGGAGGCCGTTGTGTGCTGTTATAAAATGCACAAACTGAACAACCACAAGGTTACTTTGTTGTGTGCTGAGTTAGTCGGAGTTACAACAGGTTCAAAAATATTTATTTCCAATTGGATTTTAAGGTGATAGCTCCCGTTAAATAGGAAACGTTCACATGTTAAAGTTGCAAAATAAGATTTGGGGCTGCTATACTTCTGCTTTCATTTTTTTTTCAAGCTTACAATAAAAACACCCAACCTGAAAAAAAAATCTGCTGTGTGAGTCAAAGCGTTACACAAATGGCATATCAAGTGATCTGAGAGTTCTGTATGATGGATGTGCAGGTATTATTAGAATCACTGCTTCATGGACTAATTTAACTTGGAGTTACTCTAAGCCTTGTCCTGAAACATGCATTCATTTCCCTCTTAATATTAGTTAAATTTTAATTCTTGGCTCCGCTGTCTTTCATAACTTTAACTGTAGACAACCAGCAAAACAGAGGCTTTTTTAGTTCTGAAAAACCGTTCCTGTAGAACATTAGCAGTGAAGAAAACCTTGCCTGTGTTCTTGTTTTCTGTATTGATAAATGCTGGGAGGCACTTTTCTCAGCCATGATAAGACAAGCCTCTATACCATGTGTTCCGCTTGCGTTCAGTTTTGCTCTCTTGCTAAATTCCCTGAAACGAAGGCTTGTGTAGCACGATGAAATGCAGTTGTTCTTCTCTTGATAGCCCCTATTCCCCAGAGCCATGGAGCGCTGCAGGTGGGCTGTTGAGAACAGTGTGATGTTGTGGCTGGGTTTTGGTACGTGGATCCCACAAAGCCCGTGGGACTGGTGCCCATTTTAGTGACTTTCTCCGCTTAGCTTGATGATTGAAACTGTTTTCATTCCACCTCAATAGCCTTTGGCACATCAGCTAGAGAGATAAGAGTAGAGTTACAAAACTACGATATTCCTTCTTTTTGATCCTTGATCCCCAATTTGTGCTTGGAAGCAGCCTGGCAGCATTATGGAAAGACAGAGGCTTCATCTGAATCACATCCTAACAGCTTAAGTCCTTTTGCATATAAGATGTTGGTTTTCCCTGCCCAATTAATATAAGTAGATAATGTACGTATCTTCATTTCTGCTTTATTTTTTACCCTCCTCACTTAATTTTTTGCGGAGTAGTAAGTGAGCATCTACCCTTTATAAGTAACAGCCAAAAAAAACCAGTGAAGTATTTCTTAGAATCATAGAATCACAGAATGGTTTGGGTTGGAAAGGACCTTAAAGATCATCAAGTTCCAACCCCCCTGCCATAGGCAGGGACACCCTCCACTAGACCAGGTTGCCCAAAGCCTCATCCAGCATGGCCTTGAACCCCTCCAGGGATGGGGCATCCACAGCTTCTCTGGGCAACCTGGGCCACTGCCTCACCACCCTCACAGTGAAAAATTTCTTCCTAATGTCTAGTCTAAATTTACCCTCTTTTAGCTTATACCCATTGCCCCTTGTCCTCTCACTGCACTCCCTGATAGAGTGCCTCCCCATCTCTCCTGTAGCCCCCTACAGGTGCTGGAAGGCTGCTCTAAGGTCTCCTTGGAGCCTTCTCTTCTCCAGGCTGAACAACCCCAACTCTCTCAGCCTGTCCTCATAGGGGAGGTGCTCCAGCCCTCTGATTAATTTTGTGGCTCTCCTCTGGACTCTCTCCAACAGGTCCAGGTCTTTTTTATGTTGGGGGCCCCGCATCTGAACACAGTACTCCAGGTGGGGTCTCACGAGAGCGGAGTAGAGGGGGAGGATCAACTCCTTTGACCTGCTGCTAATGCTTCTCTTGGTCACGTATGTTTTGTGCCTATAAGCATCTCAGGGTGGTATGCATCTCTTGTCCCTCTTTGTCGGGTTTCTGCTTCTGTTTAGCCTATGATATGTACTTTCAGAGCTTCTGGACAATCCAGGCAATGCTTCAGTTGAAACTGCAGAGCTCTGTAGGAAGCAAAGGGTATTTCTGGTTTCTCTGCAAGTCACAGAGGTGCAGCAGGTTCCCTTTGTAGTGGTGTTCCAGGCAAAAGATGTCTCTCACTATGGAGTTCTGGGTGTACTGACTGTAGGAATGTGGTCAACATGGAAAGATACCTTTCAGAGAACAGAGGATGGATTAAATCTATGAATTAGTTACTGGAAAAGAACTGAAAAAAAAGAAGCAGATATGTTGTCTGGTATATAACAGTGGTGACCTATATGGAACAGAAGGAATTTGGGAGTAGACAGAGAGGTAATGAAATGGCAAAAAGGGGCAGTGGGGTGTTCTGGTGTACTTTGGGTGACTGACTGAACACAGGACTCCTGAAAAGCCAGATTGTTGGAGCTGGGAAGATACTTGGTGTGGCATGAGGCTATGGTCCATCCAAGGTTCAGGCACTAAATTCAGTGTGTTGGAGAGCAGCAATGTGCAGAGGAGAGGCTGGGATTTACTGCTGGAGCATGTCAGTATGCCGTAAATCTGGTATTTGTTCCTAGCAGTAACCAGTGCCTGAAAATCCCTCAGTCTAGCAAAGCATGTGCCCTGTTGCCTTTAACCAGGGTACGTACAGTGAGGAATTTTCTTTATCCTAATCCCTGCAGAAGATGGGCTTTTTGTCCTGAGGCATGTGGATTGATTGCCCTTATCTTAGTCTGAATAAATACAGTTATGAATATAAAGGCAGTCATAATAGCGCTTTGGTCTGGATTTTTTTCCAGAGGGATTTTGCTCATGATGGATTTAAATTCTAGGGATTTATTTTTTTTATCTGCAAAGGCAGTTTGTTATCCGGAAATGTTTTTTTTATTATTATTTTTATTTATAGGGGTGAAGTCTAGTTATTTATTTCCACATCAGACTGTTTCTGCTTGGTGGTGTTGCTGTTTAATTTAATAACTTCCTGTAATGTGCTTTGAATATAGCATTATGTCTGGATGGGCAGGCTGGGCAGTAAGGTGACAACTTTCATAAAGGCATTAGACTTTCATGCCAAGAAGAATAGTTCTTGTGAATGATGGGACCTTGTGACTTCTTCCAAAAGAAGTGAACCTGCCCAGAGCTTATTTTCGTACCAGATGAATTCAGGACACCATTCTCTTTTTGTATTCCTTAACTCCTGAGTTCTGTCCCGGTTTCATCCCAAACAGCCTGAGTATTCCCAATCTGAAGAGGCAAAAATGGAGAGAGAAAGATTAAAACAAAACAAACTCCAAACCACCACCACCAACCCCATTCTGTTTTGTTCGACTCAAACCCCCGAGCACTGGTTGACTTCATGGCATTGTAGGTTTGAGGCAGGTAAAGATCTGGGGTGTGCACAGTACTTTTCTAAGTGAAAATGATTTTGGATGAAATTTTAAGTGACTATAAAGCAGCTTGACTTTTTTTCTTGGTGCAACTTTTCAAGGTTCTATTTCTACTTGACATCTACTGGGCACACATTGAGGGTCTGTACGAGAAGGTCAGTGCCAGGATGGTCAGGCCCGCATTTCAGATCTTCTGGACTGGAGCCTGGACACAAGTGGTGGGCAGAGAACCTAAACCAAAATTATGTCAACTTCTGCGTTACTGAGCCACCCAGGGTTAATGAGGGAACGGGGTTCTCATCTTTGTGCACAGCACAATGTTTTTTGAGTTGTTTTGTACGCATTCAGATCATTGTGTGATTCCTCTTGTTCAGTTCACTTAAACTGTGGAGGGAAGGAAACAAAATAAGCAGATACTTGATGTGTTACTATCTTCTTTCTTATCTGTTTATGCAGCTTTGGTTCAGCATTCTCAATTTAAGGGTATATCCAGTGTGGTCCTAAAAATGTGACTTCATAAGACTGTAGCCTTAGCTTGTGTAAAACTGGCACAGCTTTACCAAAGTCAGCATTTGGCACCAGCTGAAAATGTGGCCAACAATTTGCAAAAAGGCGTTTTTCTTTCTTGATCGTCACTCGGTCCCCTGCTAAAAGCAATTTATTTAAATTGCATGGTGTCTTTTAGTCTTCAGTTAAGTGGCATCTCTCATAAAATTTCATCCCTTATTACCATATTATTACTGCTTCTGGTAGTTTTTGGAGGGTGCGATGAGATGATCGTTTCCAGATGTCGCTTTATCCGAGTGTGAAAAGCCCAGTTAGTGGGAGGAAACTGGAAAGGATAATGCTACGTGTGTATTCTTGCAGCGCATGTGTTAAGCATTGAACCTCCATTGAGGAGCGACGGAAGGGAGGTGTCTGTTTTCTGTCTCTGTGTAATACAGACCATAACTCATCCTGGGAGCGAAATGACAGACCCAGTCTTGCAAAGCATTTATTAAGCTCTCTGGATTTGCATAGTCATGATCCTATCTTTGTCCTGGGACAAACACTGCTTGCCGCTTCCTGCTTCTGTTTCTCTTTTTGCTTTTCCAAAGCCAGCTGAAACATAAATGCCTTTCCATTTTAGATGGATTTTCAATGTACACAAGTCTGCATTAAAAAGCACTCAAATAATAAAAGACGTTTAGAATTTATACACTGCAAGTACCCAATTTTAAACGTTTCAAAGAATAAAATACACATTAAATTACTTTCTTGGAAGCTCCATTGTATAATAGAAAAGCAAGGTAGGGGCAAAATGGAAGAGAGCACAACGTTTTTTAACCTCATGTTAATGCTTTTGACCCTGAGATATTTGTGAGACATTGAGGAACAGTTTGGTTCCTTACATGATCGGTTGTTTCCCATTTTGTCATAAATATTTTACTCCTTTATTTTTCCCCAATGGACTCTGAAATATTGAGATGAACATGACTTCTTGTTTAACACTTGTCAACTTATCCAGATGAGCGGGGGTGTTGCACAGCTTGAAGAAGAAAAAAAAAAGGCATGTTGATGTCTTCAATCTGTTGCAGAACCAGCAGATGGAGTATGAGTGTACAAAACCATTTGGTAATGGTGTGTATGGATCGGCACAAGTACATTGCATTTTTATACTTGTTGAGCTTGAAAATTGAATTTTATTTTATTTTTTTAACCAGCTAATCTGTTCGTAGACATTTCAGTGACCCGTTATGTTCCAGTACCTGAACATGGCAGAAACAAGACTGACCCAGAGATCTCCCTGCCCTTTGGGGGATGCGGGGATCCCTTTGTATCCCAGTTCACGTTGCACAGGTGGAGGAGCAAAGACCCTCGGTCTCCCCAGGCTTTGGACTGTGATCAGATGATTGCTGTGACCATGGGACTGGGTAGGGGTTTATGAACTTGGTCACCATTTTAATTATTGGTTATTCTGCTGAATGCAATGAAGGAAATTATTTCAACTCCTTTGAACTTATTTTTGCTTTATAGTTTTATACGCTAAAAAGCTTTAAAGCTTTTTCTTTTTTGTTTTAAACTGAGCTTTTTGAAAATATGAAGCAGTGGAGTATTTTATGACTTTAGAAGTAGTATTTAAGTAGACCATAGCTGTGACCATATCAAAGTACGCAGACATTGCTGCAGAGACAGGCAGGCCTGAGCATCAAAATCAGAGTGACAGTTGTTATTACAATGTATTTCACTCAAGATCCGCAAATCCTCGTTTTAGCTGCCAATAATCCTTCAAATTATTAAACCCAAATCTTGGTGCAGAGACTATTGGAAGGAGGTTTAAAGCGAGACCACAACTCACAAGATAACAAAACCCGAAAGCTTTAATGTCACAGTTTCCTCCTGGTGGCACTTTGAAAGGTTTTGTGACATCTACTAGAGAACAAAAAAGAAGCAGGAGGGAAGTAGGTCTCACAAATAGATCCAAACCTCCAGAATTGATTTGTCTATTAATGAAGTTTGATGCAAATCTTTGAGCTTGAAAGATTAGATTATATATCAAGGCAGTCCGCCACTTTGAAGATAAAACCTTCAAGTGATAAATTTATTTAATAATGTTTTTAATAGGAACATAAGCTGTTGGCATTAAGTTGTCTTTTTTTTTTTTAACAGAGGAGGGAGTGAGGCAGAGGAGTGGGATGGCAAACTTAAGAGAAGGAATACTGCACTGAATGCAATCTTGTGTATGAACTACTGCCTGTATAGGTGTAAAAGCAGTTCTTCCCAGCTGGCTTTATTCTTCTCACATGGATTATTTGTTAAGCCTCTATAGAAGTAAATCTTTCCACCTGCTGCTGTATAGGTCACTTAGCTATAATATTTATTTTTTTTTGCATTCATAATACTTTCTTCTGCAAAAAGATCCACATGGTTCTTTTTCCTGTACAGAAAGAATCCTTTATCCCCCAAAGAAACTGCCTGAAAGCAAGTCTACAGCTGCAATTTTTTTTTCATTTTCTTTCATACAGAATTAAAACTGTAGTGTGCCAATTCAGACAAAGTGGATACCCTGGCTGCTAAAGGAGAGCCCAAATGTCTTTGACTTGTCTGATACATGCGACAGATTCAAATACTGGTGTAAAGTGTTTCATGTTGCATCCTGTAATTTGCTTTGTGGTGATGGAAGGGGTTTTGGGTGATAAGTGTTAGGTTTCTTTTAAACTCCGATTCCCATCACATCTCAATGTGTATATTTTGATCTTTTTCTTTGAAATCACTCAACAATGCAGTCATACTAGTTTCAGTTATAAGACTTCCCTGTCCTCTGTGAAAACTCAGCTTTTTAAATTCAGGTCTCTGTCCTACTCTTCTAAAGAAGTGAGGAACCGCAGAGTTGAAAGATGAACTTTGCAATACAGGGCATAAAATCCGCAGAGTGAAAATGAGTGTTGTATCTACTCCTGGTGTTCCCGTTTATGTTCTGAAGCTGTTTGCAATAGTTGTTGCTTCCAATTAGTGTTGTGCATGTGAGCTCCAGATACGCACCTTCTGCCAGCCTGCTACTGTCTAGGAAGGCTTCAGCAATTTATAGCTTTCCCCCGATCCAGCTGGCACGGCAGAGCAAATATTTACTTATTTTCACACAGAAGCAAATATCTCGGTGTAAAAGAGTTGGAATCACACTCTGTGCAAACAGGTGCTTCATAGAATATCGGTACATTATGCTGCAACCAACTGATCAGGAATTTATATCGAGCCTTCCCCTGGCAGCACAGTTGGACCGAGGCTCAGCGGTTAGCACCAGTGCTCCCGGGTGACTGGAGCTGGTTCATTAGGATGAGTGATAGCTTGTCTACCCTGATTTGTCTCTGCTTGTGTCTCAATGTAAAAGATGCTCTTGCTTGTACTGAGAAATAATCTCCATATCTGGTCATGGTGGTCTGTGCTAAAAGTAATACGATCTTGTTCAAATCCTCTTTAGGCTGTAGGAGGGTACCTGCGTGCTGGAGGCACGATCGCTGTCGGCTTGTTATCCCTGCCCTTCTCTGGCACAGGGTGGCCCTTGGCAGTAAAACACTGAGATGTTCTAGAAGTAAGCGCTGCATATGGATAGAGGGGAAGGCAGAGCACTGCCTGGGATGCAGATGTGTTGGTGAGGATAACTTTGTTAAAAGTCCAATGTAAGAGCCTGATAAGGAAGGAGTGGCGAGATATTTTTTACTTTATTGCAAAATACTCTAAAAATTATTTTCAGCCAACATCCTCTTTGCTGGGGTATATGTTTTCTATTCTGAATTGCTTCAGTGCTGTTGAGTTTTTTTGTTCAGGAAACAAGATTTTTTTTATTCTTTTTCTTCCTCTGGTTGGAGCAATTTGTGCTAAAATATTTGTGTTTCATCACCTTAACTTTGTGCCTTTCTTCTAAGAACAGTAACTACAAACAAAGGAACTTTTGCTTATTTATTAGTTCATAAGCCATAATATTCCAGTAGCAATCAGATCCTTTGACCACCTCCTTTATTGGCAGCACACAGCTCTGAACAATTCACCCTCTGTCTTATTTATTCAGCTTGTTAGGATGGAGTGTCTGCTGTGAAGAATCTGTCGGGCACTTGGCACAGATTTTTTTAATTATTATTATTTTTATGAGGTGGCACAAGTTTATCTTCTGGGTTTTTTTATGCCAGGTGTCTAAAGGTTCACCATCCATGGCTGTGTTCTAGTATTTGTCCCATTTAGAAGCAGTTTCTAGAATGTTAACACCAGCAGCATGATGCCATACTTCTCCAAAATGCTGGGAGTTAAGGGGAAGTAGGAGGAGTTGTAGAAACTCAGAATATACCTGGACCTGAGATGACACAGATATATAAAGATGTATAATGAATTAATATTAAAATTGGCATATGTTCTGTGAAATTTAGTGTTTGTTTAGCAAAAATAACTGTGCCAAAGTTTGGAGTTTCTACTTAGAAGTCCTTTGTAATGAGGTCAACAGTGGGTGGGGTTGGTGGGGATGGGAAGGGTCTTCATTTAAATATCCTCCAGAGTACTTAGGCTTCAGAAACAGCAATATTTAAAGAATGGGTAGTGGGTTTTGCTTTTTCCAAACTCATGTCCCTCATTCATAGTATGCAAAAGGACCTTGCAAATAATTTAGCGTTTCTTTGTGATTGCTCCGGTGTGTCCGTGATTGCCTAATTTCAGATCTGGCAGTGTTAGTCTCTACAGAAGTACTTATGAAATCACAGTCTAAATTAGTGAATAGATGGGATTATGAGGTGCTATGCTATTCATCTTGTAGAAATATTATAATTTTTTCTTGTATGAGCATTAGGAAGAATAATATCAGAGCAATATGATGCTATGCCACCTATTGGGGAGGAGGCACCAGAGATCTCTGCAGTTGCATCTGAGATCTAGAATTGTGTGTTAGTTTTTTGAGTCAAAGAATCAGCCCAGCTCTACCCCAGTCCCCAGGCAGGTCGGCCAGCCATGGGGCAGGTGGGCTGTGTGACCACTGCACACAGAGAGGACTGTGGTCCAGCTGCCCCAGGACCTGATGCCAGTTGCCCCGCTGCCCTCCACACTCTGGTATGCAGCGTGTATGACTTCTCAGAGTGCTCGCCTGGGGGAACTCTGGGTTTCTTGCTTTTTTGTGTTGGGGATGGCCCCTCATTCAAAATGCACATGAAGGGGTTTTATAAATGAAATCACATCTGGTTGCTGCTATAAAGAGCACAAAGATTTAGACATCTATGTACTTTTTTTGCTCCCTCGTCTCTGCCTCATTCTTAAGTAAGTTTTGGATGTGAGGCTGTTTCAGCTAACTCAACTCTTCCCTTTAAATGAAGTGTTTTCCCGCTTGCTCAGAGTTCTGAAATCAGGATCCAAGTTTCCTCCTACATGACTAAAACCTTCCGTCCCTGTCAAAGGGCTTTTCTGCATTTGGCGATGTATTTCTCTCCCTGTAGCACCTGTCTTCTGCTAACCATACCACTGAGCACAGTCACTTTTATCCATTTGACCACTTCCAATTGGATTGCTTGGACCTTTTCTGTTGTCAGCAAATTTTAACAGTTACTCTCTTAACCAGTCATGCCTACCTGGACATGCGCGTTTGTCTGCTGACCACGTATTTCCCATTGCGGGTATATAACTCTAAAACCAGGGTATCCTCTAGGGATTCAGGGGAGAAAACCAGGATGAGATTAAATTGCTGCCTGAGTTACAGACTTCGTAAACATCATGCAGAAATCTCCAGTGTTCAACCCGCCACGCTGTGCGTGAGATGTGCACAGGAATCATGAAATGGGATTGCCTCTGATCGTGTACTTCAGAGTGTTGACAGATGGGAATGCTTTTAAACTCAAATACCTTTAAGACTTTATGAAACAAATCCTACCTTGGGTTGTCCCCTGGGTTAAGGACCAGGGTACTGCTGGTACATCACCTTCAGCATTTTCTTTAAATTGTCTTGCTTAAAGGAACCAGGCTGAAACAGCAAATTGTAGCCTGCAGCGCTCCATCTGTTCCCTCCTGAGAGCACGAGGACGATGTGAGATGCTCTGGGCACCCTTCACACCACCGCAGGTTGCTTTGTGTATTCAGAGCACAGAAATAACAATAATGTGGATATATTCTGGGCAGCAAAGCGGAGCAATTCTCAAATTGCATTGACAGGTCTATCCTTAAAAATCCTTTCTGCTTTGCTTCTGTGATATTTATGTGTGTTAAAGTGCGGTTGGTCCAAAGAGCTCAAAAATGCTGAGTGAGAAAACAACTGCCCCTTTCCCCACTCCATACATAGTAGACTGGTCTGGTTTTTGTTTATTTTTAAGCCTTCTTTTTGCTGGTCCTTTCATGAGCATGTGACAGTCGCACATTGCTTATTCATTCTCCATATAAAGTTGCAGGTATTGACCGTCTCTTCCCAGGCTGCCTTCTGTGTTCCTCCTCTCTGCTACATTGCTCCACCTCAAGATAGAAAAACTTTCCACAGCAGCAAAACCAACTGCTTTCCCTGTGCTGACCTAGCGGAGGAAAATAGGAATTTATTTGGGTTGTGTGGTAGGTGCATGTCTAGCTGTGTGAATAAGGAGAGTAAGGTAGGGGCAGGTTGCTAAAACAACTTTACTGGATCTGCTCCCCGTTTGCCCTCGTGCCTAGCCCCAAGAGGGATGGTGGAATGTGGAGCCAGAGCGTTGTGCTTGGCATAGAACCTGGCTGGAAGCGTTGTTCTCCAGCCTCAAAAGCCTGCTGAGAAAGCAGATTCCCTCACTGCCTATATTTACTCTTTTTGCTGCATGGGAGGGGAGATGGCAGATGATCTGGTGCCTGTTCCAGAGATCCCCATGCTCTCCAGAGAGCACCGGGGAGGTCTTTGTTGCTGCTGGAAATACACAGCACTGTGGTCTCTCCTGGTCACAACTAACTCCCAGCTATTGCTTTCTAGCTTCCAAAATTCCCATGAGATTTCTTACATGGGTTTCTTACAAAGGTACCCGCCAAATTATCCAGCTTGCAATAATTTTAGCTTTGCTTACACTAAAATACTATCCAAAATTATCTAGGGAGCCGTGGTTGTGCGCAGTGTGTTGTCTGCTTGAAGAGAAGCGTGGGAGCCCCAGGAGCTGAGCCAGTGGGTGTGATGTGCAAAGCTCTGCGTGTCCCACGTTGCTGAGACACCATATGGGTGTCAAGATGTACCACGCTGCAGAGACATTTGTAAGGGGAGGTTTGATGAGAGGTTTCACAACAGCATGGCTTCTTGGCAGCCTTTACATTGCATTGTACCAGCTTTTTTTTGTGTATGGTTGTTTTGGGAATTTTTTTGGGGGGTGTTTTTTTAATACAAAGCTATTATGGTATTAATAATACACAGTGTTCAGTTTAGAGGGGAGGAATAGTGGATGTCTGGAAAGCTGTTGAGTTCCCTATGGATACGGCAGGGCTGGGCTGAGTGCTGTTCACCTTTTACATTATCATCTCTCACTTCTTTTTCCTTTATTTTCTTTAAATTTTGTTATCTCTCTCTTCTACTGAAAAAGAAGTATTTTAATTTCAGAGCTGAGCTGGTGCTTCATCCTCGTGGGAATAAGAGCTCGGCTTCTCCTCCCTCAAAGCACAGTCTCAGATCTCTTGTTTCCTTTAAGTGCTGTGCCAGCTTTCAGCTCTTGAGTGCCTGTTTGCTGCAACTGCTGCGTTAGGTGGGGGGGAGTCCTGCTGCCTGCAGATTCTAGATATTGTCCTGGGAAGATGAGGCATTATGGAATAGTTTTTTTTTTCATCCTGCAGATTGTGTTGTCTGTGCAAAACCTTTGGGTTATAATTACTCTTCTTAGAAACTTGCATGGGGCGGTATACGAGGCATTTTCAAATAGTAATTCAACCATTATAATGTTCCTTAGATAGAATTTCGTAACTAGGGGGCAAATTGCCTGAAGACCTAAACTTAAAATGTTGTGTGTTTGTATGGAGGGGGAAATAACCTCTGAGTAAAGTGTATGGCAATTAAATATCTAAGCAATGTCTCTTGCTTAGCAGCAGCTTTGGGGGAGATCTCATTATTTGATACCATATAATGTATTTTTTATAATAATGTAAGTTGAGGCCATTGTGTTTCTGCAGTACGCTGTCTGGAGAAACTGGTGCCTGCTGTGTGCACACACGAGTGCTCAATGGAATCTCCGTCTTGTGTGTTTGTGCTGTGGGAACCTGATCTTTGGGGCTCGTATGACCTGGTACAATACTAATAAATACAGGCAGAAACATAAGATGTGGTAAGATCATTGTCATTGCATTAAAATCTGGCAACCTGATGAATGTGCTTTGCCCCTTTTCCATTCTGCGCGTGCACACACAAAGAAGCGCACACACCACTACCTTTGTGAAAAAAGTACAGTCCAGCCCCCCAAGTGTTGCGAATCACTTCAGTGACATTTCTCCACCCTGCTTCCTCAGGTAATCACTGCTAAATAAATATTTACACAGTGTCTAAATAAACTTACACCCTGAGACCACTGTCTAAAACTGAAAAACAAATCTGACGATTGTTTTCAGTGTGGCTGAGGCTGAAGTAACAGATGAAAGAGGAGGAATCTCTAAGCACTGGTGTTCAAGTATGAAGTGTTAGCAAAGTAATTAAAATGGAAGAGAAGCAATGAAACTTTCCTCTTGTCGAAATGTTCAGCTTAACATATGATGGGGAAAATATAGGAACTTTGTGTTAAGCTTTCTATGTTAATCAGTACCGAGGAGCTGTTTTCTTTATAATAACATCTGCAAGTGTCTATCAATAGCGTGTGAGTGTTGATTGTGTGTTACAATACTTCATTTTAATTAGACTCTATAGGAGATAGTTAAAGGGTTGATGGGGGAAGAAATTGTAGCAGTAAATATTGTGACACATTTGGAAACGGAGAGGGTAAGATCACATTGGTTTCAACGTTTGCTATAACTAACGCTCTGCACTCTGGGACACGCTTGTCACTGCTTTTGACTGTAGAAACTCGGTGATACATTGCATCTCAGTTTGGTAAATCTTCCTTAGGGGACCAGTTTGTCATCGAAACACCCTGGCGAGGCAGATGCAGCAAGCCTTGCCTGTATCCATGAGCGATGGCTGGGGCACGCTGGCAGGTGAGAGATGGTGATGTGGCCCTCGGCTGGAGAACACAGATCATACCCGGTCAGATGCTGGGTCCAGAACCAGGTGAGGAGGGGTCGAGGCTCAGCAGCCCGTCTCAGCTTGCTGTGACTAAGGAGGTTCCTCCCAGGAGGCTGGGTGACATGAGGAGCAGCTCGGCAGGCAGGAGGGGACAGACGAGTGGCTCTGCGAAAGGACAGATAAGGGCACGCACTCAAATAGCTGTCCAAGCCCTTCAGTCCCAGGATCTGGCAGTGGTGCTTTTATTGCTGTTTTGCTTTTATTTATTGATTGGTTTCTTTTTGGCCTGCAGCCCGCTCAGTGAGTCTTTAGCCCTTTGCGTTGTGCTTTGTTGAAATCAGAGTTCCTTTTTCTTGCTTTTTGGATGTAACTCACTGCAGGGTCAGCAGGCTGTGGCTTGCATTCACTCCGAAAACTGAAAACGGGCTCTGAAGCCTCATTAGAAAACCGAGCAGCTTCCTTCCTATCCCTGCACACGTGGTAGGGAAAGTAATTTCAATGAAATTAGGTAACCAGGCTTAGGTCCTAAAAATTAATAAAGAAATAAAATCAGTGACAAATGTGGATTTAAATCTGACTCCTGGCCTGAGCAGTAACTCTCCCGTTTAAAATGCAGTGCAGGTTCTCAGCTGGATTCTTCGTTACTGGTTCTGCCATCCCAAGATGAGACAAAATGAGGTTTCGTCTTGTATAGTAGGTGGCAGTTTGAAGCATTAACTGCTGTGGAAGAAGATTTGAAAGGCAATTTCCTGTCTCAGTTTTCTTTTAAGTCATTAAAATTCATCTTCAGTTCTTGAAACATCCAAATTTCTGCTCCGCTTAGGTATCTGGATTGGAGATCTTACGCTTGTTCACTGCACTGAATATCCCTTAAATTTATGGCAAACTGTTTGACACCGTTTCACAAATCGTCCGTGATTCTACAGATTTATCTTTAGAAGTTTAATTTTTTTCCCTTGCCAAATCGATGCTAATCTCACTGTGAACTGTGTTTAAAACTACTTAAACCAGGAGCTGCTTCTTTACTTTTTACTTATTGGAGTTTTGCACTGGTAAAGCACTTTCTTGTTACTTGTCTGTCTTCAGGTTGGACGCGTTCTGGCTACTTATTCCTTTGATTTAATATATTGTTCTGTGGTACTAATCACTCTGCCAAGTGAGTGGAGTGAGGAACGGGAGTGTGCCATTTACTCATCCGTACCCTGAAAGCACCTGTTTGGGAAGAGGGGAGACTGAAAGATTGACTTAAAAGTGTAGAAGAGTATAAAAATAACTGTGCCACGTTATTTGAATTTGAAATAGCTCTTTTTTAATTCATAAAAGGTCATGGCAGGAGTTGTCAGGCTCTGGGTGTCAGCAGGGTGATGGATTTGAGGAAGGTGTAAGAATGCACAGGACTTTCTGTGCCGCTTCTTTAGGAAGCTTGTGGAAGAGAAATAGTCTTTTGTCATATTCATGTCACGTTTTATTTTGGTTGAAGACTGATAAGAGAGAAATCTGGCTGTCAAGAGCAGCCTGTCTCCTCTTGCCTGTCTTTTTAGTTCCTCCGACCCTCAACTTCTGCTGTTCCTTAGGCAGGAGAGGCAAAGCTCTTCGCTAATCCAAGCAGAAGCATCAGGGGGGGTTTGCTGCTGGCCTCTGCTATCTGCCCCTGCCCACGTTTTTAACTACTGCAGTGATGTGCTCTCATCTCTTCTTAATGTTGGCTCCATGCCACACTTGTTTTTACTGGTGATGTTTAATTCCACAACCCGTTTAAATGTGAGCACTCTGCGGTGTGTTAATTCACCTGGGATGTGGGAGCTGTGTGTGGGTTTCGTGTCTAGATGATAACCCTAATAAATGATAATTTCAAAAATTTAAGGTTAATCACGGCCTTCTTTTCAAGAGGCTACAACAATACATTACTAGGAAGTGAAACATGGATGTAGACAGTATTTATTTATATCCTAGCCATGACACTTCTCTGTCCTGGAAGAGACTGTTGGCACCTCTCATGGTCTGTCAAGTCGAGTAGAAAAGTGAAGGTATGAGGAGGTTCATCTTGTTCTCTGAAGTTATTTAGAGTTTAAAGGCAGACACTAAAAAAGAAGGTTAAATGAATGTCGAGAACCTCTTCTTTTTTTCCTTTATTTTTTTCAATTGTGCCTGTAATTGTGTGCTGCTCATTAAGTAGCCAAAGGCCTTTTGAAAACGCCTTTCATTTGAGAGAGATGCCAGACAGAGCTGCTTGTGAAATAATTATAGAAAATGAGTGTTGATGCATGTTTTGACTCTGCTGCAGGAGTAATTCTGTCTTCTCTAGTTGAAGTAATTACATTTGTTTCTAAATAGAGGAAAAGAAATGGTAATTGTCAAAAAATGCATAGATCCCACTTCTGCATTTGTGTAGTAGCAGATAGATAGGAAACAAAAACCTAATTATTATATTAGTGTAGTCATTATTGTGTATTATTCATTGGAGTGAGGTACCATTAT
This sequence comes from Pterocles orientalis, assembly GCA_011057875.1. Lineage (NCBI taxonomy): Eukaryota > Metazoa > Chordata > Aves > Pterocliformes > Pteroclidae > Pterocles > Pterocles orientalis. Next base: position 371,301 of record WKFP01013741.1, read on the forward strand.
TAAACACGTTGAGTCGTGAAAGATTTGTAGGATTTACAGAGTCATTTGCCTGATGCTTATTTTCTTTAGCACTGTCGAGTATCAGCATTTTTATAGTGTGCTTGGTTAATAATGGGTTTAGTGAATATATCTGCAGGAACTCACTAGCCATTGATTACTTTAACATTTTTTTTCCAGGTAAGATGGTTTTCAGTCATTGTAAACTGTGGTGGTAGATTTGCTACTTCTGGGGTGGGGTGGAACTGCTGTGTTTTATGTGGGGCAGGAAACAGCCATGAGATGGCACTGCTGTGGTGTTCCCCCAGGCAGCGTGGACCTGGGAGCCCCAGCAGTCAATTCCCATTTCACCCTCCATCTCCTCGGATGGATGAGACATATGGCTGCCCACCCTGAGTCTGATCTCCCTGAGGTTTTGCTGCACTATCAAACGATGCGAGAGCTCGCTGCCTTCAGTGAGGACAAGGGTTAAGCATATCTGAGGGAGGAGAATTCGGAAGCACCATGTGGGAAAGTTTAGGTTGCAACCAAGTGCTCAGGCTTGCTGGTGGTGGATGCTGTTCGATTTTCTGTCATGAACGTGGGGCTTCCAAAAAGCACCTGTATTCCTGGCCTGCAAGAGAAACTAAAATTCCCAGAACTGCCATGGGCTTGCCAGCAGCCCGGGTAAAAGTAAACCCTTGCCAGAGAATACTGCTCCTTCTGTATGAAAGCAGTAATGCTGCGTCTGTCAAAATCCAACAGGCAAAGAAAACATGTCATTGTGCCTTTCACAGGTGGCACAGCCCGGCACCGTGGGACATCCGTGTTTCCTTGCAGTAACCAGTCAGACAGGCAATTACATATAAGCAAATGATGGCTGCATGGCAAGAGTTGTTTTTTTTTCTGTGGTGGCTTTCCTAAATGTCATTGTGCCTCTGCTGGCCACAGTGCTTATCCAGGTGTTGATGAATCCAGAGTTGCTCATTTTTTAATGTGCTGGACACTGAATTGTCCTTCATGTGTTTCTGTGGTACGTAGTCTTTATTAAAGTTTTCCTTCAGCCCTTTACAATCTGGGGATGTAGGGGAGAAATCAGTTCTACTGGTGGCTGCAGCTCCCTAAGGTGTGCAGGTTTGTGGAGCGGGTCAGAGCTTGCTTTGTGCTGCAGCGTGCTGACTGCCCTTTGCATAGGGAACTGAGCAGAAAAGTGGGCAACAAACTTCCTTACTCCAGACCACTAGCAAGATACACATTAGATTTTAAACAAAAATTACATTCTTTGTTAACTTCATTGGCCTTTTATCATCCTCCAGGGTTGAATTCTATTTGCAAGGTGATTCTTCTTTTAATTTTTAAGGAAGAGCTGTCAAAAGAAATGCAAGAATCTTCCCTACTTTTTGGAGAGCAGAAGGTCAGAGTCCCAAGAGTTTTCTTTTGGCATAAAATTTTGATGAGTTAACCAAACCACTGTGCAGACTTGCATACCAATCGTCCCTTAGTGAGTCATAATAATACTCATTTTTTTTCTTGCTTGTGCTGGAAAGCTTTGGAAGACACATGATGCTGTCAAGATTGTCAAAACTTCATATAGTCAATTTCAACTCTAAAAAAAATTAAAATAAATAAAAAATACAACTCTGCTGTCAATGGGAACACAGAGAACCTGGCAAACTCTCTGACATCAAAGAATGAGAAGGGTGTTGAGAGATTCCCCGTCTCCAAGATCATGAGCAACATATGTTCAACCTGTTTTTTCTTGTTTTTTGAGGAACAAAAAAAAAGGCCATCTTTTTTTCCCCAGAAATTTCCATGCTTGTGAAAAAGAAGACAGTACACGCTACATTTTAGTTCTAGCGTAATTTAAATGGGGAGGAATGTCTGTCTCTGGAGGTGGCTTCAGGTCGTAGTAGTAACATGCAGGTGTGAAGCTTGTGGGGTCTCATGGAAGCCTGAGAGTTACTGGAGCTGCTTGGAAATGCTGTTTTCATGCAGAAATTCAATCACCCCAACTCTCTGTTAGGGCAGCATGGCAGGACACAAGTGATCCAAGAGGTTTTTGGAGTGCAGCAAGAATACTTGCAGGTTGTGGGTGCTGAACGAGCCAAAGAAGAAGAGATTGTCTGTCCAACCTGCTACTCAAGAACAGCTCGGGACTCTGAAGGTTAGTGGCAGCTTTGGCTGCTGTGACCATAAGAATTACAGTCTTGAGGGGAAGCGAGGCAGATGGGAAGCTGAATAATAGTTGTAATAAAGAGGATGGAGCCAGATCATCTTGGAGATGCAGACCAGAGGAATCCGTTCAAATTTTAAAGTTGAATGTAACTTTGAAGTGAGCTTTGGGTGGGGAGTTGGACCAGTGACTTGCAAATGTCTCCTCTAGGATTCTCGGACTGATTTTTTTCTTTCTTTATCATGGTGTTTAGTGAGGTGTGTCACAGGTTCTCATCTTCTCCTTTAACAGAAACCTTTAATTTACTGTTCCTCTTACTCAGCAAACTTCTGACCAGGAGTCTGGGTTCCTTCACCCTTGATTTTTAATGCTGCAGTATCAGCTGTCAATATGTGTAGGAGGTGGGATGATGAGTGAGGAAGCTACAGACTAAATCCAAGGACCTGAGGATGTTTAATCAAGGGTTGAGGAGACTGGGGAAGAAAATAGGACTTGATAGTTGTCCTGTAGGAAGACAGTTGTTCCTACTCTAGTCAGACCAAAGCTAGTCAGTTTCCCCTAGGTGTTATGCATGAGGAGGGCCATACTGCATGAAGAAATGCTGCAGAGATCTTCATGCAAGTGTTTTTCTCTGTGGTGTTTTTCTTGAACCGTCACTGTGTGTTTTTAACTCCGAGGGAATGGCATTTTGTGTTAACTCTGTTCTGCAGCCTTTCTAAATTGCCCGAGCTGCCAGATGGGTCCTAGGCTCCCAAAGAGCAGCTGTGTGAGGAGTGCAGTCATTTCACTCCATGGGGAGCTGCATACACTGGACTTTGAATGACTGCATTTAAAGGGGGGAAAAAGAGATCTCCAAAGGCAGTGTTTTTCAGGTAAATAACTCTTTAGCTTTGATATGCCCGCTTCATGCTGCCTTGTCAGTCTAGAGGAAAGATGTACCTCAAATCAAAGTGGACAACTGAGAATGAGAGCTAGTAAAAGATTACAATAAAAGAACACAAGACACGGTTTTATATCTGTTGCAGCAAGCATTCATAGGGCTGAATAGCTAATGCACAGTCGGGGCTGAGATACTTTGGTGGACTTTTACCATGTACTTTAAGCTCTGCAGAGTGATGTGAAAAATAATAATGGGGGAAAAAATCCCCAATGACACAGTTTTTCTGTCACCTTGCAGAATTTTATAATGTTGCCATTATGAAAGAAAAAATCTCTAATGGGCTGGTGCTAGTTTTGCTGAGCAGGCAGGTACACAGTGCATAAGCACATGGACCAGGATACATTAGCCTCATATTTTATAATGAAAATCAAGATGATTAATATTTATCAGAGCAGTAGGCCAGTGACCCTGGGCAATCCTGTAGAGGCCATTGTTGCAGCCCAGGCGTGGAGGAGAGGCAGCAGTACATTGTTTTAATTGAGAGCATTTATCACTTTTATGGAAGTTTGTTTGAGCTCCTGGACTTGGATGAGTGTTTCAGACTAGTAAGCACTTCTGAAAACAGAGTAAGCCGGTTTGGAGTTCAGTTCTCTTTCTCCAAATAGCCCAAGTAGCAGCTAGTTGGGGTTAGATCGGTGTTTGTGCCTTGAGCAGATTTCCACACCTAACTCAGCAGAAGAGCACAGGGGTGCATGCACGTTATGTAGCCCCGAGGCAGAATCTGTCCCAGTTTAGTGCAGGGGGCTCGGTGGGGCTCCACGTGGCCCTTGGGGTTGCTGTGTTTTTGATAAAGCCTCAGAATGGAGAGAACAAAAGGGATTGTTGAGATGTGTCTGTTCAAGCACATGGGGCACAAGTGGAGAAGCGCATCTGCCCGTGTATAAGAGCATAAGGTGTGTTACAGAGCTGGTGGTGGGAGCTACGAGAACGGAATGAACCTGAGTCTGTCTGAACCTACTTTTGAAACCTTGCAGTGCATGGAGGATGTCTCAGGCTGTTTGATCTGGCCTGGGACTAACTCCCTGAATAGAAGGAGGGGCAGGAGGTGTCCTCCCTCCTATTGGTGTCACTTTGTTCCTTTCCTCCTGAGTTCTGAATGGTTTGTGGGAAGGGGGTGGCTCAGGTACAGGACTGAACTGGTGAGACGCCAGGGAGGACGCATTTGAAGTCATGGTGAAAGCACAGGCTTATTTCATTCCTTTGCTTTGTTTTCCCCCATCCATAAAAGGAGGATTAAGAACACTTCTGCTTTGCATGGTGGGAACCGATGCTGACACCTTGTTTGTTTGTGTTAGCTACTGCAATTGTAGGGACCATGCCGGAGCTGTAGCGCTTGCCATCTTGCCGCTTTTGGTGCAGTAGATAGCTACTGCATGTTACTCCAGTGACCTCGGCATGTTCAGCATTTCCACAGTGTTCCTCCACTCGGCACTATTGTGGTGTTTGTTCCCTTCCTAATTTGTGTAAAGTTGCACAAAGGATGCCAGGGCAGGCTTACATGCAAAAAGAAGGAGCAGCAACTGTCATTAACAGCAATAACAATTATTGTGGGAGTGGGAAACCACCTCCCATCTGCCCCCTCCCAAGATAAAAAAAAAAAAGGGAAAGGGAAAGAGAAGTGGCCATCTGGGAAGACAAGTGATGAAATCCTCCCCCAGCTCCTCTCTGATACTTCAATACAGGAACTGTATCAGGACCTTCTCAAACTCTGTGTTGGTTGCCACTGATTGTGGTGGCAGGAGGAGGAGTTACCTGCTGAGCTAATGGAAAGCCTTGAGGCACGTGTATGTGCATGTCCCACGTGCGTGTCCCATGTGGGTTTCCCTCCCTGGGGCTGGGGGAAGGCACCTCATAATTATGGATTTTCTACGCTCTACTTTCCTTGCCAGGAATTCTGTGGGAGGAGGCGGCAGTATGGAAAATCCTCCTTAGAGATAGACCGCTCTGTGACTTGGCAGGTGAAACTAGGCGCCACAATTCTGAAGTGGAAGAGTACATGGTACTGTGAAGAGGAGGTGCTGGCTGACCCTTAAAATACTGTTGGTAGTTTTATCTTTTGTAGGGAAGGATTGCGACAAGTTTTACTTTTTGTGGGCAAGAGCCCTGCAACAAAGGGAGACTCTGAAAAAGCAATAAAGCAATAGTATCAGCACATCGCTCTCCCGCTAGTGTCCTGCTGGTTATACATATCCTAGAAAACCATTTTCACAGTGTGGAAAATTGTCAAAGATTTCCAGAGTGTTTCGTGCTGAATTGCACCAGAGCTGTGCTGCACAGTCCTCTGAATGTCGTAATGGCTCATTTTGGTTTTATAGTCAGTGTGAATAAATTAATAATGGTTCACCACTTACTATAAATAATGCCCTATTTCCTCCATGTAGCTGTGTGGATCCTGCAGAAGATCATGTTTTTGACAGACTGTAGGGCCAACAGAGCTGTTTCTCCAGAGACAGTTTGGAGAAGTAGAGATGATGTGTGCCAGGTTTCAGGCATCCCATAGCTGGGAGCAGCTGGCTTTTGCTTTTTTTTCTTCTGTGGCCTATCCTTCTTCATTAAAAAAAAAAAAAACCACCCCAAAAAAACCCAAACCAACAAAACACAACAGTCAAGTGACCAAGCTGTGTTTGACAGCGGCTCCGTTCTGGAAAAATTAAAAGTTAGAATTTAACCAGGGAGTGACTATTTAATAGCGGCTGGATTCGCCAGGTGATAAAGGAACAGTGAGGAGTGGTACGAGGGAGGACAGCGACATTAGGGAGGAGTATCAATAGGTACAGTATGCTGTATGCGAAATATATTATTTCATATAAAATATTAGTGTTTCTCTGTGTATCAGTCCTTTGATAGATCTGCATGAGCACAAACTTGGCATGTACTGAGGTCTCCCAGCCAATGGAGTTCTGCTGGAGTCTGGTTTATGTGATCGGATTCCGTTGAAGTTTGAGTTGTAAATCTTCAAGGATGGCACTTAGCAAATTCTGGAGCATTGTATAAATAATTTCAAGATATAGAATATATTATAGGTAATGCTCATTACCACACTGCAAAGCAGCAGACTGAAACTACCCAGTATAAAATGTCTCAGGAAACATACTGTCCATGTTGTGCCTCCCCCGTCATGCATGGCTTGTTAAAGTGGTCAGAGATAAAAACAATTCTCTATTATTACACTTTGCTTAGAGGAACGGCCTGACAGAGGTATGGAGACAGCAGCAACACGAGTTAAAGGTGTTCATTAAGAGATGTTTGCAGGCTCCTGTGTTATCCTCTAAGAGCAACGACTCACGTGTAGCGTTGTCTGCTGGGAACTCTTATTGGGAATCACATGGGGTGACTTGTCCCTCAGGTTGCCTTAAGTGCTCCTTAACACTTTAACCTGGATTTGCAGCATGTGTTTGAGAGGGATGAATTCAGTGGCAATTTAGATGTATGGCATGACCTGGTATTTTTAAAATGTGTTGTTGTTAGCTTGTAGTGATCTTAAACCACAATGTGATCAGTGCTCCAGCATACCGTGTACAGTGACATACGAAGGAATGCGTAAGTTGTGAAGTGTTTGTAAATTGTTTTTTTAGAAAAAACATAGTAGAGAAGAGAAAATAGAGAGGTTGAAGCAGCTAGAACAGTCGTCATTTTTTTAATAGAGAACTGATAAGCTTAAATGTCAAGGCGTGATAGCAATTAATTCAAAATGCTTAATGTAATTTTGTATCCAGATTTGTTCTCCACGCCACAAAGCCAAATATAAATTAAATTACCTAGCGCTGAAATGTGGCCACTGAGAGACTAAGACATGATAGGTATTTTACTTGAGGAACATTATGTAATGACCAATAATTTTGGTTACAATGAGGTGGAAACCTCTCTTAAGTCTCTATTTTAATACACTAAAAGGCAACATCTTGGTGCCTCTCACATAACTGTGTTTTTTATCAGCCAGAACGGCTCGAGACTTACCTCCAAATGCTGGATGTTGCACTGGGGATGAATTTTTGCGGTTAGCTGCGTTTACAGAGGCATACAAATGCTTCCCTGCCCTGGGCTTCATGGTGTGTGCTTTGAGTAAGAGAGTTTGTCAGCAAACAATGCAGCATATTCCAGGAGAGCAGGAAAAGCAATTATCTTCCCTGGCACCCTCAGCTTGAAAAGCAGCAATATGGTGGGGCAGGGAGCTAATTGCTCCATCTGTTGCTCTGAGACTCTCGGAGGGAGAAGAGGTCTGGCTGCCACATTGTCTAGCGCCGAACACAAGGGGCAGTCTGGCCAGACAGGCTGGGACTTGGGCAGGCATGAGTGGGCTCTCGTTGGAAGTTTAAAGTGCAATTCTGGTGTTATTGCATTGGCTTTATTATAAGTTTAATGATTTTCAGAACATCATTGCAGTAGCCAGGGTGTGTGCTGTCAGACGGGAATTGGTGAGGTTCATTGTTTTCGATCAGAACTGATGTTGGATATGTTTTTCTGGCTGTTGATTCAGTGTGATCCTGAACAAAGTCAAGCTTTCTGTGTGTGCAAACTGCTGTGCAAAAACAGGTTTTGGTGGCTGCGCAAATTGCCATGGCCCAATATTACATCTACTTTGCAAAGAAGTCCTAAGTGCGCACCAGTTGGTATTGATGGTCAATTTTACTTTGTGTGAAAAATTACGCTGGCTTTTGCATCTTCAGACTTGTCCTGCAGTGTCTGTGTCCTTATACATATGTATGATGTTCTGATATATATTAGCATTGCTTTGTCATCTTATGTTTATGAACTGCTTGGGGATTCTGGAACGGCAATTTCAAGATAGCTGTGAATTTAAAATATGGGCTGAGCTGTTTACTGGTACATAGTTTTTGTTACTGTTCGTGCTACAACTTGAGAAGTAAAAAGGCCCTAGTGCACCGTTCTCTAGCTTGCTTGCAGGTGGAACCTGGAGCTTCAGCTTTCACCAGTAGATGAGCACTCCACACCAGACCTCTGCTAGCTCATATTATGGCTTTAGGTAGCTTAAAATAATAAGAACAAAATTCAGACTCTGACAGGGATGATTGCTGATTGTTCGGAGTTTGTACCGACGTCAGTTAATCACTTTTACTGGTCAGCACCTTCCATTGTTTAAAATGCTTGTGAACGTCCTGCATCTAGACTACAGGGTGTCTCGGGTAGTGACCAAAAAGTCACCACCCGAGTGAAAGAGCTGGATTTGTGTTACCAGAGCTGTCTGCCATAACAGTGCTGCGTTGAGTTCTTGTTTCTTTCTGGTAGCTGCTTGGTTTAATATAAATTGTAAAAGCTCATTTTATTCTATTTATAAATGGTAAGGCTTGTCAGTCATTTGCAAAGCAGACAAAAGGGAAGAGAGGGAATTTATTAATATTCAAATATTGTTTGCTGTCTGGATGGCTTTAACAGGACATGGATGTGAGCTGTGGTTACACATTTCTGGGTGCATAATTTCATTAAGTTCAGCTGAAGATGTGTTTATGTATATGTATGTGTATATGTCCACAAACTGGTGAGATGGCAGTGGGGTTTCTCAAAACAAGCCTGTCCTTTTTGTGGCACTATATATATTTATAAATATTAACATTGAACTTACTAGGCTAGTTTTGTTAGAGAACGCGGTTACAGGTGAGATCTCATAAGCCTCATGAAGATGACGAAGGGATGTGGGAGGCAGTTCATTACGCTGTCTCTCATATGAGGAAAAAGAGCTGGTGAAGCTGAAATAGCAGGGAGTTATTATAGGTACGGCACTTTGAAATAACCCCAGATGGAAGAGCCCTGGAAAGATTGCACTGCTTCTGACAGTGCTGCCTTGCTTTGTGTAGAAAATTGTACTCTTGTGTGTTGTGTCCAATCCAGGTTTAGATTACCAAAATGATGGGGTTGCTGCAGGGTGCAACTGAGTTGTTTAGTTGTCTTTTGCTTTTGTTGCTTACATTATACATAGCCCCGAAAACCCGAGTCAGCTCTGCTGATTAGCTCGTCAAATGAATGAACTCCTCAGCACCAAACTTTTATCTTTGCTGTATTAGAGATTGAAATGATAAAGCAAGTCTGTGATGTTCTGTTGAGGAGTCAGAAATAAAAAGCACAAATTTAAAGAGCCCAGGAGGTTTTCTCAGTAGTCTAACATTCTATTTATGGCACTTTATTTTGCAATATGCTCCACTTAAATCTCTCTCCTTCTCTAAATACCATTATTGAGCCTCCCAGCCAACGACACAACTATGTGCTTGGTTTGCTCAGACTCAGCCTGCTAGGGGTATACACAGAGAAAACAAAACCAAAGCACCAGCTTGGAGCTTTCATCCCATCTGCCTGGCACAGGAGATGCAAGGGAGCAGTTCCCTGCCTTCCCAGCTGGTTAGGGGATAGCAGGACTGGCTGTACTGGGAGTGGCTACCACAGTTCTTTGCTGTTGGATGACTTCTCAGCCCCTTTGTGGTGGTGGCAGCAGCAATTCAAACAGTGAAGGCTGCACAGCTCTGTTGTCAAAGTGCCTCTGTTGGAGGGGAAAAGCACCTTAGCACAAGGAGCTGTTGTCACCAGGTTATCCCTGTCAGTACCTCTGCTGTCCCTGGCAGAGGATGAGGATGAATGCACAGGTTGTGACTCAGGCCGTGGTGAAAAGGTTAATTAGACTTCCTGAATTGTCATGGTTTGAGATTGAGAAAAGGATTCTCATTTGCAAGATTAATTTTTTGAATTTACAATTTATGTGAGTGTACTTTTAGATGGATAATGCTATTTTCAACTAAAACTTAAAAATACAAAGATCAGCATTTTAGAGAGGGGGTGGTTCTTGGTTTGAAGTTAAAGATAATTGACCTGGCTATGGGAGGAAAACAAACCCAGGCTTGCATTTAAGGCTGATTTTTGAAGAATTGTTAGCTGTAGTAAGTAATATTGACTTGTTTTTGGAGATTCAGGGAGTTCAGAAAGAGCACTTTTCATCTTGTGCCTTGTTTTGCAGTTACACAAAGGAAAATTTTTCTCCTGTTCTCCATACCCGGGTCCATAGCTGTGACTAAGCTGTCCAACTGGGTGACGTGGCTGCAACATCCTCTTGGCACCTGCAATAGTGGCTGCAACTTATTCTTTTTAAAGTTTCAAACAGCTGTGTTCCCAAGGGGTGGGGGGGCCTCTTCCAGGTTGGGGATTTGACTTTCTTTAAAAGGTGACAAATATATACTGCTTGAAATACCGAATAGCCTGTAAGAAATGCATTTAAAGTAAAAGCAAACAAACAGAGCCCAAAGTCCCCAACAGTTAAAATATTTTTTAAAACCAAGTTTATAGGTACTGAAAAATTATCTCCCACATTTTCCCCTGTGTGAAATGAGTTTCATGATCTCAATATTCTTTTTGTGTAAAGACCCCTGAGTATGTGTGTACTTACGGGCTGCTACAGCAGGAAGATCAGTGAGGAGCAAATCTTGAGGCTGAACTCGCAGGTGCCTTCCAGTAGAGTTACATCCAAAGGAAGCTGAAGCATCCCAACAAGGTGCATAGGGCAGAAGAGGATTTTTGCCATTGCTCGTGTGCTTGTTTTGTTGCCACCAGTTTCCCCATGAGTCAGAACTGAATCCTCTCATGTCACCTCCACAGATCAGATGAAAGAAGAATCTGAGGCAAATAACAATCCTTGGTTTGATTTTTGTAGCTTAGCATAGAACAAACATGACAGGAACAAGCTTGCTCTCTTTTTTTCAAGAGAAACAAAAAACTTAGGTGCTTGGGTGTTCTCTGAAGATTTATTTCATGTGCAGTAAAGCACACAACCTAAGGAAGTAAGGCTTCTTGTAGAGCATGGCTCACCACAGAAATAAAATAAGGAGATGTATGCACAGGCAGGCATACATGTGCATGCACTCACATGGGCTGTAATAGTTCATTCGATATACATAAAAGTCAATGGCATGTAGTAAATGTGACCTGACATGCTTTAAATAACTTTGGGATTTGGTGGTGCTCCATGTTCTAAAACTTGAAAGCATTGCTATAAAGAGATTCTGGAATGCAGATGATCTTGGCAGAGTGAACCCTGGTGTTTGATTGGCTCAGAGAATATTGCGAGCTAAGCGATAACAGGAATTGCATAAAGACAAAGTTTCAGTTTCTGCAAGAAGCTTGGATAATATGAAGGTGTAGCTAATTTGACATTGATCTATTTTGAGTTTTGACTGATTTCTGTAGTTGTAGATGTTCTGTTGATGGAAGTGTACATTTGTAATCTGCGTATCAGTCTGTAAGAGGAACTTGTTAATTTACAAAGCTTTCAGGGCAACTTGAGCACCAGGAAGACGGGAGCAGTGCACTGACAGGCAGCTCTAGTGGGGAGCAGATGGGGGTCTTACTGTCATGCCCTGACAGTCTTCATGGGACAAGGACCCTTTTCCCCTGTTCTTTAGCACTTGTGCACATCATCCCATGAATTGCACTTGCCTGGAGTGTTAAAGACCTGCATCAAGAATTTTTTTTAACTCACTTTATTATGAAAATTAGAATCACAGGATGGTTTGGGTTGGAAGGGATCTTAAAGCCCATCCAGTTCCACCCCCTGACATGGGCAGGGACACCTCCCACTAGATCAGGTTGCTTAAATCCTCGTCCAGCCTGGCCTTGGTTGTTTGAGATCTGCTTGGACCAGGCATTAGATGGTGACCTTCAGGTACAGGTGCCATCTGGAAGCCTCCGAGTATCCTACATCGCCTGCTTGTTGCCCCTTTCTGAGCTGAGGAACAGTGCTGTTAGTGCTATTCTGAGATGCAGAACAGTAGCTAACCCTCTCTCTTGAAAGGAAAACCCTGAATGATCTGGGATCAACAACCCTGAATCCATGGTTGTTCCTTGAAGTTCAGGATGGGGATTTAAATGGGAAGCAAATACAGTGCTAGCTATATATAGATAGGTGAAAGAGAAAGAAAAAAAAATGGCAGAAGGGATAAATCGAATGTGTCAGTACAGGCAAATGTACAACACTGCAGCATTAATACAGTGCAGTGATGGAGCCATCGGTAATGGGAATCCACAAAAAAACAAGGCAGGAAACGGCAGAGGTGTTTTTCACTATTGAGCCTAGAAACCTTTAGGCTACTCCCTATTAAGGGCACGCAATAAAACATTCTCAGCTCTTTCCAGAACGTGTTTTGTGGCAGTGGCAACAGCAATATAGTGAAAGAATTGGTTGTGCTTCATAGAGGCTTCTGGAAGTGTTAGATACTTGAAAAATACATTGGAGAAAAGCTTGAGAACACTTTGAGTCTGCCCTCAGGCCACTGCGATACTGTTGGGCTGCTTGCTTTGTTCCTGTGTTGTTAGTCTTTCCTTTTTCTGTGTACTTGGTTCCATGCCAGTCCTGCAGTATAGGAGATCAAAATGTCATCAGTGACAAAGATGTTTGAAGAGTGAGTCTGTGCTGACAGGGAGCTGGGTGGCCGCCACCCTGTCAGCTCTATTCTGTCTCTGGAACTGAAGATCATTATTACAATAAAATTTAGCAATACATTTTCCTAGTTTCTGAGAGTAGCTGAAGTTGAATGTATTTATTGAAGGAGTCCAATTGCATTGCGCTGCCTTGTACTTTTAAAATGCTTCATTAAAGTGAGCAGTTCTTTGCCCCTGCAGGTCAGTGTTACAGACTGTTTCTTTCTCATCCATCTCTGGAAGTCATGGATGAGTTCTAAGCCAGGTTTCCCTTTTCCTCTAGCATTGTATATTAAATTATGCAAGCAATTGTGGTCTATTTCCTTGTCTTGTTCTAAAACAGTTGCACTTCAAACTGTACTTAAAGGGACACATCGATCATTTTCAGAGGAGCTGGCACTGGGTGGGAAAAGGATTTGACACCAGTTCATTTTTTGACAATTTCAGCCCTTTCTTGCTGGCCTTGTGGTCCCTCAGCTAAACCTGTGAATAGTCAATTTTTTTTATTTTTTTTTTAATTTTGGCTTAAGATTCTCCTGCTTCCTAAACAGAAACTGAGTGTTTAGTACATCGAAATGTTTGGAAATCCAGTGATGTAAAAATTGAACTTTTTGAGTGCTGCAATGTATTCCAGTCAAGTAACCACTTGTTTTCCTTTGGCCAGAATCATACTAGTTTAAAACTGGTATTCATCATGACAGATGATAGCTGTTTCCTTGTGATCATACTATTCATAAAGTACAAAATGTAGGATGCCAAATGCAATTTCTTAGAAGATGCAAAAAGGATACAATTCAATACATCGGACACAAGAATAATTGCCCTGTTCCTGAGGATGCAGTAAAATAACTGAAATACAAAGTTCCGTGTCTTTTGTTGAGTCAGCAATGTGTATTCAACACTTATCGATGGGGAGCTGTGTCTCAGGTCATGTGGTGGAGAGATAATATTCGTTCTGAAATGAATAGCTAATTTCACATATTTCTGTAGTAGGTAAAGAAGCTGGACTTGACCATCAGTGTATTTTCCCATTTGTTAACAGGCAAAGAATTGAGTGATCCTGAGCAGTTCAACACAAGTTGTCCCACCTCAAAGTTTAAGCGTGCTGAAGATAGCAGTCCACATCTTCTGTATGTGTTCAGTGAACCTCTGTGAACTGTATCTGAAGAATGTGTTAAGGGTGAAAGCAAAGAGGTCCTACAGGAATTACTTTAAAAATCAGTAGAAATTAATAAAGATTTATATCTACTCCTTCAGATTTTTAAGACCACCCTATAAAATTCTATAGCAGGAATAAAATTGAGTGTTAAGTTCTATACAATGATACGAAAACATTAGATATAGAATGTAATAGAAAATTAAATATTTGGTAAGGTACCTTCTCGTTAAGGGATAACTAATATCACTAGTCTGCCTGCACCTTTAATCAACGTGAAATTAAATTTGAAAGTGAATAAAATTTGTAACGACTTTTCTGCAAAGAGGAAATCTCAACATATCAGTCCTGGGAACTTACACAGTTCTAAAGTATAACAGAAAGTTTCAGCAGCAGAAAATGTCAGGGGAAAAATGTCCTCAGTGTACCAAAAAAGCACTGTGGTCAGGGTGCTCCAGTGTTTCACAAAGGGAGTGAAGACATCAGCGACACAGAATGTAAAATGAGGAAAGGCCAGGCTCCAGGATATGTGGTATCAAATGGGGGTGACTTTTTCTTTTTTTAAACAGCCTCAATAATTTTACTGTTGTTCCTTATTCAGTTGCAGAACAGTGATGGGTATTCCACATGACTGCACCCAGGCAGACTGGGGGATGGATAATAATTCCAGTCCCCAGAAATGCCCGGACTGCAGGGGTTAAATCACATTGTAAATGCGCTGGTGTTCTTTGTGGGGAAGAATACCAGCGGGCTGTTTTCTGAAGGCTACTAGTCCCAAGCTGTACTTGTTCAGGTTCTCAGTTAACTCTATGAGGTTTTATTTTGTCGATAATTACATAGAACCCAGAAACTGTCTTATAAACAACATCCAAGTTCATGATCTGCACGATGGTGAAGGAATTGCATTTTCAATGATCCTCACAGTGAAGATTTTCTCCCAAATATTTACTGACAGATGTTTTTGGTTTCTTCAGCTGCTGGTGATATTATAAAAATTCTACTACTAGTAGTTTGAAAGACTTGATCATTGTTAGGGCATTTAGTACAAACTGCATTTTCAGCTGCCTGACCTTTTCCAGTTCTACTTACTATAAATGCAATTAGTGCTCGAGTTTCTTTAGAGCTACAATATAAAGAAATGTCAATGGCATGTTGTAGCTGATTTGGTGCTTTGAAAGAGACATATAAGAAAGGAAGCAATAAAGGGAAGAAAATAAACAATTTCCTGGGAAAGTGGGTACTTGTAGAGGTGTCTCTTATCTGTACATGCCGTTGTAGCACGGTCATACTGATATTTCTGATGTTCTCTTTTGTTTGGATTTTATCATGAATGTGGTAGATGGGGGTGTATTTTAGTCCAAGATCTCTCAAATTGCTTGATCCCATTCAAAAAACTAATTTCTAAAGGTGAGGTGTTGAAATATGACAAAGGTGTGCCAGCATAAGGGCTCTCAAATGCCCTTGAGCCATTTGCCCTATCTTAATAATATCTCACTGTTGCCTCACATCACATTAAAGTCGCATAGATCATTTCTTCTTCCACCCTGTCCTTCTCCTGCATCACAAATGAGATTGCTGTGGTACCTGTAGAATGTTTTTTCTGGGAAAATGAAAGCAGCAGCATTCAGTGGCCAGAATTTCAGATGGAGCTGTTAGCATGGTTTCCAGGAGTTTTTTTAGATTTAAAATAACTTCTGACGAAATACAGGGTTGTAATATTTAGGCCAGTGCTGTGAAGTAGAAAATAGCAAAAGAAAAAAAGAATCATATTGTTTGGGCTGTGCACGTAGCTGTAAATATTTTATAAAGCTATGGCCAGCCAACAAGTAAATATTCAGTCTGCCCACTGTGACTAATTAGGAGGAATCTGAGCTCTCTACTGACACACTGCCTTCAAACCCACATGGCCAGCAGCAGAGCAAAGAAATATTACATATCGACTTGTACTGTTTTATGTTTTTACCTTTATGCTGTACTGCTGCAGACAGCATTAGATGTCTGTCTGCTGAAACAGAAATCTAATTGAGCTTCCTCATCTGGTATCTAGTTCTAATAACATTAAAATAGATGGACTAAAACTTTGTTATCACTATATATTTAAAATCAAACAATAAAAAGCAGGCGGAATATCTGTGTTTTATAGCTGTAGCCTTTGGCAAGAGCAGTGTATGCTTCTATAAATTCTGTTTGATATTGTTAGATCTCTTATGTGACAGCAATGCTGAAATGAAAGAGTATTGCTGCAGAGAGCCCAGGCACGAATAACACACCAGCCTGGAGGTGTTCGGATAGGGGAAGGTGGCCACAGCTTTGAAACCATGATGTTAGCTTTGTTTTCTTTCTCTGTACTTGGAAGACTGGAAGAAATAGGTTTGAATGATGCTCATTTAGAGCAAGTAACTTGGTTGTTTGTGCAACCTTCATTGTCTTTTTTTTTTCCTTTCTCTACAAATAAATTGCTAGAGGAAAATGTGACTAGAGAAAATGTTTCTAGATGCCTTTGAAGATATAAAACCAGCAAATGGAACCTGCAGTGGCATAAACATCAAAGATCAGCCCAAGGAAAATCAAAGGCTCTCTTTCAGTATATCAGCTTGCCCATAAATTGAAATGCTTCAGCTGCTGTGTGTGTCCTCTGTACTGGGCACCTCACTATTGATTTTGATGCCACCCAAACATAAAAGGATGTGCGGTACTTAACAAATGTTTTTCTATAGTATTCTACATCTCAATTCTAAAACAATGGTTTTGCCAAACTTTTGTCCTTAAATCCCCCATTTTTTACCAGTTTGTCAATACAGCCAGTAACCTTGCTCAAACCTGAGGAGCCAGTGGCTAACGTCCCAGAACTGGCAGTTGCATTGCCAGCAACCTTTGACTCTAATATCACATTGGCTTGATGAACTATTATTATTGGTCTTAGTACTACAATATTTTGTTATCAAATGTGATATGTCAATATACTTATGGAGAGAGTGTATGACATATAATTAAATAGTTCAGTTTTAAATGCATAACAGTAGTACTGAGTTGGCTAATTCTTCTGGGCCCCCAGTTTCTGTTAACATGTGGGAGAAGAAGGTGTGTGCATGGCTTTGCTGAGCGGGGAGAAGGAGGAATACCTTGCCGTGAGCTGGATGTGGATGTCATGGGCAGTACAGATTGCCAACAGCAGAGAAAACCACCATGAGCTCCTGCATCCCAGGAGTCTTGAATTTCTCTCTCGCAGACTTACTCCTGGGTCAGCGCAGTCAAGGATTAATATTAACAACAGGACACACGCATTATATTCTTTTTGTATTATTATGAACATTTCTCTCTCTATGGCTTTTTAGACTGAAAAAAGAAGTTGAGCTCTGGGTTTGACCTTATGTCGGCCACTACTACAGTCTCTCTCAAGCGGAATCTCTCTGTTTTGGGGACAATGATCTTATAGGGCCAAGTGAAAGATCCAGAGAGTGAATTCCCTGGTGTTGAACCTGAGACGTTGAGTAGTGCACATGTTTATTTCTTCAAGGAAGAGTGAAATGCTGTTTTGACACAGTTTTATGTAATAATTACCTCTGGATGTGTTCTAAACTACTGGGTATTAGAGGAGATTTTTTGGTGGGTTTGTTGGTTCAGTGTTTTTTTTAATTTTGTGAGGGTATTTTCTGCGGGTATTTTTAAGGCCATTTTCTGCAATAGCCACTTATTGCTGTTTATTGCCTATAATATAGTTTTATTTTGATATGATTCTGTTTCCTAAAAGCAGAACAGAAAAACTGGTTTGTTGGTCGAACTCTGTTCCTGAAAATTTTAAACCTGAAAGGGTCTTTATGATCTGTTAGGGAACAGGGGAAGACTCAAAATGCTTAGTCAGGAGAGCAGCCAAGGGAAACAATTTCCTGAATATTCTCTGAGTTATAGTCCCGCTGTCTGTGTGTGTGTGAAAGATTTTCATCATTAGAGGAAAAACATCTTGAAAAACGCTTTAATAAATTCTAAACGCGTATAGTTTTGATAGATGGTCTGTTGCCTTGGTGTAGATCAGCAATTCCTCTCCTTTTCAGGCACGGCTTGTAGGAATTATGAGCTGGATGCCATGGGGACCAGAACTGTACACAGGTGAGCGCTACTACGGAATGAGGTTCAGCTGTCATCAGCCAGAGCTTCTGCATTTGCTTTTGTTTGTCTGCTGGAGGTGCAGATCAGGATTTGATCAGCCCTTCTTCCTGGAAAATAAAGCTCTTCAGCACTGTTACTACCAGTGTAAGGAAACTGATTTTCCTTTTGGGTTGTAGCACTGTTTTGCCCGTCACTGAACAGTAGCAACCGTTTTGTATTTGATGTGAACGAAACAGCCTTTAGTGGTTGCATGTGTCTTGAGAATTTTGAGGCCAGGGGGAGAGAACAAAATGAGACATTTCTGGGTGAAGCCTTTGTTTTGGAACCATAATTAGGATAATTTGAAGGGCTCTAGTTTGATATGTATGTCTAGGGCTGTAGTAGATCACTGCATGCCAGCCAGTGATCCTGGACGTGACTCCCCACGGAGCGCTTTTGGCATCTGTCCCTCCCAGGCAGGCTGCCCTGGGGACCTGTGAAGTCCTGCTGAACTCCTGCCTTGCGCTTATAATCTCACCCCAAAGCAAGATGTTTGAAACAAAATCTCAGTTCCTTGAGCTTCAGATACTTGCTGTTGAAATTTCTGTTTCTTTCGATAATTTTCAAATTGCTTTGGTCTCTGTGCCTCTCACTCGAGTTTCTGTGCCTCCAGCACAACATAGGCAGTGTCAGGGGAAGCTGTTGATGTTAAACTGATAAAAGTGAAAAAAAGAAAAGGAACAGCTTTGACAACTTGACAGTAAAATACCAGTTTAATAGCTGTACCCTGTAAAGCTCTGTTGCTGGCTCTAGCGCGGTGTCCCTGCCAGTCTGGCCCGCAGGAGCGATGCGCAGTGTGATCCGCTGGTTTGATTTCTTCTATAAATGAGAAAATTCCTCTTATGTTTTCACGCACACACCTTGCCCAGAAGCTGCTCCATCCATTTAACACCTCTCCTTTGGCATTAATGGGGTTAGGAAGGTGTGATAAATGGAAAACGTGGTTTGTTTCCTTTCTGCTCTGGCAATCTCACCCAAGATTGGCCCATTACCCCAGTCCCTTTGTCGGGTATTCATGCGAGTGCTGGAAACTCGTTAGGTGTTTGATCTAGTTACCTTTCTCACTGCCTGAATTGAAAACCTTATTTCCTTTTCCCTGACTCACCCCAAAAGCTTTTCTCCTGTCCTCTGAGGATTTTATTGCTTTCAAAGGCTGCAAAGTAATATCCCTGACCACGAGGTCAGAAGTATGGGAGAGTATTTACTAGTGATTGGTTTGGAAGAAAGAGGAAAGATTGCATGAGATTGGTCTTTCTGCCAAGCTAGATTAGCTGGAAATGTCTTTCCAAATGAGCTGGTCCATGTTGGAGCGTTGCTGTGTGTCCCTCTGCTGCCCAGTGCTGCACTTGTTCTATTCAACAAGTTTCCCAGTGCCTTTCTGACAATTAGTGAAAAATGTTCTCCTGTTAGCTGATGCTCGTTAAGCATGTTCTTCATGTTAATGAACAAAGCAGCCATCTGCTGGTTTGAAGGTTTTCTGTTACGCGTAGGTCAAGGCAAAACACCAAACTAAGGGGTGCCATCTGTAAAGGGACATCTCAAAACGTCTGCAGTGCAGAAACCAAACTAAGTGCATCTGTAAAGGGACATCTCCAAACGTCTGCAGTGACAGCAAAGATCCTCAGTGCTTCTGGCCAGGATTTCTGTAATCCTGCTGTGGTGGGGAGCAGGGATTCCCTTTCTTCAGACTTCACGTATGATTCATGACTTGCTTTGGTTTCTGTGGACGGAACCCTTTGTGTGCAGTGAGTCTATTTTGTCAGGTTTTTCATGGCCTTTTTATCTGTCCTAAACTTTCTTTGGTACAGATTGTCTCACTAAAACCAGAGACAAAGGAATATGAGGCCACCTTGAAACACCCCTTGGTTCTGAAGGATAAGGTGCTGCACTCTGATGATCTCACGTGTTGTATTTTTCCCTAGAAGAACTGGAGTTACAGCACAAATCTGAGGAATGTCGATAGTTGACATTATGAAAGACTTGATGTTTAGAGGTGTTTGTTAAAGACAGAAGTGCAATTTTGAATCTACCAGGACTATTCAGACTGTATCTGGAGAAGCATCATCACTCAACGTATGTTGCTGAACCACTATTGTATGTAAATATTTTTTTTATTCCTGGTGGGATAGGCAGCTAATGTGATTATCTAGGTATATAAACTGAAGCTGGAAAAAAGAATATTTTTCTGTACCATTTTTTGCTAGAAAAAAGATGTGTGCAGTGTTTTGTTCTGATGTAAGAAATAAGACATAGAAGTGAGAAGTCTCTAATACTTTGAGCCATGGTGGTGGACTTGCACATGGATGCAAAGGAGCACAGCACTGAAATTTGTCTCTGTACCTCTCAGGAGTCTGTAGTGAAGGATTCGAGTGTTTAGTAAATTCACGTTGTGTGTCAAGTGTTTAATGATGATTTCTCTGAAACGGTTTTGTCCTACAGCAGTGGTATTCTGCTTTCTTGCTTTTTACTGTGTACAATGGTATGTGCTTTGCTGAGTGGCACTGCTGTGCTAAATTTAAGTCAGCTGTAATAGACTGAGCCACAGTGACATGAAAGGAGCTTCTGCCTCTGCTCTTCAGAGGTGGAGAGGTGAGTATCCACTGGAGAGGAGGGGGTAGCAGGAGGCAACGATGGGACCACCTGAGTGCCCAGGCTATGACAGGAACTGAAGCTGTGACAACACTTGCATTGCAAAATGATGATTTAATTATAAATGGCATGATGGATTGGTATGATTTTAAAAGGCTCTTGGTGGCGATTAGCTCATGTTGTTAGCACAACATGAACACCGTGAATAAAATCTCGGGTAACGCGCAGTGGTAATGAAGCACTGACTTTTTTTTTTTACTGACAAACATCCATAAACTCCTAATAACTGCCACTCTAATCTAACTTTACACACATTTATGGTCTCCAAGTCCTATGGTTGATTAAAACTTCTCTGTAGTGTCACGTGCATTTCTGTGCCTATATGGATGGGAAATGTTGATGTTAGACTTCATCATCATCAATGTTAAACTACAACTAAAACCTTCCAGACTATGATTTTATGCTTCATGGCTTGACAAGTTTGGACAAGGTGTTCATTTAAAGCGGGGGGGGGGAGGGAATGTTCATTGCTGGTTGTTTGTGATGTAGTCAGCAGTCTCTGTACGGGAGAGGTCTTTACATTAGATAGCAGCTGGGCTGCTTCTGAAATGGAGAAAAAAAATATCAGGACCCAGCAGAAATTTTTTCTGTTTTTGAACATTCATGTGTTTTGTCTCTGACCTGGAGGAGGTGGTGTATTGCCACGTTCCTCTTTTTATTCTTCTCTTTCTTGAATGGCCTGGAATGTGCTTTTACAAATGAAGCTTTGTTATCTATGTAAAAAGTGCCTGTCCCTATTAACGCTCACAACACCTCTAAATCTAATTCAAGTACTTGTTGGGGAAAATACACACTTTGTTCAAGTACTGTTTAAAAGAATGCCCACTGGGTCAAAATGAATGGATCACACATCCTAAAGCAGTACAAGGATTACACGTATAATTGCTGAAAGATCAAACTCACTGTCCTGTACAGCAAAATAAATCATCTGAGCTGTTCAAAGAGTTCCTTTTTCATCCTCCGAGCTGACTGCAGGGCTTTGAAGAAAAATCTCTTTTAAAAAGTGTTTCCTAAGATTACATTTTGTTCACTGTTGTGTGTTTAAAAAAAAAAAAAAGGTGTGTATGGTGTGTTTTGGGAAGAGAGAGGTAGAGTTAGGAAGGAGGCTAGTATTTTATATGCAGAACTCATATTTTATGCAATTCAAGGGATGCCATAGTTAAACCTCATGTCTCAAAGATCTTGAACTTATACCTGTACCGCTGGGAAACATTTAGAAACTCAACTGTGTGAGAGAGTCCGGGGGTGGTAGAGTTCACTAAAGTTCAGTGGTCTGTCTGCCGTGCCTTCACACAGTCTCTGTAATCTACTTTTGCTGTTAGTCTCCAGTGTCAGATGCTCAGAAATACATGTGGTGCTTCTACTTCAGGCAGAGACAATACATTTGAAAAGAAGAAAGATGTTAAAATGTTCTCCTATGCTTTAGGTAGTTCAGTTCTGGATAAATTTGGAAGCTTGAAGTGTAGATGGGAAAGTTTATCTCTTCTAATAACCTCCACCTGGCTGCATGGCTGGTGGATGGGCTGCAAGAAATCACCTTCAAAGGTAGAGGTGGGAACAGGAGAGGAAGGCTGGTGAGGAGTGATCTGTTAGGCATCCCCAGGTGACCTATCGGTAGTGGTTGCATCAAATTGTGCAAAACATGGAACTGCCCCACCCTGATTCCCTGTATCTAGTAGAGAATTGGTAACTTGAGCAAGAGGAAGACTGTATTTTCCTGTGTGGAGTAGTTATAGGGACATGAAAAGAAGGGACAGTACAGAACAGCTGCATTAATGTCAGGGGTAGGTCAATAGCATCCTTCACTGATTAGGTGACCCCACCATGCTTTGTCTCCCCTCTCCTTAAAGTGCTCCTGATGGGTCTAGCATGTGAAAACACGGCTTGTAGTTTCCCTGCACACAGCATTGTAGGATACTGGGGGTTTTTTTCTTCCAAATTTATCAGCTTACTGTATTTGTAAGCAATAAAACATTCGTGTCTCTTTTAGTTACGAAGTCACTGCACCTTTGTCACTAAATAGATCCCGAATCTTGCAAACAGGCCAAAGTGGATCATCAATATTTTAGCCACCACAAACTATGAGGGCTGAAGCTCTACTGTCCCTGATGCTTTCCTGATATTCTGGAAAAACAGCAGCACCTTCTGACTCATTCAGTATTGTGGGACTGCCTCGCTGTGCCTTTGGTTAAATAAGTTAATGAGATTTGTGTAGTGGTTGAAGCAGATCCTAAAGAGAGAGTGTCACTTGTTCATAGACCAACCTTTGAAGTGCAATGAGAACACATTCCTCCTATGAAAAACCTGGCCAGCAGGTTGAGAACAACACAAAATTGCAAAAGTTTGAGGAAGTAGATGACGTAAATGAAGATAATTATGGTGCATATAACATATGAAGGTTCTTTCCCGTTTTGTTTCTCTGTATGTCTTCTCACACTGTGCCTTATAGCCAGTTGCTGCCAGCTGATTAGTGCAATGGCAGAACTTTTGTGAAGTGGGGAGTTCCATAGACGCTGATAAAACTGTAGGAGGGAAGGGCTTGGGGGGACATGCCTCACCTGGTTGGAGCTGACATACAGACCCACGCCTCCCCTACTCAGGTCACAACTTGATAAATGACTTTCTTCAGCATGACCAAGATGAGTTCAGCAGGGCAAGGCAGTTTAGAGAAAGGGATTTCCTTCTTGCACCCAAAGAGATTTGGATTCACTCCAGTGGCTGGGGTTGTGATAACCTTGTTTTGGATGAGTTGACTTCACAGAAAATCTGGTTGAGGAGGGTCCTGCAGCTTGACCCGGCATTAATACATGAAAGCCAAAGCTTGATATATAATTTCTCCTTCAAGATCCATTTGGCAAAATTAAAAACTAAGCTCCAAAGGATAATTTAATATCATGCAAGAATTAAACAACAAAAAAAGAAAGGTAAATTATGTTCTTTAGCTAAGTGAACTTTTTTGGTAGTAATGCTTAGAAATGTGTGTGCTTATAATTAAATGCCTAATTAAATATGAGCATCTCACCTTGATAATTAAGCAATAAAGACACATCAAGCAGTGCATTTCTGGGTGATTATAACCTGCCTTGGGTAGTACTATAAGGCATGAGGCCAAAGATTAAGTGGCTCAAACCACCTGAGAAATTTATTAATACCTAGAAATTTGCTATCTAGAGTTTTGTTGCCATTGAGAACTACACTTGTAGAATGGGTTGTTTTATTGGGAATTTTAGAATCATTAAGGTTGGAAAAGACCTCAAGGATCATCAAGTTTTACATGATGTGGCCAAGGTGTGGCTGAAAGCTTTAGGGTTCTTGCAAATAGTAGGTATATCGAATGCTGTCAAGAGGATCACAGAGTGGTTTGGGTTGGAAGGGACCTTAAAGCCCATCCAGTGCCACCCCCTGCCATGGGCAGGGACACCTCCCACTAGCCCAGGTTGCTCAAAGCCTCATCCAGCCTGGCCTTGAACCCCTCCAGGGATGGGGCATCCACAGCTTCTCTGGGCAACCTGGGCCACTGCCTCACCCCCGCACAGGAAAACATTT
>WKFP01013742.1:4438-78450 GCA_011057875.1 Pterocles orientalis
GATGGAAGCACAGCCTTCTGGCGTGTCAGCCACTCCTCCCAGTTTCGTATCATCAGCAAACTTGCTGAGGGTGCACTCTATTCCCTCATCCAAGTCGTTGATGAATATATTGAACAGCACAGGTCCCAATACCGAACCCTGGGGGACTCCACTAGATACAGGCCTCCAACTAGACTCCATCCCATTCACCACAACTCTCTGGCTTCTTTTCTCCAGCCAGTTCACAATCCATCTCACTACCCGATCTGCACCGTCATGAGAAGCTTGTCAGCCTCTGGATCAAAATATAGTAGTGATTATTTAAAGTTGGTATGATGCATGAAAAAAAATAAGGAACAGCTTGTTTTCCCAAGCCTTGAGGTAACTGAAATAAGAACCTGTACCATTGGCAGGAAGTCTGAGGCAACCCAAATTCAAAAAAGGAAAAAAGCCCCCAACTTTCATGCACACACTGAAGTTTTGATCCTACACAGTACTGACACACTGAAGCCTTTTTTAAAATATAGGCAAAGTAAAACTTGGACTTAAAGTTAGATTTGGCAAAGATACTAAATGGACACCTGAATACTCAAATAGAGCTGTGCAGGAGTGACAAATCCATTGCAAGGGAGATGAACACATTGGTCATCATAGTGTGTCGTCATAAATGAGCAAGGATATGATGTACGACCTGCTGAGAAAAATGATGTTTCTGTGGCATATCCTCACTGCTCTTTCTGGGAATGTCAATATTTACCTCTTTAACTCTTCCCTGTGCATCTCCCATTGCAACAGAACTCCTGCAAGCAAAGGAGAAGGGCCAAAGAAAAAGAACAGTATCAGGCATTCAAAATAGCACAACCATTGCAAAGAAAAAGCCCAGAGCTACAGAGATTTTTCATGAGGCAAAGTAAAAATTACCCAGGAAATTTAGTAACAGCAACAGTGAACTGTTCTCCTGTTTCATAGTGTTTGTTCTTAAATACTCCTCTGCAAAAAAATAAGCAGCACACTCTTTCTTTTAATTGTTTTCATTGTTCCATTTTACATAAGAGTGTCCATTCTTGACACACATTCAGAATATTTTGTGGGTTTAACTTTGTGTTTGTAGTTTTTACACTCCATGATTGTAGGCTGTATAGATAAATTCTTCTATTCCTCTCTCATTTTACATATATATGTATTATATACCTAATGCACCAATGTGTACATAACTCTTTACCCTTATGCTTCTTGTTTGTTACTTTTTATAGTTATTTGTGTGATTATGTAATTAGCTGACCTCGTTTGTTATGTTTGTTCCACCATTTGCTCCTGGATAAGAACAAGATCATAAATAAATGAAAAGAAGCATTTGTTTCCATGGAAAATGACTTAAAATTTTTCCTCTGATAGATCTTTGTAAAGAAGGTGTAATAGGATAATATTAATAAATAAATAAATTCTGATATGAGGTTTAAGCATGAAATATTATTCATCTGATGGAGTGTGGATATTTCCACTCTTTCTTGAAAACTTTGGCTTAAAAAGGAGAAAGTGACATTTTATTCCAAAATAATTCACACATTATTTGAGGCACCGAGGAAACGTGGAAGCTCTTAAAAACTCATGTGACTGAGGCTCCAGTATAGCAGTTGATGAGACGGTATAGAGGACGCCAGTGTTTACTAACAGTCATTTAACTTTCTTGATTCATATTTTACAGCGAAAATAATTGTGATGGAAATTATACAATAGGTGTGAACTTTTTTCCTTGTCAGCCAGTACCCTATGTCCTGGGTCCAGCTGGGATAGGGTTAATTCCTCACAGAAGCTGGGAGGTGGGCATAGCCAAAGGGATATTCGATACCATGCTGACGTCATGCCCGGGATATAAGGGGAAGCTAGCCGAGACGGCCCCCCCTCTTTTTGTGAAGCCCTCGGTGGTGAGATATTAATTGTATCAGTGTTTCCATTGTATTCTATACCTTGTCTTATTGTTATATTCTCTTTTCTTTTGCTTTCCTTGTGTAGTATTATTAAAAGTCCATTGTTATCTCAACTCGCGAGGTTCCACTTTTTTTTTTCTTATCCTTCCCCATCTCACCGGGAGGGGAGGGGGATGGGGGTTGCGACCACTTGGTGGTGGTCCTGACCCAAGACACCCTATTATTTTGATTTTTTGTTATTTTTGCCACTAGTTATTTCCTTTGTGTCTGCTCAGCATGCAGTACTAGTTTGATCTGTAGGAACTACCACAGCATAAATGCCAACCATAAAGAGGAACCTTTAAAATGGACACTAGGAAGTAATCTGTCCTTGAGGAAATTAGCTCTCCAATTCTCTGTTAGTGGCAGATGCTACCAACTGATCTAGAAATGTTTTCATTCCTTCAGCCTAAGCAAATCACTTTGCCATGCTATGGGCTGTCCACTGTGTTTGAAGCTGACATTATAAAGTATAACTGTACTGGAAACAGAAGGCCTGTAAGATATAATGTGAAATTATAATTTTGCTGTGATTTTTGTATAACATTTTGTAAGATTATATTGGTATATCCTCCATAAGGTACTTTATACCATTGAATTTTCTTCTCACAGAAAGGAAATCACATTTCATACTCTGCAGCTTTTTAGACTAATTGTTATGGAAGTGAATTGTTGAGCTCTTACTAAAATTCTTCAGGAAGTTTATCTAAAGACCTTTTAACAGAGCACTTGAAGGACTGGAAATATTTCTACATTAAGTGCTAAATATTCACTTTAGAAATCTCTCCTAAGCAGAAAAAGTTGGGTTGTCACTCTTCTCAAAGGAAGTGGGTTCTTCCAGCATTAACTTAAAGCAGAGAAAAAGAGTAATTCCCTCTCCCTCTCCAGTTGATTTAACTAAGGACTGACTCATTTTCCAGCCCAACAGTTCTTTATATGTAAAGAAGTGCATACATTTATCAGACTTAAGGGTTAAAAGTGTAACTCTGCTATGTACGTATAATTGCTGGGTTAGTTAGGCAAGTTCCATAGCTAAACATCTGTCTCCTGAAAAAACAAATGAGGTGCAATTCATTATGGAAGTACAAGGAACAAATGAAGACAGAGCAAAGGGTACAGCTTTCTGTGACTTTTTTGTCCACTGGCAGTACAAACTTGAACCACTCCTTACGTGCATACCACCACTTTGAAGCTGGTGTCTGTCACAGCAGTTAAAGCAAAAGCAAAATCAACATTTCAAATCTAAGTTAAGACCCAACCTCTGTCCTAACCAGAAAAAAAACCACTTTGTCTATATTTTATACATTAGATGGCACTTTAAAGCCTTTGTTTAAAAAGACTTTGAATTATTATGTGAGAAAAAGGTTACCTGGATTTAAATTTTTATAAGGGACTGCAAGAGATATTTTCTGAAGATCCTACATGCTTAACTGTAGACAGTATATGATAAAAAAATGATAGGAGTTGTAAAGAGACTGAGGGGAGAGCCTTCAGAAATGCATAGAAAAGCACAGAGACACTGGAGTAAATTGTTAGCGCTTGTTGACAGCGTAACACTACGGCAGAGCTACTGTGAATGCTGTGTCAGCCTGTGCTACTCCACCTTAACAAATTGTTTGAAACCTCATACATAATTAAGTTGTATTTTCACTTTAGCACCCTAGTGTCATGTACCAACCTATTATGCTTTAGGTTTGCAATAAAATATACAAACCTATTATGTATAGTATGAGGTAGATACCAGGAATATGATATTACTGCCTTTCTCTCTGTTTGCTACTTATTTAGATGCTAAAGTCTTCTGACAGGCATTTGTCTTACTGTGTAAAGTATCTACCATCACTAGGTATTAAATCCATGGAAGACTAATGAATAAATAATAGTAATACATAGATTTCACTTTCATTTGCCATGAGTTTATAAGTTCATTCACAGTGCATATAAAATATCAATGTAGTTTAAGAGGTGTAATAGTGATGAGATAGATACCAAAGAACACCATTTCCACCACCCACATACAAACAATTTCTTCTGGAGCACATTAAGTTACTGTTGCATTGAAGATACATTCAAAAAGCTTATCTTACCCATCATATGCCAATGATTGTCCTCCCAGAAGCCATTGATTAACGTAGGAGCTTTCAAATTTGGAACATGGTAAATTTTTCATCACTTCACACTTGCAATAGAAGAGGATTTATTTCAAAAAGTCAAGGGAAATGTAAATAAAATTCTAGGCTAAATTCAGAAGCCATTGTGTCCTGCCAGTGTTTCATAAGGCTCTGGGCTTATTTCCTGACCTCTTTTGACAGTGTTTTTATCCTAACTCATCTTTGTAATCCTTGGAGACACTAGCAGCTCAACTCTGCTTAAAGGATGGAGACCAAGATCTTGTTGGAAGTGCCAATATTTGTTCCTGCTATGAAGAAATCAGCCAGCAATTGCAGACAGTTAGCAGCTATCCTGATTCATCCAGTAGTTACAGCAGCTTCTCCAGGTCCTCCTAACCCTTACATAAAGTTGGACTGTTTTTTGATATAAATTGCTTTTTCTCATACCTTGCAGCCTTCAAAGGACATGCAAATGCAGTCTGAGAAATAATCTTAATGAAACCAGTGGCTTTAAATTCCATGGCTATAAGTCATGATATACCTAAAGTCTCCTGCGACTCGTATCAAACTCAGGAATATAGAGTAATCTGGTAATACCCTTCAAACGGAATCTTTCCAGGTATAAACAAATGAAGTTGTCCTTCAGGCATCTAGTACCTTATCTACTGCTGCTGAGCTGAGAAATAAACATATCAATATTTTTCAAAGAAAGTGCTTCTATTTAGGCCCATTTCAAAGACTGATTTAGTGGCTGTTTGTTTTCCTGGAGATAGCTCCCACTGGCTGTTGGAAGTCAGATAATAGGAAATGCAGAGGTCTTCACCATTTCTTTTCAATTTATACTTATCCATGCCTACAAAAAGGCTAGAATGTCAGTTTATCAATACCACTGTAATGCATCAGATGCTTCTAGGCAAAAAAGTGTCACTGGAAAAAAAGCAACTTTCAAATACCGTGTGATTGCATACAGCCCATTTATTTCAGTCAAAGCTTTTGGTGCTCAGTGCTTGTGAAACTGAACAGAAAACTTCAAACTGGTGAGCCTAAGAGGAAAGTGTTGTGGGTCAGTTTCCTTCAAATTGTTGTTAAAGTATTTGCTTAGATTTGGTTGATAAAGGTCTGATAAAAATCAAGAGCCTGATGTGTGTGAATCTCAACTTTCTATGGCTAACCTGATACAGCAGTGAAGGCAGTATTGGACTAGACCTCCAGAGATCCCTTTCACCCCAAATTTCTGTGCTCCTACTTTGCATGTTTGTTTTAGTATGTTTTTAACATACCGGTTGATATAGATGGTGGTTACAGTGAAAGATTCCTCACCGAAATGTGCCAAATAAATACCAAGGAACGAAGGTGGAAGAGTTTTCTCTCTTGTAGTTGTTCACTAAGTAATTAAGTGCAAGAGATGCCTTTTAATTCAACAAAAAGAGATTTTTCACACATAAAGAAGGGAAACAACTTTTATCTGAATTGAAAGAGTGACCAGTTAAGGAGGAAATAAGGTGTTTCCAGTGAAAAGATTAAACTTGTTCTTCTAGAAGACTTCAACAGGACATTGGCATATGGGCTGTGGTGTATAGTCCATTGAGAGAGAATCAGGAGAGAGGGGTCATCTAAGATGTGAAACTATCTGAGCATGCTTTTTGGGGGAGTGCTATTTCGTAGTAGCAACGATAGGCTGCTTCACTCAACAAAAGACAGAAAATGTTCCAAGCTTAAAATCCAGTCTGTTAGCATTTCAGAAGAAAGAGAGCAAGTCAGCTGAGTAAGGAAGAACAACTGAGATTTTTTTTGGAAGTAACCTTAGGATGAGTGAGTAAAGCATAGTTTCTCTTTCATTTATTAACCTGTATGTTTTATAGATGTTTGCAACTGTGCTACTTTGAATGAATTGAATAAAGGCTTGTATTTGCATTTTAGCTTAGTCTGGTTCAAAGCTGACTTAAGGCCATAAACAAGGACAACATCAAAGCATTGAATGCTCTTGGATGGATCATATCTATACACCAAATTTTTAGGACACTTTAATAAGACCTCTGCTTCCCAGTACTCTTCTATTATACCCAGAGGTTAACAGAGATATTTGAGCTCTATGGGAACGTGTAGATCTGACACCACAACAATATGGGGAGATGGAAGTCTCTTTAGTGGCTACAGGTGATATTGGAGTGCCTCTAACATGCAGTAAGATGTTGGGGTACTTTCTGTAATAGCCAAAGGGAGGGTATCATACTATGCTTTCAAGCGATTTGAAGATTCAGAGCTTTAGAGCTTTGGTCTGCCTGCCAGGCTAGGATGGCACGAAAGTTTTCCTGTCTGGTTTGTTTGCAACAGCTACCAGAACAATTTTACTGTCACAGTTTTATCTGCTGGATAGTTCTAGCTAGTTTCTGGTTATCAGTTTTAATTTTTAGAGCATTTCTTTAAGAGGGACTTATGGAGCTACAACTTTAATGCTTCCAGATAAAAAGGAAAAAAATGAAGGCTTAAGAATGTAAAATGCTAAAATAAGCGTACCTTTCATTTAGCCTCTTAAATTGTGAGTCCACTGGCAGATAATCTTTCATACTGTCATGCTGTAGTTCGATCAATACTAGTAAAACTGATTTAGGAAAGAAAATTAAAGAAGTCAAAAGGAATTGAGTAAATACATCTAAGGACCTGTGAATTCTTCTAATTGCATGAAATCTTCTCTTTCAGAAGGTACTGTTATTGACAGCTTTGCCAGTCATTGCCTTAGCTGTATGTTGGAAAAAAAAAGCAAACTTCCTTTGCAAACCTAGGGTGTATCTGCATTGATCTCTTAGCCAGTTGTAACATAGGCTGCATGCAAGGGGAGAGAAAGGGGGAGTGGATGGAGCATGGTGGGTAGTAATCTCCTGCAAAAGCAGTGTAGCAGTGTAACTGCTAGTCACAGAGCTAGTTTTCATGGATGACACGATCTCTCTTGTACTTGCAGTGATTAACACATTTAGTGTATAAATAGCATGTATTTACACTGCAGAAATTGTTGAAATTTTCACAAAAGTTGCTAACAATGGATAAATATTAAAACCCTTTATTGACTGTTTACCTGCTCTCAGCATCATCATGTGTAGTTTCCCTGATAAATATTAGAAGGCACAGTGGTATCAAACTCCGTGGAAGTTTTCCTACACAAAGGTTTGTAAGTACTGAAAGATTTTAGTTCTACTAGTCTGGATTTTTTTTTTCTTCTTTACTATAGGTATTGTCACATGTTTTCTCAGCAGTGCTTTCTGCAGTACAGGCTTTGTATGCTTATGAGAACGACCAAGTATCAAATATGAACTTCCAGGATTAGTTAACTAGGGGCCTGGAACTCACATGAAGTAATTAAACTCAATGAAACCAGTGTTTCAAATGAGTTCAGGGCGTGTCGCAAAAAGTGGGAATGATTGTAACTAATTGAAACATGCTGTCTCCTACAGTGGACACATGCATGAAAAAATTATAAAATAAATCTGTAAATTATAGAATGGTGAGTCCTAACAGCCAATTAATTGCAAGATAAAATCTTAATCCCACCTGAACTAGGGAAAAACATAATTCAGTCTTACCCCCTTTATCCACATTTGCACCTGTCCCCTTTGATTCTTTATAGAAGGATACACCAACTTGGAGTCTTCTCTTAGAATTAGGTTGATTACTTGATTCAGAGGCCTTTTAAAACAATTTCTACTGATGAACAGTTTCTCCTAAAACCATTCTCACTGTTGCATATAATCACAGAATCATACAATCATTAAGGTTGGAAAAGACCTCGAGGATCATCAAGTCCAACCTTCAAGCCAACACCACCTAACTCACTAAACCATGTCCCTAAGCACCACATCTGCACGTTTCTTGAACACGTCCAGGGATGGTGACTCCACCACTTCCCCGGGCAGCCTGTTCCAATGCCTGATCACTCTTTCAGTGAAGAAACTTTTTCTACTACCTAGCCTAAACCTCCCCTGGTGCAACTTGAGGCCATTTCCTCTTGTCCTACCACTTGTTACTTTAGAGAAGAGCCCAGCACCCCCCTCACTACAACCTCCTTTCAGGTAGTTGTAGAGAGTGATAAGGTCTTTTCTCAGCCTCCTCTTCTCTAAACTAAACAACCCCACCTCTCTCCCCACCAGACCCTTCACCAGTTTCGTTGCCCTTCTCTGAACCTGCTCCAGCACCTCAATGTTCTTGTGGTGAGGGGCCCAAAACTGACCCCAGGATTCAAGGTGTGGCCTCACCAGTGCTGAGTACAGGGCATGACTGGTTAGACTTTTTCAGTCTTTCTTTAATTGTTGTGGGATCTCACGTGGCCAAAGTCTTTCATGCACTGGGGTTAAATAGCTGATTTTTCTTCTTTAGTATGGGCTTTGGACTTCTAGTCCACTGTGTAGAGACTATAGTTGCAAAGTGTGTCCAGGTGGATTCTGGAGCTGTAACCAGTAGTATTACAAGGTATTACAAGGTTGAAGTACTATGACTTCATGTAACCTTCTTAAAAGAAATTATTGCTTAAAATTAGCGATATTATACCAAGTAACAAGTGAAAATTAATGTTAAAATCATTGTGCGTTTACTCAACTTACTTACATGATTAGTTAAGCCCTTTCTGTCACAGGCTCTAACCTGTGGAATTTTATTATTGGTCTCCTTCCTCTCCATGGGATCCTCTTCTTGATGTTTCCCTTCCGCTACCTGATATCACCAATAGAGTATAAGATACATTAAACTTTTCTGGAGTTGTGACCTCCAGATCAATCTGGGAGGCTGAAGCACTCTTGGGAACTATCAGGCGTGCCCAGGAGTAGACATAACCAGACCATCACAAATGAATGGCTCCTGCATGGTCTTCTTAGAGTGCATTTTTTGAGAGCTACAGTTGAGTCTACCTAATGTGCATTATAGGAAGCAACACCAATTACCTGCTCAAGAAAAATTCTGGACTTTCTAGAGGCAGTTCCAGCTCTTTTATTCTGTTTTATTTATGAGTAGGGGATTGATTTGCTAAGCTTTTCTATGAAAAATCAATTTGATGTATAATACTTTCCACTGTATTCCAGTATTTCTAGAGGAAAGCTTCATGACTCTCTGATGCATTATTTGGCTGTCTTACATTTTATTAATATCATTACTACAGCACTTTTAGCAGCAAGAGTTCATAGGAAATGCCCTATCAACTTCTTTCAAAGCACAAGAAAAACAAACTCATGGTAGGAGGCAAATTGGGCTAAAACCTTTCAGGTCTGGGACAATGAATCAAAGACAGAGCACAAGAAACTGCTGTTTCCCTAAGGGCAGCCAAGGACTAGGAAGCTTAGAGGTGTGTGAAAGAAGACAACCATTTCATTCTACTCCTGAACTCCCTTAAAAACTCTTATCTCATCAGTGGGCGAAAACCCCCATTTAATTAGATGTAGTCTTAAAACTTCTGATGTGTTTGATCAAATACTAAACGCAACTGTATTCTTGCAGTGGTGGCCCTTGCACAATTCTTACATTTTCCCCAGGTCTTCCCCACTTCCACATATCTTGTTTGCAGTCCAGTCTGAACTCGGCCAGCTGGTCAGAGGCTGTGAGTTCAAGGTGGAGTTACGCCAGCATGCAGTCAGGTTTGAGCAGGATCGTGTCATTCTGTGTTCTTCAAGTGGTGCTTTACAACTTGGCTGATTGGATTCAAGGAATTAACCTGCATGTAGATAACTTGAGCTAACACTGCAGGGAAGACAAGTGCAAAGTAGACCTTTTGAAATGAGGCATGTGACTCCTTAATAAGTAAGAACAAAAAGGCTGCTTGAGGTGGGCCAAAGGAGCCAGAATTACCTCTGCACCTGTGAAGGTTGTGGGTGGCTGAGTAGCCGCAGCACTGCTTGAATTTCACTTTGAAGCCACCCTGTCGTGTAAACTACCCCCTAAAAAATGCAGTAACAGGCACTTTGCAAGAATCACGTTAGCAGAGACACATTCAATACAATTACAGCCAACAGAGGGGTTAGAATCAACCTTTGGTAGAAACAAATTGTGTGTGGGTGTCCATGGTTGCACGTGTGAACAAACACATAGGTATAAATTTAACTATTGCACAGTTTATATATTTTCTGCATAACCATATCCAGTCGAATAATTTAGTTTTTCTCACTGTAAAGAAACACTAACTTGATGCAGTGTGCAGGTGTTTTGCTTCACCAGGATAATTAGCTCTATTGGTGAGACTGTCGGGCCTTAAAAGAGCTTATGGAAGTGGGTAGGGAGGAGAGTTGCTTGGGAAAGATGCCATATTGGCCAAGAGGTGTGGAGCATGGGATTTTTGGATGCTGAGAGCCATCCATCTGGTTCATCCCTTCCCTTTCACGAGCTGCATTGGGCGTTGTAAGAGTCTCTAGGTGCTCATCTGTTCCAGGCTCTGATGCTTGTTGCTGCAACTACTTCACTTGGCAGCCTATTTTATTCTCTATTAGCTCTGTGAACTGAAAGGGCTCTTCCTAATCTCCTTCCTAATCTCCAGTCCATAGTAGGCATGGACAAACTAGCTCAGTTAGGTAAGAACTGGCCAGGAGCCTTGTTAATCTTTAGATGCCAGGGCAAAATCTTTTGGGTTTAAAAAAACATTTTGGGAGCTCTCACCTTCTTTTACGTTACCCTTTTATGTGCCACTCCTGTTGGGGTGTGCAGATATCTAGGCTGTTCTTGTTCACGGAATACAGAACATTGCTCATAGCATGGGAATACATTTCTGATATAAAGATCACTGAAAGACACTCTCACATTCTTGGCTCTGCCTCTGCAGTCTGCTGACTTTTCTAAAACTATGTTGATGGGGGTGATATAAACTTTTGCGATCTGACAGTACATAGGATGGCAGCAACACGGTTCTCTATTCCCATAGAGGCAAGTTCCAAGAAGGCTAAGCGAACTACTAATATTAAATAATTGTGTTGCGTTGCACCTCTCTTTCTAGTACTGTTTTATTACATATATAAAAGTATTATGATCTTTCCTCCTATTATTTCAAAGTGCAGTGCTTAAAGGGCTAATAAAGTCAGTATTTAGCACACTTTTTACTTTGTAGTTCAAAATTTCAAGGTTGGCATAAAAAAAATTACCTCTAGGGAGTGAAAATAGTTTTACCCAGCAGCTTCAAATACAATTATCTGAGTCATTCTTTCTTTTACTCCTTGCAAAATACCAATCTGAGGTAAAACTCCTTTTGGCTGATAGACAAAAGGAAATTACAGCTGTCTGGAGTTCAAAAGAGTTGCAATGAAACTTGAATTACGACAAAAATATATTGTTTGCTATTAAAGCCTCAACAGTTCACAAATTAAACAACTGTATGTTTCTCTGCATGTTTTGTACTGCTTATATTTCCTGGACACACATATTTCTGAAATATAAAGTGCATTTTCCTATCTCTGCTTACAAAATTGTTTTAGACACATCTTCTTATACACATATAATTATTTTTGTGAGATAATGCCAATTTACAGCAGATAAGAATTGGGTCCATTGAAATTATTCACTAAGTTAATGGACAATGTTAAATACTTACAACCATTCCTGTATGCACGAATAGTCACATCCCTAGCATTCTGTGATTCTGTGATTTGTTAATTTGCTGCTGTCACCATATTGTGGAAAGAAGTTGCTCCATAGGCAGAATATGCTTTGCTGTCTACCCTGAGTAAAATGTAGGACAAGAACATTTAAATCACTATGTACAATGTCATCAAAAGAATGAAGCAAGGATTGACGGTGGTACTGCAATATTTATTTTTAACTGAACAAGTGCAATAGGGTTTCACTTTTGAATAGGATTTTAGGATTAACAAATTGTTGTTCACATTTTGTTTAAGGATATGTTGGCAATTATGTTCATTCCAAAAATTTCTTTAATATTTTAAATGACTCATTATGACCTATAAAACAAGTGGATTAAGGGGACCTAATTCCCTGTTCTTTGAATTTAGCTCTTGATCACATTTTCAGCAGTTTTAAAATGGTGGAGGCTGCCCAAGCCCCTGCCTGCTGTGCAGCTGATCCAGCAGTTGTTGTGCCTTTGTGGGGCAGAGGGTTGTAGAAATCGCGGTACCAGACCACGCCAGTAACCCAGCAAGCTCAGGGTGCACTCACCCACCTACCAGTACTGGATTTTAGAAGCGTATTTTCAAACAGCTGTCAACAAGCAGCTATTTAACTACCTGCCTGGAGGCTAAATTGTTTTCTCTTGCTACTTCGATATCTGCATGTACCTCAATGTGTGAAGGACTGATATCATACCTAAAATTTTGAACTTAGAGCTCAGCATGTTTTAATTATCACTAAGAGCACACTCTGTGCTTTGGATTCAAATACATGCTGTGCTAATTGGCTCCTCACAGCTGGGAAAACAATATTTAATTTAAAGTATGTCCACTAAGTGCTGCTGTCTTTTGATTTTATTGGCATTCTCCATATCCTTGTAGTATTGTAGGAGCATTATATTGTGTTCTGCTGCATACAGTAGTGTAGTCTTCATGTCACTTACATGTGTCACCTTCCTAAGGTTGTCTCTTCCTTGAGTATTTTTCTTTTCTCTGAATTAAAATTCCCAATCTTTGGAGTTTTTCTTGAAAGAGATATCTTTTCTCAGAGCATGCATCTATGGTCACACTCACCACCTATCTCTGATCCCCTGAGTTTCTGCTGTGTAATTCTAGCTGTAGGTTGACCAGAACCAGATGAGAACATGCTACTGGTTCATGACCTTACTCCTTCCCATTCCTGTAACTTATGTGACTCTTTTTTAAAAAATAAAAAGTTAAAAAAAAAGCTTTGCTGCCCCTTAAACATAATCCAAGGCCTACTAAATTCTTAAATTCTCAACTTCCTCTCCACCAAAGTTTTAATTAAAAAAAAAATATTGTTTCATGTTTTCACCAGAGAAACCAGTACTTAGTTTTTTACTTCCTGCAACTTTCTGGTTAAAAAAAAAGCTCTAGCTGGATATTTTGCATTATTTTTCAGATGTTAAACTAATACTTTGTGCTTTAGTTGAATGTGCATTTTATAAATATACAATTTAAAAATGTTTAGAACTATCTATTTTAAAACGTCTCTTTCTTTCTCCCACAGCCAATCCTGTTTTGATGGAGCTTGTAAATAACCACATTTAGTTTTTTCCTGTTCTTTGTTTATTCTTTTTTTTACATATCCAGTCCACGATAGATCTTTGCATTTCACTTTTAAGGCTACTTATTATCCTTGGTATAAAAGAAACTAGAATCTCAAATTGTATTCATAGTTTTCTTAAAAAAAGTTGCTCTAGAAGAAAAACATCTAGGTATGTTGCAAAATTAGGCATTGTTAGCTCAATTTCATCTCACTTTAATGGGAATTAAATAACAGGGAATACCAGTATGCACTTTAGTATTTAAACAAAATGCTTACACGTTCTCTTAAGGCTCTGATCATTCCAGTGATCTTATCACATGCTCTACTGCACACTCTCCATGCTAAAAATATATTATTACTCTTATTCATACCAATCAATCTATGACTGTGCTAGAAATTAAATAATTTAATGTTGGAGAGCAAGTACACACTCTGGGGCTTTTGTGGAAAAATTACAATTTTGATGTAACTGCCTTACTACTTTATTCATGTGGAAGAATTTCCAAGATTTTTTACTACTAGGGGCTGTCAAACCTTGTATCCTTCCTCAGTGTGTGAGACTACAGTTTAAAGAAAGATAAAAACATTTATAATTCATTTGACCAACAACACAGACCTATGTAATGATTTAAAAAATAGATTAGTTCTTTATCCCAGCACCACAAAGTTGATATTATGTAGCATGAGATTAGATCTGTTTTGTGTTAACACATGTGATGGCGTTATTATTAGGTAAACCAGTACTGAACTTCTTAAAAAAAACAGCTGCAGTGCTGAATTCTGTGGGATGACTACTTCCACCAGCCTGCAACCCTAAGCCATCTTCTCTCAACTCATCCTTTAAGTTGTTTCTAGAAAGCTGATAGCTTGGTCTGCCCAGCCCAGCAGCGACATTTCTTAAAAACGTGACATTTGAACAAGTTCTGCATGAATTTTACTCTCTTCAAGAGTATTGACTGTTTTTGTTGAGATTTTCCAACTTGCCTTTGTTATTCTGAGCCTTGAGTGTGTCAGTTCCAGACTCAGGGACCCAATTGTGAGTCAGGGTCTGATGTGGCTAAAGGCAAGGAAGACATCAGCATCTTCCTCTCTCATTTCCTGGTGTTCTGAAACTACATCTGCAGGCACATATGCATCTCAGGTCCTAGTGTCCACAGAAGTGAAAATACCTGGTCCAGAAGGACCAGCCTCTGGCAGCGGCTGGCAGGACCCCAGGGCTACCATAACATCTTTGACGGTGCTAGTCCAGCAGATTTAGTCTTCTTCACATGACCTTGTCTGGTTCAATGAGGCATTTTCAAAGCCAAAAATCCAGCTCATCTTAGACACTGCTAAATGGTATGCATGGCACTATGTTTGGCCACCTATAGCTTTCCAGTCCAAATGCCCAGATAACCTTTCTTCATCTGGGTTGACAGTAAACAACCATCAACATTCAACCCAGACCTCAAACTTACACTTTCTCGAGATGAAGTAAATTGCTTAAACTACTGTGCTACTAGGTCCCTACTGAGCTATATAGAAATAAAATGTTAGTATACAAAGGGGAGTATTTCTTTCAAAATTGTTGACATAGTCATAATTTAATTTGATAGAATAAATAACATTGGGATAAACAAAAAAAATGGAAGCATGACTGTTCCAGGGACACAGAATGCTGGAGACATAAATTTTCCATGAACATAGCTCAACAAAAACAGAGCAATATTGAAAAAAGTTTCCTACCCAAACTAGGGAAACAGCAGTATGCAGGCAGTGTTCAGTAGACTGCCTGACAGAAATACATTACTATTTCCATGACCATGTGTCTACTAAAGATTAAATGTAACAGTTTCAAGACGTCATTAAATGCTAAGTTATTTTTTACTTTTAATGAGCCTGTTGTAGCCTTGGAGCTGAGAGAGTGCATTCTTGCTAGACGTCCTCATTACATTTTCAGTAATAACTGATATTCCCAATGCTATTTGCCCTCTGTAAACTCCTCCCAAGTCTCTTGGTTTGTGACGCTATTGCAAAAAGAAGGCATCAGAATGTGTAAATCAGTGTTTAATCGTGGCTAAACCCAAGATTGGCCCAACAGAAACGTCTGGATTTGAATTAAGTATTTTAGGGGGTTTTATTTGTCATGTATACTATGATAAAGACATCCAGATTAAGCATACAAAAAGTTGGGGGGAAATCATGGCTGTTTGATTGCCTGACTCGGACATGGCCTTTTTTGTACATAGAAACAAGGAAATCTGTTAAAGAACTGTTGCTCTAGAATTGCTGATTTTGTAACTAACTCTTTGCCTGAGGTCTTCATATTTCAAAAGCATGACAAGTCACCAGGAACTCCAAATTTATTTGGAGAAATTAGTTGATAGCCTTTGCTGGCAATAGTGAGTCCGATCAAGAGTCAAGATCTATGTTTAGGTATGTGGACTTGAAAGTAGTTTTAGCCACTGAATCTATGCTTCTTCCTATGATTAATAAGTTGTGTTTGCACTTCAGACCGCTAAAAAAATAAGAATCTCTCTGTTTGGAAAAAGCCAAGGTCTGCCAGACATAGAAGAAATACCTTCAATATAATGAAAGGGAAGCCAAATTGTGCCTTTAATATTGAGTGTTGAACATGATGATGAAAAAGCTTTGTGTTAGTGACCAGGGAGGAAAGACAGGAAAATTAGAAGAATTTTTGGGTAAGAACAGAAAGCATTTTATTAGCTCTTGGGAAATTCCTGCTTTGGTTTAATGGCTGAACGTTCTTAGGGGAATACATGTATTGATCCTTTTTCTAGTCTCTGCAGTGTCCTCTACTGTAATTAGTTCCCTTTTTGTCTAACAGACCCTGAAAGGCAGATCCAAAATGGAGTTCAGGGTCTTTTGTCTGAGCCGTGCTATATGCTGTTGGAAAATGAAACAAAACCAACCCAAAATATGAGCAATTTAACTTAAATTAACAGCTCTCTTGTGATTATTTTTTAAAGTCTTTGTCATTGCATAAATCATCATTTTGTTTAATGTAATGTAATTTGTTACACATAAGTGAAAACCTCTGAACAGTGTTGCCTTTAGCAGAGAACAGACACTGATAATGAGGCAGAAAATTATGTGAACGCCCAAAACGTTGTTGTATTGCTTGAGCTGGCTTTTAAACTTGCTTATGAAAGTAGTGGGTCGTCTGTAGCCAAATACCTCACATCCCCCATCAGAATTAAGGAGGGCACTTTTCTTGCTCTGAGGTTTCTTAGATCTTCTTAATACCACAAAAAACTTAGAGTCTGGTTCTCAAGAAAACCCCAAGTGCCTGACATGATTCCCACAGTTGTAACTGTGTGATGATTTGGCTAATCTGTGTATGTATGATCTAGGGATTCATCTGGTGCTACAAATCAATGCAAAAAGAACCCCAGAAAACTTTTTAATGGATGCAAATTCACCATTCGTCGACAACTTTTGGGTTAAAAAACAGTTGTAAAACCTTAATGACTGAAGAAAACACATCAGGCAAGCTGAAGCCTACAAAAATTTTTCTTGAAAAGCCTTTCTGCAGGGTGTGGTGGGTTGGGAGCGGCAAATTCCCAGACACAGCAAAATGAAGCCATGTGTGAGTTACGCGAAATATAAACCTGGAAAGACACAGAGTCAGCTCTGAGGCGGAGAAAGAATTAGGTGGGTATGCTTTCACAGGGAAATCTGAAGCTTGGATTTACATCTAGGGTGAAGTAAAGTTAGACTAAATAGCTGACCTAAGAAGTTTTGCAATTTTGAAGAGAAATCCTGAGCCTCAGGAGAAAGACCCTGGGAGCTAGAGACCCCAAAGAGCACTCCAGTGCAATGGGAGGAGGGCCTCTAGGAAACTGTGAAGAGGGGCATGCGTAGTGCCTATGTGTTTAAGAAGCAGCACAACCCAGATCAACCTGCAAGAAGTTTGTGCATTTATTTCACTTGTGTGCCACTGAAAAAATTGGACAGGAGGGTCTGAATAGCCAAGCATGGTTTCCTGGCTCATTCCTTTAACATCCAAGGAACACTGAAAGAGGAATCTGACAGTTTTGTGATAGACTTGAGAGCTGCTAGGGACTGCTGGTGCCAGGTGGGGAGAGGGGGGCTCTGAGAGAGACTGTGTTCCCTAAGAGCATCCTGCAGCTTAGGGGTCAGACACGGGCAGGGACATTGAGCTTGGGGGGGAGCCAGCTAACAGTACTACACCCTGAGCTGGAGGATGGCGTCTGTCCTGCCACCTTTATGTTGTGGAGGAAGCATGGGGACCTGACGCAGGGGAAATCCTAAAAAGAAAGGCCCACAAGCGTAACAATGAACGTTGAAGATACAACCATGGTCTGAGCAATCCCAGCTATGCGCTGTAGCCACACATGAATATGATACCTGGGGTGGCCTCAGCCCTTGCCCTTGCATCTGTGGGAAAGGGTGCTCAAATGCACAGCTGGGAGAGCAGCCACAGCACACTGCAGCCACAGGTAAATGTAGAAGTAACCATCTGGCAGCTGTCTCTATGCAAGTCACATTTTCCACACTGCTGGAGATTTTAGATTCAAGACTCCCACTGACTCTAAAAGAGAAATAAATGGACCCTGTTTTGTTTTCTGCAAACACTGCATTTTCCACGGCCATTTCACTAAACAGGCCAGTGGCCTCCTTCAGGCATATGTCTCTTCCACAGACAGGTGATTTTCCACAAATGGGGCTGTGAGATGTCAATGGATGTAAAGTTGACCCTGGCCTTTTGGAACAGATGTAACCATGGAGGTCTGGTCAATGCCTCCTTATTAGGCCCTCAGATAGTTTTAATGAGCATAATTAGATCCTATAATTTGCAAGAGTTGCTGAACCTTGAAAGTCTACATCAAAAAGAAGCACCAGGTTCGGAGGTGTTTGCACTGAGTAGCCTCCTAGGAAAGAAATATTCAAAGTACTTTTCAGGGTGAGCTATTGTTCTTAGAGGAGGTACTGAGGAAGTGGATATTCATGATTTGGAGAAATGAACAGTAATATCCGTTTCAGTAGGCTTCTGAAAGAGCAGACATGTGAGCAGACTAACATGTTAAGACTGCTATTATAATTTAGGATAAGGTTTTCTTTATGTGATTTATTCTTCTAATATCTTGCTAGTTGCTGTGCTGATATCCAGGATGCTAGAAAATATCAAACAAAAAAGTCTTATCCTGCAAGTTATATCCCCATGTGTAGTCCCTTTCACTTCTGTGGGAGTCTGCCTGAGTGCCAGGATCCACTTGCAGCTTGAATGACAGCAAAAGTTTATATATGATATATATGTATTAAGTTAAGCTGATTGAATGTTTCACACCTTGCAGTTTATTTGGGAAATTTGACATCACTTTCTGCTCACATAATGTTTGTGGAAAGGTTGTAATTTCTCAGATTGTGTCTTACTCAGATGAACATGTACACTTTCTGCACTCAGCTCAGCAGACACAACTGGAGTTGCGTTGATCAATTGCGGACGGCAAGATGAGAGACTACCACTATATAATTGTTGCTCCCTGAGGCTCACATCCAGATCCCAGCAGTTCTCTTCCCAGTTTATTGAGCTGTTGTTAAAACAAAAGGAGACACTAGTCTTGCAGTGAGCACTCACAGAAAAAACTTTGCCTGTTTTAAAAATATGGATGGCAGTGAATTTGTTAGAATAAACTGGCATTGAAAATGACTGCAAAGATGATATCAGCGTGACAGAGGGAACTCACCACAGTCACTGTGTGCATTCACACTCATTCTTCCTATTGCATCCACACTGCTTCAGTCAAGAACTTTTTAGCTGACAACAAGGATTTATATTTAGCACTTGAGGGTAAGAGCTGCCCTTCCCTAAAATACCTTTCCCATTTAACACATTTTTATTTCAGAAGATAACTTCTCCTTTCTTGGCTGAACGGTAGACCTTTGTTCTGAGAAAAAAATGGTGCTGTAAATGAGCAGAAAGCATTTGCCACTGTACTGGTGCCTGAGAAAACAAGGACAACATACACTTGATAATGCTACAGCTTTTTTTTAAATTAGACTGACATATGTGCGGATTCTCAGGAGAACAACAAGGGGAGTTTTTTTTTTTTTTCTTCAGGAATTCATAAATGAAACTGAATGGGCAGAGTATTTAGTAACAGCTCCTGTTGAGCAAAATGCCGTAGAGTGTTGACAGATTGTCAGTACTAAGTTCTGCAACATTTGACTGAAGACTGTAGTGAGTTTATTAAAGTGATTTAGTGTGGTGCGAGCAAGTGCAATATGTGTTCCACCTATTTTGATTAAAACAAGGCAGAGCACTGGAAAGACGCCAGGAAAAAAAATTAAGTAATCCATTCATATCTTTTTAGAAAATTTCTACAAATACATGCATACTTCATGAATGATGGGACATGCCGAGAACAAAAAAGAAATTAGTAATCAAGCAAGCAGCATAAAAACTCCTTCTCATTTGTGTTTAGGAGTTCACAGTATGAGTATGTGGGAATAACTGCTGACAAATAGTTCCCTGAGGGACCAGACACAGCATTGTTATATTAGGTCAGCTAAGCAAGGAGAAGGTTGTATGTCCATGTAAGGGTCTAGCAGGGCAAGCAATGGCAACAGTCTTTGCCAAAACAACTCAGTTAACTTTAGCAAAGATTGCAACTTAAAGGCGTGAAAAATCCCCTTCAGCTGTACTAGTAAATCACAAAATGGAAAATGAAACCCTGTTAACAGCCAGCTGATTCTGTTTTAGCTAACTGGATGATATACTGGTTAGAGGTTAGAGGCTTTGTCAGTAGTTCAGCTAACAGACCTGATGCACGAGCATCTGCTCAAATCACCATGGCTAAAGTGGGCCTGTTGCAAAGAATGAGCAGTTAAGAGGCAATGTTCAGGCTGCAGCTACATGACAAGTGGCTCCTTAGAGCTAAATCACGTACTATTACTGCTGACCTACAATCTTTTGCCTTGTCAGCTACTGGCAGAGTATCTTGATCTCATTCTACCTATCTCTGACAGACCTAGATCTAGTTTCCTACCCTTATTTTCCTTTGGCAACCCGTATAAACTTTGATATGTCAATAGAATATTTTGCATTGAGTGCTTATGAGAGATGAAAGTAGGATTGTAGCTGAGCAAACAGTGCCCCACTTGGCTCTAAAGATTTCTCTGCATTGATGTTCTTGCCATTCTGACAAGAAGAAATATCAGCCAGTGAGGATTTTGACACATATACTCTGTATACTTCTGGACGTTGTCCATTTAAGATGTACAAAAGCCTATTGAAATAA
Organism: Pterocles orientalis; assembly: GCA_011057875.1. Lineage (NCBI taxonomy): Eukaryota > Metazoa > Chordata > Aves > Pterocliformes > Pteroclidae > Pterocles > Pterocles orientalis. Next base: position 24,914 of record WKFP01013742.1, read on the forward strand.
TGTTTTTATTAAGTGTAGAAAGTATGGTCCTGCTGCAATACAATCAGGTTTTGAATTTGTTTTTATTATTGTTTTACACCACCACTGGTTGGAGGGAAGATTTTATGAAACTGTCAGCATCCAAAATTGTCAGGGGAGCCAGGTTCAGCATATAATAACAACCATATATTCAAGCAGGATGCTTCAGAGGCAAGATAGCTGCCTTGTGCAACATACTGACAAATCTCAGCTGCTAAGCCTCTCTTGATGGCAGAGGAAAAACTGTGCCTTTGTTGGGGAAATGTGAAAGTGGCAAATACTTAGCACTGGGGCCAGTGTAGCACTTGTTCAGACTAGAGGTGGACCCAAGCTAAAAAGCCCTAAAAAGCAGACCTAATTTACTTGGATACAGCATTGTATTAATGCGGTTATACTGTTTTGCTAACTATACTACTACATCAGGGATTGTTGTGACATTAATTTACCAGCAAGTGCATAGAGCTATCCTGGGTTCATTTATGTAGCTTACACCTGCTAGACTGGCTTTTTAATAACACTTCAAGGCTTAGTCCAGTGCTTATCTCTGCATGTGCTGCACCTGTAAGATGATAAGCCTATTCAAAGCACGTTCGGCTGTGGGAATAGGTCTTCTATAGGTCTTGTCATCTTTCTTTAGCACTTCCCTGTGTCCTGGTTTCAGCTGGAACAGAGTTAACTTTCTTCGTAGTAGCTAGTGTGAGGCTATATTTTGGCTGAGGAGAAGGCTGATAACATACTGATGTTTATAGTTGCTGCCAGGACAGTCAAGGACTTTTCAACTTCTCTGCTGTGCCCGTGTCTGCAGGTGCAGGAGAAGCTGGGAGGGAGTGCAGCCCCCATTACTAGCCTAGGATGCGACCTTAGGTTTAGGATTGAGACCCAAATTGGCCAATAGTCTATTCCGTATCATGCACATCATGGCTAGTATATAGATGAGGATCTGTCTGGAAGTTCTCCCCATTCTTGCTCACTCTCTCAGGGTTATCCCTCTCTCTGGGTCCTCTCTGGCTCTCTCTCTGGATTGCCCCTCTTTCTGGGTCATCTCCCTCTCTCTCAGGGTTGTCTTACTCTCTTGGTTGGCTCTCAAACTCTTGGACTCTTGGGCTCTTATCTCATTTCCAGGATCGTGGTTTCAGGACTCTCCCTGCTCTGGGATCATTGTCCAAGAACAGGCTGAGCCTTGGTCATCACGTGGTGAGCACTCGCACTATGTATCATTCATTTGTATATTTGTATATATTACTATCATTAGCATTATTATTTTTAATATTATTGTAGTTTAGTTATTAAATTGTTCTTATCTCAGCACACAAGTCTCTTTTCCCTTTACCCCTTTAATTCTCTCACCTATCCCTGGGATGGGGGAGGGTGAGCAAGCGGCTGTGTGGTGTTTGCTGCTAGCCAAGAGCATTAAACCACAACACCCTGTAACAACAGTAACACAGCGGTGTGTATGTTTTACAGCAAGTATTTCAAACAAGCTTACTGCATGTAAGTTTAACTTGCTCATATGTCAGACCATGAGATTTATCTAATATCCTTCCTTTGACACCACTTTACTGCCTGACCTTAGGCAAATCACCAGATTCTCCGTTGATGAGTTCCCCTTACACTTTTAGACTCCTGAGATTCAGTGAAGAGCTCTTCAGAAGTGAAAGCACTTACTTTTATTACCTTGCATGTATACACTGATGAGAAAGGTGTATAAAGACTTAGTTATGGCTAGATTCTATAATTTTCATTCATCCTAATTAGCCTCTAAATTTGAATGGTCTATTGATTATAGTACTCCGAAAGACTGATAGAACATGCTCATTTATATTGGAAATAGGCATTCTAAGAAAACTAAGTGTTATTGTGAAAGACAATGATGTTCACATCACAAGTCACTCATCACGAGCCTGCAAATGTTTATGCAGTAACATGTAAATACAAGAAAGGTATTACTCAGTGTGAAAAATACATCTCTAAAACATAGGCATGATGTAGGTTCTACGTCCCCTTTTCACCTGAGTTTGTAGGTCACGTGCTACATTTTATTCTGTATAGTGTCTTTCCTTGCCTTTTCCCTTCTCACCTGTAATATTCTATGTATTTTTACAAACATAGGTTGTTGGACTCCAGACACAACACTGTAAAAATCTGTCAGCTCAGTTCAAGTCAGATAATGCCCTCAGCTGCTTTTATTTTCCATTATGTCACAAATGACCATTCATTCCTTGACAGAGGTGTCTGGGTCAGAATATGCCCAGCTTCCTGCTGGTAGCAATTAAAATTATCCACCACCCATGGGTAGATTTGAATTAAAGTATCAGCAGAAAAACGACTCTTGTAGCCAGCTAGGTTATGCATCAATAGCAAGGTACAAGCAAAGGTGGCACTAGAAGGAGAACTGCATGTTATGAAAGAGAAAAAGGAGAAAAATTCTAACCTCAGTGTCATATGAATAGTGGAGAAATGTTACCACTGACATAAGAACATGCTAGTGCAATGCTGGAGAAAAACTAACACAAATGGCAATGATGGCTGTAACATCTGGAAAAGAAATGGAAGAGCCAGGTAAAGCACTGGGTATGCTGTCAGGGTAATTCCTGAATTTGAGAACAGCAAGGACCACTGTGTTCTTAAAGGAGAAGGTTATCGTTTACAGTGAACACAGATTTCAAGCCGGGCCATATCTAAAGGCTCTGTTCTGCCCTTAGTTGATTTCAGTAAGCTTAATGAGTGAACATAATAGCAAATGACCATAAAAGGCCAAATGACCATAAAAGGCCACAAAACCCCTTTTTTGTTAGTCTGTTGCAGGTCAGTGTTTAGAAATGACAGAAACAGAAGATGAGCGTTCCTGTTGGTGCAGTTCTTGAGGTTTGCAAACTGATTTATGGTCCTTTAACTGGTTGTGCAACAACTTATGTCTGCCTGTCTGCAGAGGACTGGGTTGAAGAGGCTCCACCTCTTGCTAGATTACACTAAAACCAAATCTACAGTAAGTAGTTTCACTTGCCTATTCCTGGCATTGCATATGGCATTGCATTATTACACAGTTGCAAACAAATGAGGGAAGGTGCCTGCACAACTATGTAGACTGAAGACAGTATTCCATAAATAAGCATTGGTATTACAGTGTGGGCTCATCTCATGGAAAAAACATGAGGACTGTGCCCTTGCCAATTAAAGATATGTCTACATATCTTTTTCCTTGCTGTTCTGCTTACTCCAAAGCAAGGGTCAAGTTAAGTCCAAGCCTCTCCAAAGAAAGTTGGTTTTTTTCTTTTATCTATCTAGATAATTCAGGGTCAGATGAAGAAGCAAAATATTTTTTCATTTTTTTTAATTACAGTAATTCTACTGGAAACTGCAGAACTTTCAAAGCTGCCTAAGGTAAAAAAAAAAAAAAAAAGAAAAAAAAGAGAGAATAAAATGATAAAATGTTATTAAAAGATGGCATGAGCTTTTAATCATCGACGATATTTTATTGCCTTGTATGTTCTTCCCCAGTGAAATTTATACCTCTAAATAAATGTTTATGTTCTATGGAGAACACAGCAAAACAATTGGCTTTCAAGATTGATGGTGCTTCCAATTTTAGGGAGACCGAAAAAAAAAAGAAAAAAAAGAGATTCAGGTAATACCTGGGCCGTACTTAAGATACTTGATATGTATCTAGTTAGCTATACTTGAATGCATATTTAAAAAACCCAAACCTATCAATGTGTATCCTATCTCCTTTATGCCTAGTTATTATGGCCACTGGTGTATGCATTCTGGGTGCTGTAATGCAAATGTCCACATTCGTTCAACAGTCGGTAGGGAAGACAGAGATGGCAGCAGAGTTCTTCTCTTCAGGGTATGATGTTTATCCTTTGATTTACCTACTTCTTCCATTTGCAATAGGGTGAAACCTGGAGAGCGTGGTTTGGCTGGTTAGGTGGGATTTATATGGCTGAAATTAAGTTCAGTAAATCCTAGGTTTGATGCCTGGTAGCACTGATTCAAAGTTTTGTGCAAGATGGACAGAAACACAGCAAATGAAGAAAAATATAGTTCTTTATGAATAATATTAGTTTTTAAATGAGATTTTTTTTGTTATGTGCCTTCCTGCTTCCTAATGTATTCTGACACAGAGCTTCTGCAGTGCTTGAAGTTCAACATCATGAACCTACTTTCGTGTTTGGAGAACTCATCTATAATGGTAGAACAGCATGGAAGCTATAGGAGTAAGAAAAAATTATGTATGTATCTCCAAAAGATTTAGTTGGTTCTAATCTTAGCTGGTCTTATATTTCATCATCTAGTTTCCCTACCTGGACCTTCACATGGCTGATAAAGAAATTAATTACATAATGATTTCATAAGGATCTGCCATGAAAAATTATAGATGTGAGATTGCTATTTTGCAGTTATTTATTAGTGCCACCTTGAGTCATAAGCATAAAAAATATTTAGTCTCTCTGTAATCTATCTTTCAAATTGTATTTAAGAACACAGTGATCAAAAAGGTGTGCACAGCATGGCAATTATGGTTGTGATTTTCCAGGAAAAACTGCAAGGCAGTCTGTATAATCAGTATGACTGAATTAAACTCTGGAAAAAAAACTGTGAAAAAACCCCTAGAGGAGAACATGAAATTCCTATGGCTTGCCTCCACTGAGCTCCCCTGTGTAATTTTGCCAAACAACCACAGACAACGTGAAAAAGACTGAAGGGGTAACTAAACACAGCATTCTCCTGGAGAAACTGGCTGTTCATGGCTCTGACAGGTGTGCTCTTCACTGGGTAAAAGACTGGTTGGAAAGCCAGGTCCAAAGGGTTGTGGCGAATGGAGTTAAATCCAGTTGGTGGCTGGTCACAAGTGGTGTTCCCCAGGGCTCAGTACTGGGGCCACTTCTGTTAAATATCTTTATCAATGATCTAGATGAGGGGATCAAGTGAACCTTCAGTAAGTCTGCAGATGACACCAGGTTGGGTGGGAGTGGTGATCTGCTTGAGGGAAGGAAGGCTCTACAGAGGGATCCGGACAGGTTGGATTGATGGGCCAAGGCTGATTGTATGAGGTTCAACAAGGCCAAGTACCGGGTTCCACACTTGGGTCACAATAAAACCCATGCAAGGCTACAGGCTTGGGGAAGAGTGTCTGGAAAGCTGCCTGGTGGGAAACAACCTAAGGATGTTGGTCAGCAGGTGGCTGAATGAGCCAACAGTGTGCCCAGGTGGCCAAGAGGGCCAATAGCATCCTGGCTTTTATGAGAAACAGCGTGGCCAGCAGGACTAGGGGAGTGACTGCCCCCTGTACTGGACACTGGTGAGGCCACACCTTGAATGCTGCATTCATTTTTGGGCCACATTTGGGTGCTGGATCATGTCCAAAGGGCAACAAAGCTGGTGAAGAGAGACTTAAGTGCTTCTATACGAATGCACGTAGTATGGGGAATAAACAAGAGGAGCTGGAGATGCGTCCATGCCTGCGGCGTTATGATCTTATGGGCATTACGGAGACATGGTGGGATGGATCGTACAACTGGAGTGTTGGAATGCAGGGATACAGGCTCTTTAGGAAGGACAGGCAGGGGAGACGAGGAGGGGGTGTTGCCCTCTATGTCAAAGACCAGCTGGAGTGCATGGAGCTCCACCTGGGGTCAGATGAGGAGCCAACAGAGAGCCTGTGGGTCAGGATCAAAGGGAGGCCTGGGACAGAGGACATTGTAGTGGGGGTCTGCTACAGGCCACCTGACCAGGGAGAGCAAGTGGATGAGGCCCTCTTCAGACAGATAGGAGCAGCCTCACGCTCACAAGCCCTGGTCCTCATGGGGGATTTTAAACATTCTGATATCTGTTGGAAGAACAACACAGCACAGCATAGGCAGGCCAGGAAGTTCCTGGAATGTGTTGATGACAACTTCCTTCTCCAAGTGATAGAGGAGCCAACCAGGAGAGGGGCTATGCTGGACCTTGTTCTCACCAACAAGGAAGGGCTGGTGGGGAATGTGGAACTCAAGGGCAGCCTGAGATGCAGCAACCATGAGATGGTGGAGTTCAAGATCCCCAGGGCAGTGAGGAGGGTGCACAGCAACCTCACTACCCTGGACTTTAGGAGAGAGGACTTTGGCCTCTTCAGGGACCTGCTTGGAAGAGTCCCATGGGATAAAGCCCTGGAGGGAAGAGGGGCCCAAGAAAGCTGGTTAATATTCAAGGATCACTTCCTTCAGGCTCAGGGGCGATGCATCCCAACAAAGAGGAAGGCAGGTAAAAATGCCAGGAGGCCTGCATGGATGAACAAGGAAGTCCTGGGTAAACTCAAACAAAAAAAGGAAGCCTGCAGAGTGTGGAAGTAAGGACAGGTAGCCTGGGGACAATACAGAGACACTGTCCACGAAGCCAGAGATCAGGTTAGGAAAGCTAAAGCCCAAACAGAATTAAATATGGCCAAGGACATTAAGGGTAACAGGAAGAACTTCTATAGGTATGTCGGCGATAAAAGGAGGACTAGGGAAATTGTGGGCCCCCTCCAGAAGAAAGCGGGAGACCTAGTGACCCAGGATGTAGAGAAGGCTGAGGTACTTAACGAGTTCATTACCTCAGTCTTCATTGGCAATAGCTCGAGCCACACTGCCCAAGTTGCAGGAGGCAAAGGCAGTGACTGGGAGAAGGAAGAACTGCCAGCTGTAGGAAAAGATCAGGTTTGAGACCATTTAAAGAACCTGAAGGTGCACAAGTCCTTGGGACCTGATGAGATACATCCGCGGGTCCTGAAGGAACTGGGAGATGAAGTTGCCAAACCGCTATCCATCATATTCGAGAAGTTGTGGCACTCTGGTGAAGTTCCCGCAGACTGGAAAAGGGTAAACATAACCCCCATTTTTGAAAAAGGAAATAGAGAAGACCCGGGAAACTACAGGCCAGTCAGTCTCACCTCTGTGCCTGGCAAGATCATGGAGCAAATCCTCCTGGAATCTATGCTAAGGCACATGGAAAACAAGCAGGTTATTGACGACAACCAACATGGCTTTACCAAAGGAAAATCGTGCCTGACGAATTTGGTGGCTTTCTACGACAGAGCCACGGCGCTGGTGGATACAGGAAGGGCAGCAGACATTATCTACCTGGACTTGTGCAAAGCTTTTGACACAGTCCCACATGACATCCTTGCCTATTAAGCTGGAGGGACATGGATTTGAGGGAAGGACCACTCACTGGATAAGGAACTGGCTAGATGGCCGCACTCAAAGAGTTGTGGTCAATGGCTCAATGTCCAAGTGGAGACCAGTGACAAGGGGTGTTCCGCAGGGATCGGTACTGGGACCGGTCTTGTGAGACCCCACCTGGAGTACTGTGTTCAGATGTGGGGCCCCCAACATAAAAAAGACATGGACCTGTTGGAGAGAGTCCAGAGGAGAGCCACAAAATGAATCAGAGGGCTGGAGCACCTCCCCTATGAGGACAGGCTGAAAGAGTTGGGGTTGTTCAGCCTGGAGAAGAGAAGGCTCCAAGGAGACTTAATAGCAGCCTTCCAGTACCTGAAGGGGGCCTACAGGAGAGATGGGGAGGCACTCTTTATCAGGGAGTGTAGTGATAGGACAAGGGGTAACAGGTATAAGCTAAAAGAGGGTAGATTTAGACTAGACATTAGGAAGAAATTTTTCACTGTGAGGGTGGTGAGACACTGGAACAGGTTGCACAGGGAGGTTGTGGATGCCCCATCCCTGGAGGTGTTCAAGGCCAGGCTGGATGAGGCTTTGGGCAACCTGGTCTAGTGGGAGGTGTCTCTGCCCATGGCAGGGGGGTTGGAACTTGATGATCTCTAAGGTCCTTTCCAACCCAAACCATTCTATGATTCTATGATTCTATGAAATACACCCTTGAAGCATTAACCCCCCAAAATAATAAGCCCTATGAAGAAACTATAGATCAGGAGGCAAAATAATTTCATCCAATACAGAAAATGAAGTGCAACAAAGCTAACCTGTTAACACAGATTTACAGTATAATTGTATCCTGCTGTTTGCTGAGTAAAATAAAAATTGTAAATGAGGTCCAAAATTCATTTACCCGAATCCATTAGTAGACAATATCACTAAACAGTCACATTTACAAGGAGGAAGAAGATTTCTGCTAATTTTGGTATCTTGAGATATAAGTTTCTTGTCAGCAAAAGCAGCTAACACTATGATCTGCAGAGAAGTAATTGGTATGCTACTATTCCTATAAATGGAGCACTGCAGACAGCAGATCTCATCTTGTTCCACCTGCGGGAGATAGTGTTGTGAGTTAACAGGAGACAGGTTATGAGCCAAACTCTGTAAACAGCTAGATTAGCTCAACCCTACTGATTTCAATGAGGCTTAACAGGTGGAAATGAGGACAGACTTGCCCTTACCTGAGAGTTTGTAATGTCTGACAAAACAAGAATGAAAACTCCTTGTGAATTTCTATCTTTTTCCTCTTGGTACATTTTTTAACATATATATGCATTGGTCTGGCTGTTATTAAAGGGAGGAGAGAGGCTACTGTTGCGAGATAATATTGTCCCAATACAAACTAAACAAAGAATGATTTTTCTTTGCACAGGTGCCTGTCTGTAATTTAGGCTTAAAAAGCAAGGTCACTACTTAAGGCTTGAAAGTTTAGATTCTGGGACAAGGAAAACAGGACAAAGTACTGACTTTGGCCATCCAGTTTATCAGGAAAAAAAAACCACAAAAAAAGAAAAAAAGATCCCACATAAAAAAACCCCACAAAACCCCATGAATTAAATATAATGTAAGGATTTTCTCCCTAAGGTCTCCATGGTGAAGTGAGTCTTTTTTCCCTGCAGGAGAATATGTTTCTTGCTTTTTCCAAGGAAACAACTTCTGTGCTTTGCAAAGATAAAACTTCTGCCTCCAAGTGGGAAGTGGAAGCTGAATGTCAAAGGGTAAATTCCATGAGAGATGACAAGTGGTGATGGGATTGAATGTGCACAATCAGCAGCATTCAGTGTCTCCAGGGGAGGTAACGTGGGGAGTCAAGGGAAAGAGGGAGAGAAAATGAGTTCAGGCTGTCATCTTAGGAGGAAAGCTTGGTAAAAATATGTTCAGAATTTGGAGTTTGCCAATGAAATTAGCTGAAGTGCCTTAAAATATTTATTTGGTGGGTTTGTTTCATCTTAATAAAGAATGGAACACTCTCTTAAAGTTCTTGTTTTGCAAAAAGAAGAGCTGGGTGTGGTGGGTTATAACACAGGGAGAGCTTATTGTTTACCCATTTTATTCTTTCTTTGTTTTGGAAAAATAGTCCTTAAGGAATGTCAGAAAAAAAGTTGGCGAAGTAAGGAAAAGAGCAGGATGTGATTTTCATAGGGTTAAGCACCACTTGAAAATTCAAAAGCTCACAGCTGGGTATTATATCTCCTGTGCTATATGAATTATGTGAGAAGAGACTCTGCTAGGAGCTTGTCTCATGTCAATTTGAGTTTCAAGAACTATGTCTGAATAACTTTTGAAATAAAGTTGTTTCTACATGATAGAAATACCTTCAAGAAGAGTTGGTAGTGAATTCCAAGTGTGGTTATGTAGTGCACATTATAGCACATTGGAACAAGGAAACTCTTTCAGATTCAGCTATGGGGTCCCCTTTAGAAACACATCCTGGTCCCCTGAAAATTAGACTAAAATATCAGATTGGTAAGTATCTATATGTATATGACTCCACATACCTACACATATACCTACACATGCAGAAAGGGTATCCACAACAAAAGCAGAAGATGAAGCTAAGTAACAACTAACTGCTTAGGTTCCTCTTTCCTCTCTTTTTATGAAGTTCAGAGGCATAATTCATGAAGCTATCTTTCCCTCAGTTAAATATGAATGTAATTTCCCTGCTATGCTATTTTTTCCTCCAGAAAAGTCCTGTCAGATCAGGGGAAGTAGATGTTACACAGATAATAGGTGTAGGATAAAGACTAATATTGGGTTTGTCAGTTGTATGGATATCTGACCAAAGTCCAGAGGGAGAAAAGACCAGTCTTATTAAAAGGAGAAAGGACTGTGAACATGACATAGAAGAAACACAGCTGTATGTAGTGCCACATGTTCTGCTCCCTGTGGCAGAAACCTGTTTTTTGGCAAGGACAGAGAGTATCTTCTGGCAGATTTTGAGTGTTTTTCCTGCTTCCAGAGGTTTTTAATGCAGCAGCTAACAATCTGGTTATCTTCCTGCGAAATGCTAGCACAGGCAAGGCACAGAAGTCTTTCACAAGGCAGGGCTGGCTGAGGTCAAGGCTATGTGCCTTCCTGTAGCTCATTACGCTGCAATGGAAACTAGAAGCCTCTGTTTCCCCTGGGATTTTGCAGTGAGGCAGCTGGTGTGCGTTCATTACCTTTTTGTCAATATGCACCTTTAGAGTGGTGAAGATGTAACCTTATTCTCAAGTTTCTTCAGAGACCTGACATCTTCTGTGCTTCAAAGGCAGCCTGGATCTGTATTTCCCAGACCTGCAACCTTGGCTCCTTTCAGCTGCTGTCGGCCTGTCTCCCACTGGGATGATACTACAGGATCAGACTGTGACTTAAATGACAACTGACAAGAAAGCACTGCCAAGAGAGAAAGCCTGGAATCATAAGCTTTGTGTAATAATCTTAATTTCCTGGCCTATTCCATGAGTGAGAAATGGGCTAAAATGGAAAGATGACAATTCATCGTCTATTGAAAGCTTTAGGCACAAGGAATCAAGAGAAGACTCTTATTTTTGTTGTTTGCAGGGTGGAGAGGAACACAAGTATTCTGTAGCGTGGAAATTCATACCTGTCATACAACAGTTTAGGGTTTTACCAGTCTTATTAGTTTGCCTCCAAATCAAGGGAATTGAGTTTTAGTGATAAAACCATCAGCCTGATGTTGTCTTGACAGAGGAGTTTCTACCAGGGATGTTGCCTGGTGCCTCTTTGAAAATCATTCCTTAATGACTGAGTGTTGGCAGGATGCAGATAACAATACGGGTAAGAAACACTTGAAAAGTGTTCAGTGCAGAATGATTTTAAATTGCTGTTTTTTTAAAAAAAGGTAAGTTACAACAAAGGTTTTTATACCCACTGAATGTAGGAGAAAACATGCTTGATGTAAAAGATCAAACGTAAAACAACTTCTGGACAATATATTGTGTTAATGATATATATATGGGGAGGGAGACCTTGGATTTTGCAGAGTATCTTTTTAAGATATCAAGAGAACTATTTAATAAGATAACTCCAGGTATTTATCAAAGAGAAATAAAGAAGGGAAACATACTGATGTTCATTTTATTTTAATTACAAGAGAAGCAACTGAAGAAAATTAAAGATAACTAAAATAGGGAATATATGCATAAAGGATCTTATATTGGCCACAGTCATGAAGTTGTCTGACTAGCTGTGTGGTGTCCTAGAAAGATTAAAAAAAAATGAAAGTGTATATTATTACGTAATTTTTCATAGAATACATGTGTGAGTATGGCAGTCTGACAGCTCTGCTGGGTACATTTTTCCATTTAGTCATGGCGGATATAGGGCACAGGACTGTTGTGATTAACATTTATAAATGTTCAGACAGATGGAAGGCAGGTAAAAGCAGTGGATCTGGCCAGCTGCAAGTCAGGCTGAGCAAGCAAGAGCAAAACACTTAATGTGGTGCAGTATGCTGGTAAAAATCCTCAGTATCGAAGGATTAATACTTCTGTAACACAGAACGAGGCTGACTAGATAGTGTTTTTTATTATGATATCAACATAATAAAAAAATTGTATTTTTTGCATTCTGGAAGATATGAATTTTACTACAGACTGTCTCATTCTGGAGACATACAGATGCAGAACCACCCTGAGAAGACAAAAAAGCTAGCATATGTGCCAGAAACAGGGATTCAAAGTCAGTTCAGTCATGAAAATCATAGCTAGAAAACCACTAAAGAAATATGACCTTAATCTTTCTTGCTGGAATGTACCAACTATCCAATATCAAAAGACGGAAAAATGACATTTTTGTATTAATAGGGAGAAATATTTCTCTCTTAAATCAATGACTAAACTCATATTACTTATAAGTCCCACCCATAAGGAAATGAAGAATGGATTTTTTGTTGGATTCTTTCTGTATAAAAAGCAACACAGTTATTCTTTTATAGGTTTACATTTTAATTCACCGTTGTTGTCCAGAATAATTTTTATCATAGGAATGAGGATTTCTGTGTTAATGCAAATGTCACATAAAGTCACGCAAGTATTCAGTATAAAGCACAGGGTGTTGCTTTTTATCTGTATTTCTTCAGGAGACTCTTCTGGTTTTCTGGCATAGATGCTCATGTGTGAAGACTTCAGTACAGCTCTCGAGTCAGATGAAGTCATCTGGAATATAAAGTAAGTCCAGAAATCTGCTGGTGTTTCCCTGTGGGGTGGTGAGCAACACATTATATGAGTTATTTATAAGGAAGTGTAACACCGCTAATAGTGCTTCAGCGTCAGGATGGGCAAGAGCAGCATAGGCACTAAATTGTGATGGAGGATTAGAGCCTGCCAATTCACCTATACAATAATTCAGAAGAATTCTTAGGAAGTTCTTGTTGACAAAAATAAACACCTGTCATCCTAAATAATGAACTTTCGTGGCATGTCTTTGTTTGACTTGTCAGTACTTCATCCTCCAGCTTTAAACAAATGGTTTGATGCTGCACAAAGAGCAGTTTAGGGGCAGGGGAGATAGTTAATCAGTGAGCAGGAGCTACAGAATATTCTTTAATCTGGTGGTCAATGGGGCCTATAGATCTCTTTACTCAAACTGCCAGGAGAAACCTGGGATGGTACCAACTTTCTACTCTATCAGGGAGGGAAAGCACACTGCCTGAAATTAAAGCGTTTCTTCATCTGTTCCCCTCTCTTCCCCCTAAGGAAAAGGCCAAAAGTGAGTCATGTTAAATGAGGAGGTTATTGGGTATTCAGAATTTCCATGTGACACACGCTGTGTTGATCCGTGCTGAGTGTGAATATTCTGAACAGACGTGTGTCTGCAGCAACGTAGCGAGGAAGGGTCTGAAAATATTCACCTTTTTCAAAGAATTTGCTTCTGCACAGAAATCCATCGTTTCACCATGCGCCTTTACTAATAGCAGAAGGCAATACTGTTGAAAAAAGACACGTTTGCTCCCTGTTGTCCCAGAGCTGCTCACGAAGAGACATTTTCCAGAATCAGCAACTCTAACTGGGGCCAGTGAGTTTTCCACAGATAAAAAGTCTGCAAGTCTTTTTGTGTGTTACGTGAGGTAAACTAGGTTTCCTCAGGCTTTCTTGAGAAAAAGAGAGGAAGTCTGAGGAACTGAAAAATTAGGCTCTGAAGCTGGAATTCAAACCAGCAGGGCAGAACATCTGAATTTAATGAGGCTCTGCTTGACATCAGCAGGAGCATTGGAAGGCCAAAGTATACAGGATTAGGCCTCAAATTAATGATGCAATGAAAAGGAAAAATGCTTAATTTTAGGGAAGATAATTTTGATGATTGATTTTATAATTATTCATGGCACCTAATGTGAATTATCAGGATATTTTTATTGATGGCATTTATTAATGCATTAAATTTTAAACTGTGCTCTGAAAGAGAGTATAATACAGGAAGCAAACAGAAAAAGAGGTTGAAATCTTTCAAAAGGGATTGAGAAATTTACTTCTTGCAATTAAATGGCACATAGAGCATCCAACTACTGCTATGTCATTGTTTTAAGCCTACACCTTTATTACAGTGCTGCTGCAACAATTTCGGATTAAGTTGTTATATCAGAACTTGAATTTGTTGTGGTATAATCAATCAATGAAACATTATTAAAAATAATTTCCAAATGTGTATTCCAGAAGAAAATTGGTTCATGTAAGCTTAAAATTCCCTTTCACTCTCTTCAGGGCTGCTTTACTTATACATTGCTTCTGTGGCCCCGAATTTGTTAAAGCTTCTCACCATCATACGAGTAGTTTAGACTTGTGTCTTTCCCATACTCAGTAGGGACTCCATTCCTACTGAAGCTGTAGTACTTAAAATCTGATTTTGTTGTGGTCACAGTAGGAACTCGCACCTGAAACAAAAGTGTGGGAGTTCTCCCACAGTGAAGCAGGGCTTGCTACTCATTAGTCCATAAGAGATCAAAATTATTCGTAGTGTAAATGGAGTTACTGATTTTGAAGTCAGAGTTTTTTACCTGATAAGAATTTACTGCAAACTGTTAATTTTCATGAAGATGTACTCCTTAACTGTTTGAGACCTTATCCTCTCTTTACTGTAAGGTAACGACAACTTTAGGACCTAAGGCAATCAGAGTTGCCTTACGCCTCCAATAGCTGTGTCAGATAAGTGAGGTGCAGAAAAATTTCTTCTGCACTCTCAGCCTCATCTTTATCACTTGGTAGCATTTTATCTTCAATCATCAGAGGAACAGAAAAACCCTGAATACTAAGAACAGCACTTTTTATGTTAAAGGATTTTAATTTCCATACTATTTTGTGGAACAGTACATCAAATATCTCTGCATCTGTTAAAACATACACAGTGATTTGTATACTCTCTCCTGTAAAAAGGAGACAAATCCCACTTAGCAGTCTAGATGTTCCAACAGACCAGAGCTTTGTGAGATGCAAAGTGTTCTCCTTAATCTTTATATTTTTATGTAGATTCCAAAAATGCAATGTTTTCAACAGTAAAGTGTGTGACAGTCTTCAACATATCCCTGACATTAAACACAGCACTGTTCATTTCATGCCAGCAGCCCTGGCGGGACAGCTTTTACTGCAGCAGCATCTGATTCCAAATAGAGTTGGCTGAGTTTTGTCTTCATAAAACTCCAGTCCAGCTGCAGCCAGGTGCTAACTAACTTTCTTTTCAGTTTTTGACTGGCTGAGCTCAGAAGAATTAACTTACTCTTCCTCCTCCCTGTGTGAAAGGGTATGAGCAGTAAAGCCCTGCAAATCTCTCAAAGATTTCAAGTTTCCTGCAAAAACTACTGAAAAGATGTGATTTCTTCTTTTCACTAACAGGTAGTGATCCCCTCTATTAAAAAAAAATAAATAATGTGAAATTTGGGTAGACATTTGGATCATTATTTAGAAAAAGAGAAGGCTCGTAGGTCTGCTACATAGCTGCAGAGTATTTAAGCCAAGGATTCAAATTCAAGCTAGGGCACATTTTCCCGACTCTGTCTCAACAGCTGCCACCTAGCTGCTTTACATATACAAATCTTCCTATAAAAATTGAGTAACAGCATGTAATTTTTCCTTTGGCTCAGTACTTCAGCTGTGTATAATAATAGTACTGCTGCATGAGCCAGCATTGTACATGCTTACTTTGAAACCCCCGTGGAAGTGTGTGATGGAGGAGGGAGGTATTGCTACTTACAAGCTCACAGTTCACCCAAATTCTCATTTCCTACTCTCTGGTTCAATGCAGCAGACAAGGCAGCTGGCGCTCTCCAGGGCCAGGTCTTGCTGTTTATCTAGGGGCTCCAGCAGAGGAAGGAGGGGAGGGCACTGGCTCTCCCTAGCAGCTGTCAAAAAGGTTTCTACTGGAAACTCACACATCCAACTCTGTGAGAGGCTGGAGGAGGTCCGGCGATGATCTCAGAGTAGTACGGTTGGAAATCCATACGCTGTGTTTCTGTGTATGCCAGGAGAGATGTGTCATCCCTGGCACTCATCGCAAGGCAAAGATGGGACCACCCTGATTTTTTCAGCTATCGATTCACCATCTGCAGCAAAGACCCCCTGAGCAGGGACTGAGGTGACAAGTCTGCCTCATGCTCGGGTGTCTGCTCTCACCTGAGCATCCTCACCTTTCCTGCTGCAGAGAAAGTTGTTCTCGTGCACGGGGGCTGCTTCATGCTTTCCAAAATGCTCTTCCAGTCACATCTGCCTGCAGAGGGTTTCCTACGGAGCACTCAGGCTTTTGAGCCTGGTTTTAGTGACAGTCTGCTTGTCACTTGGAGAGGCCCTGAACTGATGATACCCAGCTAGTGTAATGGCTGCCCGGTGATCCAAATGAGATCATCAGCACTAAATGGACTTGATTTCAAGTCTCCTGAGCTACATTTCTTCAGGTGCGTGTCATTATTCTTCCTTCTGCACACGCTCAAAAGGAAGACTGGTTTAAAGACCCTCACCTCGTCTGTTTATTAGCTGAGTTAACAAAAACATTTCATTTTGAGCGCTTGAGCAAAGTGTATGGTTTCCCTTCCAGGGTGGCTGACCTGAAACCTCTCTAACAGCACTCTTGAGAGAAGCATAGAAATGTTCTTGAAATCAATTTCAGGTAGCTATTAACAATCACAATTGGCATAGCAACAGAAACCAAGATGCAAACTTTATTATAACACTTTCTAGGCCTCTGTGTGTTTAATGCAGCACTGTCTAGCTGGCTCAGAATTGCTGTTTCCTTTGATAACACAGAGAGGCATTATTCCTGGCTGCACTGCTCGCAGCCTCTGCTGACCTAAAAACTAGAGTTCAAATTCAGATCAGGCTTGTGTTTTACCATGTCACAAGGTAGAGCACTGTTATCCTGTTTGCGGGACAAAAGATTGAGCTCACAGTTGTTCTGCGCTGGATGGTTGCTCTTGCTGGTAAAAGAGATGCTAAAATCATGATTCCTGAGAATCTAAACTTATAGTCCAGTTAGTAAGAATATAAACAAAACTTCCAGACCTTCTTTTCTCATATTATTTGCTTTGGCAGACAATTCTCTAATCCTGTGGCCAGGATGGTCTGATAATTGTTTAGATTGTTGGTCATGTGCATCAAGCGTAAATCCATACAATGTTTCAAGCAGACGGTATGGTCAATTTTTCAATGCAAAGAAGCCTTCGGGGTGGCACAACTCACTCATTTTTTTTGTTAAGTTTTGTAGGACATTCTCTAAAGAAGTGCTTTCTTCCCACAAGATAACTCTCCAGTTTGTCCTCAGCTTGTTTCTCTTTATGTATTCCACACTTCTTCCTGGATTAAGCAAAGCAGCAGTCTTGCATGCCAAATTTGAAGTCATCTGCAACCCAAGTGTGCTCTGATTAAAAATTATAGTACTGATATACTAAACTAGATTTTAATAGGTATTGTGATAAGAGAGGTGTTATTGGATTACCAGCCTTGAATTAATTTTCATTATCTTTCTTTCTTTTAATTAATCATTTTTCTCTCCTTTCTTTCTTGCACTGAGAGTCCAGTAAGACCTAATGGGCAGTGGGGAAGTGGGGAGAGGGGAGGATAAATGGAATACAGGGTTGTAGAAGCAACAATTTTCTTAAATAACTCAGGCTGTGTAAAGGAAGGAATTAATCTTTTAAATTAATTAGACGCATTAGGAGAAAAAGATTAGAAGGACTGGAGAGTGCCCTTTTGTGATCAGCTTGAAGTGATGAATCTTTCAAATTATACCTGGCATTATTCAATCCCTTCAAAATGAAACAGTTTCAGGTTTTAAACAGAATTTCAGATTGTGGGGCAGAGGTTAAGTTTTTAAAATATAGTGGTAGTTGCTTCAGAAAAATTAGTGAAAGGAATGAGAGGGAAGTATGAATGCTTATCTCAAACATGTCTTAGAAAGGAAGGTTAATGGAGATCACTGGATTGATTGTGATGATCTCTTTCATACTGAAATATATCAAGGCTCACCTAGCCATGAAACAAACTCATCGGAGTTTTAGGTCATACTTCAGTCTTCTGAGAAACTTCAGGTCACCCCTAACATCCAAGGCCTTTGAAGTGTAAAGAACTGATAAGCTAAAATCTGGACAAACCCTATGGCTAACCATGTCTAGGCTACAAACACCATCAAGGTTCCAAACAGGTACAAGATCTCTCGCTTATCCGAAACCAATGATAAGTCTTAGCCACATTGATCAAGACACTTTCCAGGCACCTAGGAGTGTGTCAGCAGAGCTCTGGTTCAATATTCTCCCCTTTATCCGGGTCCAATCCCCAGTGCTGCAGAGGAGAGCAAACCTTCCAAATTGTGTGGTGATGGCGATACGAAATCCTTTTTGATCTCTGCTGACAAATGGTTAAATATTGAAGTATTGAGATTTATTTGAGATGTAATTATTGTCATTGTCTTTAGTTATCTACAGTACTAAGAATGTGTTTGGAAACTGAAAAGGAGGGGGTGAACAGGCTACTCTGCAATCTCCTGTTCTGGTCTCCCAGTCAGACTTCCCTTCATCTCAGCTGTATTATTATCCATTTGAAATTTCTGTTCACTCATTTAAATACAGTTTTAAATTTTTCAAATGGAAATAATTATTTGTGCAATTAGAAATAGCATTTCATGTTTTCTAGAATGATACCAGAAGTGTTGAGGAGCTCTGATCAAATAAGAAGACATTCGTCTGGGTCACTGTAAAGATAAGTAAGAAGAACAACATCCTTGCCTTAACATTCAACAGACAATACCTTGGCAACAGTAGAAGCAATGGCACAGCAGCCTCTGATCACTGCAATGGAGCTGAGACTTCATAGCCAATATCAATCAGGATTCAACCACTAGTAAAGATTGAGTCACTGTGACAGAGGACAGCATAATAAATGCCTAAGAGGAAAACAGAAGTAACTCTTTGACACTAGCTTAATTAATATCAAGTGACTGCTGATCTACATTTCTCTCTGTCTTCTCCAAGTTTTAAACAGCATATGCCAACGTGGCACTTCTGACAATACTCTATCCGAACATAAATTCTACATATGAACACTTGCGAACTCTGGAAGATTCAAAGCAGTACTATATCCTGTGGCTTTGAATGGGAAGTTTACACTGAGAAGTGCTAGGTCTAAACCACCATTTGAAGTCAGGTCTGTGGTCTGCATTTGGTAAGAGGTCTAGCTACGTGGTCAGGAAGAACTCTTGCTTTCCATTTCTTCTCAGGCTGCCACTTTTAGGCAGTTCTCACAGAGATGGGAAATTTTTTGTCAATGTCTCTAATGGTACTTCAGAATGATTCAAGATCATATATATTGCCATATATTCACTGAAAATCACAACTCCTGTCTCCCTCATAAAACCTAAGCAATTAGATTACTCTGGCACAGGATTTGGGGGAGCTACCTCTGAAACCCAGTAGCAACAATTACATGTAAGAAGAAGGAGATACAAAATCCATGCATGTGATTCTGCGGTGATTTACTTTCTTTGTGTAGTTCTGCCATAGAGCAGAAATAGACCCTTCAGGCCTTTGCCACCTAGACAGATTTCTCCCAAACAGTGAAACTGATGAACTTAGTGTAGTTCAGTTTAAGTATTGCAGTAGGTAACCAGAAGATAAAGATGGAACTGGTGGCCAAAAAAGGTTTCTTTCAGTCTCCTTGATAGAAGAAAGGTGTCCTGATACAGGCCTTGTGCTAGTGCACTATGTTTCAGTGATAAAGCTTCATAATTATGGTGAAACAGTGAGAAAACAGGCAGGGATTTATTTCCTCCTCACCCGAAACAAAAGTAAGATCAATAAGAATTTCAAGAAAGCTGTCCAATCAGCAAGAAATAGAGTGGTAAATTAGAATGTAATGGAGAGGGTTTTCTTGTCCTGTGACAGGAGGGAGTAGTCTTG
Source organism: Pterocles orientalis (assembly GCA_011057875.1). Taxonomy (NCBI): domain Eukaryota; kingdom Metazoa; phylum Chordata; class Aves; order Pterocliformes; family Pteroclidae; genus Pterocles; species Pterocles orientalis. Next base: position 44,501 of record WKFP01013742.1, read on the forward strand.
GGACTGTGATGTTACTCACCTAAATTAAATATGACTTAGTCTAATTTACCAGGTTGACTCAGAAAACAAAAATGAAACATGAGCTGGAAAACATACCTGTATTATAAGACCAAGACAAGGGTGTCATGAATAACTGATTTAGTTTTCATTTGACTCTGAACTAATTTTCTCTAGATAAAAAGTTATCTGATTTTGTCAAATATCTCCCTAATAAGAAGAGTAATGAAGATACCTTTATAGATCATGGCACTGAATTTCAGATGCTGAAATCCAGTGAACAGCCCCAGAGAGTTGGGGTGGTTCGTCCTAGAGAAGATAAGTCTCTGGGGAGACCTTATTGTGACCTTTCAATATATGAAAGAGGCTTGTAAGAAAGACAGAGTGAGACTTTTCACCAAAGCCTGTAGTGACAGCACAAGGGGCAACAGTTTTAAACTCAAAGAGAATAGATTTAGAATGGACATAAGGAAGAAGGTTTTTTATGATAAAGGTGGTAAGACACTGGAACAGGCTGCCCAGAGAAGCTGTGGATGCCATCATTGGAAGTGTTCAAGGTCAAGGTTGGATGAGGCTTTGAGCAACCTGACCTATTGGAAGGTATCTCTGCCCATGGCAGGGGGACTGGATTAGGTGATATTTAAAGGTGTCTTCCAGCCCAAAACGTTCTATATGATTCTATGATTTTGAGCTACCACCAAAACCGTTGACTGGCAATAAGAATGGCCATGCTTCCAAAAAGAAGGCCTGATTTATCCATGCTTATGTATACATAATATATATACACACACAGAGTATATAAAAACTAGCACAACTTGGTAAGGGCATAAATACCAGACTAAAAACATTCTCAAAATATTGGAAAACACTTCTGAGAAACAGCAAGCACTCAGGGACTCCAGTAAACCCTTTCTTGAGAGCAGTATGCAGACCAGCTGAGCAGTCAGAATGCTAGATGAACCCCTTCCCATTACTCACATCCTGCTCAGTAGATAAACCTCAACATCACGAATGGTTTAACCTAGCTAAGTAAGCCACGTGTTGGCTGACTGGTCAAAGCTTATCGGAAGTACTTGGGATTGCAAAACTGGGAAATGAAATCTTATGGCAGGCTTTCTTGTGAGTTTTCCCGAATTTCCTAATACTAAGGCTGAAAATAATGGGCAACTGATTTGCAAGTTTTTTTATTGTTATCATTTACTATTACTACTTAACCTCTCTACTGCCAATGCCAAAATTTTTGCAATGTTCAGAAAACTGAAAATAAAGCCAACATTTTTTGGTTTGCCATGTGGATTTGTGAAGAAGCAGATGTGAAGATGCAGAAGAATCTCCATTTGCTGTTTGTACTTGGAGGATTCTCTGGAAAGTTGTTTGACAGGGGACAAATATCAAGACAGTGAAAACAGAGCTATGACTTCTTACACCAAGCTGGATAAAGGAGATAGATGTTCACACGAGAGGGAAAGAGCTTTTTGTACAGAATAGTGTCATTAGTGAGATGTTTGGGGTATGCTTTGCAAGGCATCTATCACAACAAATAAGTGAGCACATACTCCAATAAAGCTGAAAGGCAATTGGCTTTGTTGCCTTCTGAGTATCAGAGAAAGGTGTGAGGGAAATCCCCATAGTGCAGTACAAGACAGAAAAAAAATCACTGAATAAACTGATTTCCTTCTGACGGAGAGTTTTTGTACATGTAAATTACAAGTTCTGCTATTCATGGCTTCTTCCTGTTCTTGCCTTTCCCTTGTCTGCACCCCAGACCCAGGGACCCAGTAAATGAAAACAGGACTTCTCCGTCAGCATGGCACAAGGGTTGTAAGGAATAAAGAGATTCTTGCACTTTTGCATAAGCACAAAAACAATGGAGTGTTTAATCTTTCAGACACTTTATTAGGCTAGATGAGATTTTCTGCTAATAAAGAGGAAGCTTCTTTCTCTCTCTCTTTTTCTTTTTTTTTTTTTTTGAGAGATACTAGTGCTTATGCAGAGAAAGTGGAAGCAAAACACCACCTTGCACTGCACTCTGTATAGTGCACAGGAAGTATTACATCCCATTCTGAGGGACTGCCTACGCTGCTTGGATGCATCCTTTATACAAACAGTCACATTAATAAAGAATGTCTCCTCTTTTAACCACCCTGAAGCTGATTTCTCATTTGAGAGGTTATAAATTATTTTTAGAGGTTAATTGTTATGCAAATCTGCTCATCATGGGGCTTCAGCATCCAGAGAAATGAGAAAACATTCTCTTCCCCAGTGGCAGAGGCTCACAGAGGACGCCTATTCATTTCTAAAACCATTGGGAGAGGATTATGTGCCATATGTTTCCTCAAACATATCACACACTAAATATAAGAAACCTATATTAACATGGTGTTAAGGTTGCACAATTACAACATCATTGTATATTAATGTGCCTATTTTGTGTATCCATATATTTTGTAGTATGCGTTTCAAAACATAATGCCCAGTCCTGTAAATTCTGCTCAGGTAAACAGTTATTGCAAAGGTAATTATCCCCTCTGCCATCTGCAAGCAAGCTTTGCAGAATCAAACCAGAAACAATACATAGATTTTAAGTATATGTTTAACAAGAAAAATGGGGGTAATAAAGACTATAGGCCAGATAATGAAGACAAAAGGATTTTGCAATGAGATTTTTTTTTTACTTAAGAGCAAATAGGAAAAAAAATATGTTCCTTTCTTTTTTCTCAGGACACTCATACTGTGAGATTCAACTCACATTGCTACCTTCACTTACCATGTAAGTTCGTGGTAAAAGTCCCTTTGGTGTAAGTTTGTGTGAATGGGCTGTATAGGTAACCACTGGTATGGATGGAGATAGAGTTCTCAGAAAACAGCAGGCTGAAGGGTGGAAAAAAACATTTGCTGAGAGGCAGAATGTGAAAGTCTCCCTGAAAATGAAGCTCCAGAGACTGGTAATCCATTTGAATCCACAAGAACTGATGAACTCAGGACACCAAGAGCCTGCCACCTCTGCCCAGGGCCAGCAGCATGCACTGTCATCAACAATGAGCTATATACCTCTCTCCTGACTCTATTAATAATAACAACAAATTGAACAATAAAAGATGTTAAAATAAGTATTTGTTGTAACCTATAGTCCCCTAACTTAGTCTCATGTCAGGGGATTCTGCACCACCCTTTGAAATGACTAGAAAAGTTTGTCACAGGATAAACACATGAGCTTGATAATTGTCTCGGCTGTTCTTCATAGAGGTTTTCAGGGATACAGTGTGCTCCCATCACTCAGGAACGATGGGGAACCTGAGCAGTCAGGTCCCTTTCCTGAGATCTTGGTACAGCACTGTGGAATTGAAACTTACAGAATCTTTGCAACAGGGAAAACTAAGAGTGTACAAGGCCCATCATCTCTGCTAGGTCTTGTATGAGGCGAGAAAAGTCTCTTTTCCATCAGATAGGAGATGAGATAAAGAGTAGAAAGACAACAGTAACTCAGAATAAGGAAAATTACATTACACCAGTTATCAATATTACTCTGTGCTGCTTGTTCCTCCTAGCATACATAGATGTACCTATAGTTCATTTTAACAGTAGGAATAATAACTCTGTCAGTGGAATTTCTGAAATTTGATTAATAAATCTCTAAACTAGAGGTTAATATTCAGTCAAGTTCCGAGGCCCAAGAACTACATTTCTTTAAATTCAAGGAAACATAGTTAGGTTAGGAGCACAGATCAAAACAGAAGGTCATTTTGAGGCAGTTGTGTAATACTAATTTACACAGCATTGATTTATTAAGGTACCTTGGAAATGTGAAGAATAAATTTTGCCAGATAAACCACACCATTTAAAGTGGTGGATGGTAATTTTTTCCTTCAGCACGAGATAATTATTAGATCTTTTCAAAATTTTTGTCGTGATATAATCCATAAGTTCCAAGTAATAATGACTATAACTTTTGGCAAAAATTTAGTACATTCAAATATTAATGATTGTACTATATTTTTCCCGAAAGTATCTGCAAAAATGCTTTAACTACTCGATTTATTACCACTTCATCCTGTTCCAAAATCCGGTGGATTGTAGAGAATAAATATTTTCGTTGTGTTAGTGCTGTGGGAAAATCTCTACCTTTTAAGGCCTTCTCTTAGCAGACCAGAAGTCCTACTTCCAGGACACTTCAGAGCCTTCGCCTTTGAATTCACTCCCCACAGTCAGAGCAGGTGTTGGGTCTGTGCATCCAAATTCCTCTTAAAGGAACAGACACTATAATACTTGGTAGGGTCCAAAAAGTAGTTTCCGAAAAAACAGAGGTACCTAAAAAACCCCAAGTATTTAAAAATAAAATTTGGTCCATAATTAACAACTTTTCAATATGTATTTTAAACCTTCAGTTTATTTAACAGTAGAATCTGACAGCTACCTCGTTTTTAGCCTGAAGATAATGCCTCATGCAGTGATAAAGTATTAGGGTGAATATTTTTTATTTAAAATAAATTATTCTTTTATTATGCATGCAAGCTGACATTTAAATGGTGTTTGGGAGCAGTAGGAAGCAGGGAAAACAAGTAGTCCCTGGTTCTTCCCAATTACTTTGAGAAAGATTAGGTGTCCAATGAATCATGTTAAAATCTTTTGAGCCAGTGAAATAAAGATGGTATTTTGATACAGCTTGGGCACAACCTGAGAACAACATGAATTTAAATGAGAAGAAATTACAAGTGAGGCAGTACTATGGAGGTGACCACAGATGAAAAGACCTTAGAACCAGATTCTTATTCTACAAAGAGAAGAAAGAAAGTACTTGAAGTTAACATCTGGATCTTATTTCACAAATTCCTCGGGAGGAAAGCATCAACAAAAGCGACAGTATCTGCCCTTGCGGAAGTGGGTCTACAGAAGGAGTCTGTATGGGCTAGTTTCAATGTATTTTTTAAAAATCTCACTGAAATGGATGAATGCTACAGAGGGTTATAAATTTAAGGAGAAGGAGTGTTTGGAAAGTGCCCTCTCTGAAAATGAATACAATGCATTTACCTCTAAGGACTGAGTCCTTTGGTATCCTGAACCCAAGCGAAAGTCTGGACTCCCTGCAAAGTTACCAGAGCTCCATACAGCCATGGGAATCAAACCATACGTACTACACCAAGGCCCATGCAGAAAGTTGTTGTTGGGGCAGGCAATTAATTCCTTAATGTGTGTTCTACTAATGATTTCAACACTACATACTTTTCCTGTCCATTAAACACTGACTTGCATTATGGTGGATGAAAGCTTTTTGTTGTACAAGAGTGAGGAAACTGTCTTAAAGTTCTTATACCAGGAGTAACTTGGTTTTTTTACATGCATGAGGATGTTATCTTATGCTGTGATACAGCTGTAGTCGGCAACTGTGGTGAAACTCAACTCTCTATGAAGCAAAAAGAAAAATGGGCACTCATGGAGCAGTTTCCACAACATCCCTTTAATTTTGGAAATTGCATGCAGCCTCCTTGATGTCTTTCCCTGTTTAGAATTGGATAGTTAACCTTTAGACATGTTGCAAAACTCTTTGTTTTCCATCAATTTTTTTATTGTTTTATGAGGGACAGGAGCAATTACAAGTGCAGGTAGGTTTAGATGTACAAATTTTTGAATTGCAATAGGAGAGCTTTGATATGATTAGTAGTTTACATTAAGTCAAGAGGGTCTTCTGCAACCAACTGATCTTTTCACTTTCAACAGCGTGAGGTAAATAATTTAAAAACTGAGTTTAGAGACATAGCTCCAACATGAGTTTCAGTTAATGTAGGAGCGTTAGATGTGGATTTCCTGAACTTGTGCATGTAAAACATCAATTTGAACACTGCTTGGTAAAACCTTAGATCAAATTCAATGTGTATAACTCTAAAAATAGAAGCAGAGAAAAATATTAAATATCTAGTAAGAAAAATGACATAGATACAGGGGGGTTGGAACTTGATGATCTTTAAGGTCCTTTCTAACACTAACCATTCTATGATTCTATGATATGGTGCTATATATGTAAAAGTTTTGGGTGGGTTGCCTCCATCATTAGTCAGTTTTCTTTAAGGCAAAACCATTTTGTCAGGTGATTTCTTTATCACAACAATTTTTATGACTTCTTACTCTAAATTCTATTATTCAGTCAGTAAAGTTGACAAGTACAAATATTTCCCTTCATTGCGAATTCAGCACTTTTCTCTAGGATGTTGTATGCCAAATAGAATTGTAGATTTTCCTTGTAAAACTACTTTAGATTTTAAATTTAACAGGAGGGAGTGTGTGTGTGTGGGGGATATTGGAACAAAGGAAACATGGCTGGTTTTAATAAAAATATTGACTCATGGCTTTACAGAACAGAGCTGAAAGGGAAAATTTCCCCTGATCGTTTTCCTCCTATTATTTTAAAAATAAAGTTTCTCATTAAAATCCAAAAGGTAGCTTTGTTTCAGTCACAGAACACATGCTTTTCCTCTGCAGAACATCCCAAATGAGTAATTAATTCCCATTAGAGCTCTATTGGAAAGAGGAAAGTGGATGCTGGTTAAAAAAGAGGGCTTAGATCCAACAGAGCACTTAAGCAAGTGCTTAACTTGTCAGTACTGCTAATTGCATGTTTAAAGTTAAGCTTGTGCTTAAGTGCTGTGTTGGTTTGGTGCCTACCTCCATAACTTTTGGTCAGGAATGATTACTGCTTGTTGGTAGTGCCTCGTCTTAAGAAAATACCTTCCTTTCATAGTATTTCTGGAGCCTGTTTGCCAAACAACACTATTGTAAAACCCATCAACACACTCAGCAGAGAAGCCAGGGGAAGAACTGGCAGTTAGATCAATTCTTTCAGCTCCACCTGTAACAGCAAAGAGAGGACTATAGGGTGAGACTTTTCTCCAGATTTAGACCTTTACGTCTGCCTAGCTGTCTGGGCTCTCCTAATGAACAATAGAGAAATAGGCACATGTAGAGACTAGTTCACCTTAGAGTACTTCAGAAAAGGATCAAATGAATCATTACTGATTTGTGTAAGTGCCTGCTTCTCTCCATTGACTATGGAGTGAGATCGGAGGATTGAAAGTGAGCATCTTGATTGTAGACAGAATGTAAGGGCAACTGAGTCCTCCGTCCTTCCACACAGTGCCTGAACCAGTATTCTGGGTCTTTACGTAAGCTATATATTAAAAAGCAAGATCTCACAAAGTTAAACCCACATTTTATAGAACATTGGGCATGGTTCTAAAAACTCATTGCATTTCTGTTTGTATTCTCCCTGGAAGTGGTAAATAGTTTTAATTGGCATAAAAATTCGTGTTAGCGCTAATCTGCAGGCTATCATACTTACTCTCAGTGTTTCTAAATGCTCCTCTACAGAAAGCAAGAGCCATGGACCCATCTGGTACACATTAAGAATCCATGGTTAGCTTCACCGTGGCAAGTCCTCAGAACAATAATCATAGTTTCCCCAACCATAGCTATGCACCTGAGGGTTGTTTGGTTAGCACTATCAACATGTAATAGCTGTGAGAGCTCAGCAAGAGGCTACTCTGGCTTCCCTGATCCTCTAACAAGGACTTGGAAAAAATTGAAAAAGGGCAGAAATCAATGAGGAGATGAAGCATTTGTAATTCTTTAGGTTGTTTTCCTGTCTCACCGACAGGTATACATTTACTTTGTCACATTTTCGGTGGAAAAGAATGCAGCTCCCCCACTCCGCCCTTCCACCCCCAATTTGTTATTGATTTACCAGTTTAAACATATGTGTTGCATTGTAAACTACTTTGCACATTTAGTAAAACTTGCATAAACATAATGAATAAATGCTGGGAAAAGAACAACACATCTTACATACATTTGAAAATGCTTATTTTCTCTGGGGTTTTTTAGGCTTATGAAAGATTACAGACAGGCATTGAGAATAAAGTTGCCAAAGCACTTACAACTGATATTAAATACAAGGCAGAGTACCATTATGAAGATGAAAGTCAGCTAAGAAAGAGAGTTCTGGAGAGTGCAAAGGAATATAGTGCTGAGATTTCTTGAGCAATGGGACTTGTGGACCATCATGGGGGAAGCATAGTGTGGCAATATGCATATGACCGAGTTTTCCATGTCACCTAGCAACAGGTAGCAATCTACACAAAAGTGCCTTAACCTTGCTGTTTTGCGGTGTTATTTAAAGAATTTTGTTGTATTTCTCCTCCTTGTTCTAGTTACCATCACCCAGAAGGCTGGAAGGGACCTTGAGAACTCACCTTGAGATCCTGAGATCTATTTTATTGCCCCAAGACAGGATCAGTTGTATTTACAATAACTAGCATGTTCTTAAAGTCTTCCACTGCTGGAGGTTCCATGTCCTCTCCAAACAAATTGCTGAAATGCCTACTGGCAAGTATTACAACATACGACCTAAATCTACCTTACTGCAACTTAAGTCTTATTACTTCTTTTTCATGTCCCATTGGATGGACATTGGGGATGTCAAAGACTCAGTCTTTGACAGAGGGAAACCTCTCCTCTAATTCTGAGTGCCTACATCTGAGCTCGTTATCCTAGTAACCTACTTCAATGGAAATAAATAAACACTTTTAATACCAAGTTAATGTCATCTGTTTCATCTCTGTGTCAGAGCGAGATACACTGTGCCCTTGAAGTACCTTTTCTTCACTGAGCTTGTAATGGGAGTTCAGATACAGGTATCTACACTGCAAATGTCTCTTCGGTCAAATGAACTTTACCCTGTTCAGAGCAGGATGACAGGAGTACTTAATTTTCATTCATTATCCTGGGAGTTTCCATATGTTAGGCACTGTAGGGATCTCTGACTAGGAGATGGCACCTGCACCAATGTTACTTCAATACAAATAACTTGGTATTTTGTCCCATTAGCCTTCTTTAGCATGTTAAATTGCCACCAGCAGAACTAAAACAACATCTGGTGTTAGGGAATCCTTCAGTTCTTGCCTGACTAGAGTATTATGAGATGAGAAGATCCTGCATTTTTTCCAGCCCGTCTAAGGAACAGCCATAGTGTAAGAGAGCTAACGTAAGTTTCCAGATGTGTATTTTCCTAATACTAGGATATTTCTGTTTGTTTGGATTCCTGAAGAGATGGAATGTGTATCTGCAGTAATCATGAGTCTCAATAGCAAGATTAACTCCTCTTAACTGAAGTACAGACAAACTAAAACAAAGCAAATTATTTCCTGAATTTATGCAATGCTTCAGGAAAGTGGTCAAAATCAATAACTGTTACTAAGATGCAAGCTGATTCAAATATGGAAAGATGTTTTCGACTTTTTAAGTATCTCATTATAAGTGGCTACTGGATTATACACAGCTCATTGCTATCAGTGCAGTTGTAGTGGATGCAGTTGCAACGGTAGTTTAAAAAGAAAAAGTAGTGTAAGTAGAACCACTATTGTTGCCCTGTAGACAAAAAGGCTAGAGAGTCTGATCCTCAGGATGGTCCATGAAATGGCTACAAATCTGTTCTGGGTCATCAAGATCAGCATGCAGCTTTCATAGTTTTCAGCTGGGGTAATGGGATCCTCAGAGAAGAGCTTGATGATATTTAGTAAGTAAGGCTCTGTGCCAGGCTCTGGCTACATTATGACAATGAAATCTCTGGAGATAATGGAAATGTTACTGAGTCATAATTTTCTGGAACGAGGCAGTTGGACAGGTCTGCCACCATTTCTTGCTGCTGCATGATGATCTAAGCTGAAAACACAGTATGTTCTCAAGTATAGGAATATTTTAGTATTTTTTGTTTTCATATTGTCACACTAAATCACAGCCCCAGCTCTGTGATTGCTTTGAAATTAAGTTAAGGAACCTAGCTTTGGTGCAATAAGAGAACATTTTCCATCAAAGAAAATGGTGAGGTTTTCAGTTGCAGCCCGCAAAAGATCTACCTTCATCCACAGTAAAAGGAGTATCAGAACTTTGCAAATCTTGTATTCTTGTTTTCAGAGTGCTTCTCAATGTAGTGATAACCTCTAGTCTTTATGAAAAGGTTTTTGATCCCATCTGGTTCCAGAGCTCTCGTTCTCTCTGTAAGTCAGTCTGTTGCTCTTATTTGCTATGATCCTTGTCTGACTAAAACTTTGTGGTGGATTAGCCCTGGTCTGGGGGCCAAACCACACACACCCGCTCACACAGTCCCTGCCCCCACCCAATGATAGGGGAGAGAATTAAAGAGGTAAATGGCAAAGAGGACTCGTGGGTTGAGATAAGGACAATTTAATAACTAAACTGCAATAATATTGAAAATAATACTATATACAAATATACAATGTGATACACAGTGATACTGCCCCCCCCACCCGATGACCAAAGGCCCAGCCCACTCCTGGCCAACGACCCCAGAGGAGGGAGGGAATGGGTGATACACAATGATACTGCCCTCCCACCCGATGACCAAAGGCCCAGCCTGTTGCCGGCTAACGATCCCCAGAAACTACACTCACGATTCCCCCAAATGGGGGGGTGGGGGGGGTGCACCGCTCCCGGAGGCACTCATGGAACAGAGATAACAGCCCGAGCGTCCCAGAACCGAGAGCTGACCAAAGCGGGGGAAAAACGACCACCTGGCCACAGCTAATGATCCCTCCGGAGAGGGAGGATTCCGAAACTCACGGAACGGAGATGAACTATTCGAGCGTCCCAGGATCCGACAGCTGCCGGCGTCTGTATGTGGGGGGAAAGGCCTTGGGAGAGTGAATGCAGGCACCCGAAGAGAGATGATCTGGAGCCCAAGGGAAGCAAAAAGAGAGAGATCTCCCGGTAGGGTCCTCACCTATATCCTGGGTGTGACGTGCATGGGATGGAATAAACAATCGGTCAGTCTGGTTCTCAATATTAACCTAAGAGCAAATCCCAGGCTAGCAGCTGGACTGTGTCTCTTTGCTTGTTTGCCGACCTTGGCAGCAGAACAAAACATCGGTTATCAGCTTTTCTGCTGAGCACAAATCCAAAACACAGCCTCTTGCTAGCTATTTATGAAGAGAAGGAAAAAAAAATAACTCTCTCTACTTAACCCGGGACAAACTTATAACTAAGTGTGCAATGCCCTTCCTTCATTTGCCTTTATGAACAGAAACTTCTAAGCTTGTTATTAACCATTTACTGGAAAGGTCTCAAGTAAGTTTACTTTAATATTATCTCAAACTCTTAGAAGGATGTTTCTGCTTTGAATGATGAGGGCCAAAGATTGTGGTCATGCCAGCGCAGATGCACAAAATCGTCAGGGTGAGGAACTACCGCCTTGGTGCAGAAGTTTTTTAAACTATGTCCAATAGTAAGTACGGCAATTATGTACAAGCCACCTTTACCAGCAAAACCATTTACTTTGCAGGCTGTGTGGTAAGAAAGCAAACCAAGCTGAAACTTTGGCCAAGCTAGTTGGTGTACTGAAGTAGAACAGTGTTCTGATGTGCACAGTGGGTGATACTGTTATGGGTTGTGGGGAGCTGTAAGATATTATTCTTGTTAAGAATCTTAATGTTAAGAAGTGTTAATGTTAAGAAACCATCTTTTAATAGTTCCCATTTTTGATGTGCATTACTGCTGGATAGCAAAGCTGATCAATCCCACTGTTTATAGCAGTGATATTTCTCTCTGAAGGGAAAACAGGATCGTAGGAAAGTCCTGGATTGAATTCTTTAAAACAGCATAGTATGGGACAGAAGAGCTGGTTAAGGCCTGTGCTGCTTCATTGTCATTTTAAATGCCGTTACTATTAAAAAAAAAAGAAAAAGAGGGAGGGAAGGAGGAGAGGAAATAGAAGTATAACCAGGCTCCTATTCTGTTAGGTCTTTCCCCGTTGGTAAGACACCTGCCACAGTAAGTGTATGCAAACATTACCCCTATGCAAGCACACTGCTATGGGATGAATTAAGTCTTATTAAAACAGGAGCATATAACTCATCATTCTTTAAGGGCAGTTGCAAGGAATTCTTTATGGACCCATGCATCTTAAGCAACTGGTTCTTCTGCTGCCAACACTGGTACATACAGCACTAAAATTGCTCAGGGATATGAAAGGCAATGATAGAAGGGCGTTGCACAGGAAATACTACAGAAAAGCACCAAGAAGGCAAATATAAATCATCAAATGTAATGGTGGCTTGACAGAGAAAATGCAGAGAGAAAAGCAAGAAAGAATACTTTTCAGCTGTGTCTTTGGCTGAAATAGGTTTGGAATTGGCAATGAAGAAATAATTTCTTGTTTGATTCCTCTTGTAGTCAAGGAAACAAGACCTTTATAGACTTATAGTTTCATCAAGAAAATCTTAACTCCATGGTCATTCTCTTTCTTTTTGTAGAAACAAGTTACAAGACCCCCAGCTTTGGCCAGCTGCTCAGATCAAAAGTTCCTACACCATGAGGGCTGTAATGCAGAGCTCCCAGCTTGTGCCCAGGCAATCCACTGGCTCCCAGAAATGCTAGCTGAAGCAGAAGGTCCAAAGAAGATCCAAAGCTGTAAGAGTTAAGGTTTGGCCAGCCATGCGTAGAGGGAGTCAGGCAGGACCTTTTAGAAATAAATAATAGTACATAGGCTTGATGAGCTGTCAGTTGAACTCAGATGTTTTCTCATCAATTGGACACTTCCATGACAGCTCAGGGATCCCAACACTGTGACAGGCATGGGATGGGAATGCAGGCATGGTCACAGCATGATAATACAGTCCCCTGGTTATGTCGACAGCTCCCAGTACACAGAGAGAGCTAGGAAGAGCTGTTAGCTCTTGATGATCTTGCTCTGGGTGGGATTTCCAAGGTAAAGACTCCTTGTAACTTCCTTTTTCTTCTCAGTAGAAGAAGCCATCTGCCACTCCTCTGACATCAATCTTTCATTATCTACCCATACTGCCTCAAAAAGATCTTTCAAGTTAAGAGCTTGTCTTTGTTAATGCGTTAACCTAAAAAGAACCAATGTAAAGGGTTATTTTCACGTAAATATGGGGTCTGCACATAGCAAAAGAGAGATGGAGAAGTAGAAGAAAAGAATAAAGGAAAGCAAGCAGGTCAAAACCTGACACCAGGGACCTTGGCTCTACTCACTACGAAACTTAAGAACAGGTATAATTGTCCTCATTTAACTTACATGAGAAAGTACCCCCCCCACACACACACACTCTCAGAGACGTCAGTTCAGTCAGTCATCCTTGCTGCAGGTTTCTTTAAACTGTAATTGGATCATCTTCCAGATTCTGGGGGACCTCTTTGTCAGAGGAACTCCTGAGGATTGGTGGAACTGAGAGTTACTAAATGAACAAAAGACTGACTGTAGATATGATTCTTTGTTTGTGGTAGAAATCCTGGTTTACCAGCAACAGTTTTTAAGGAACCTTATAGCAAAATATATTTGCTTGTACACTCAATGTTTCTGTATTTTATTTTCTGTCAAATATAAGACTGTAAATTTATTGATATAATGATTTGTGTGTTTTTCATTGAGAATTTGGACCTTAGCCTGTGTGCTTGCTACTCTTGACCTTAATGTGTAGGCACCATTTAGACTAATTTCCCCAAATCAGTTTCATTTTTTCTCTCTTTTGTGAATATACTTGTGGTTCTTAGCCATGTGCAAAAGCCCTACATGTAGCAGGGGGAGCACACCTTTTGTTAGAAAGGACCAGAAGTTAGCCAAGGCCAAGACTGGTGAGGGACTCCATAGGGATGACACGCTGGTCTTATTAAAGTCTGTGGGACTTTCCCCATTGATGTTCATAAGTCTTGCTTTCCAGTTCTGTCCTTTGGAAGATGCTTTGAACAGTTCTGCTTTAGGCATTAAGGTAGGCGCTAAAATTGAAAAACAGATGTGGTTTCAATTAACACCAAAATAATATTAAATATTCTGGAATTAGTCACAGGTTGTGCTCCATAGGTAAGCTTTTGCTCTCAAAAGAATAAACCCACAAACCAAGTGTAAACTTGACTTCTGCTTGCCGGTTTTGAGAGCTGATAATCGCATATATTTTCCCACTCCCTAATACCCACTTGCAGTTTTTATTATAAGTGACCATAACAAAAACTGCTACAGTAGATTTTATGAAGAAATGTGCAAAGCTTGTAGGGCAGAAAACTGCAGAGTTAAGAAAATATGATCCTAGCAATTGCAGGTCAAATAATCTCCTTCTAAATTAGCACAGATGATTTGACTTGTGTGGAAATGAAAATATATTTCTTGTCACTGCTACGCACTCATGTTCAGATGCTGAGTATCACCCTTTTTTCCTTATTTGTCTTGGCATACTAAAAGAAAATATTGCTTGAATATTTAAGATAGTTATACTACATCTTCATACTGATGCTAAATTCTTGGAACAGCAAGAATAAACTTTTGAGGTTACTCAAAATGGGAACAGTCTCATTTGTCAGATACAGACAACAACTATTTCTCATTTACAAGCAGAACAAATGACCTATGGTGTGAAAAACAACGACAGTTCATTCATTGTCATTCACTCTTTCTGCCCAGGTGTGAAATGTTTTTATCATATACAGATACAGTCCTGCTTTCTGCTCTACATGTCTCATTTTCATTGCAAAACATTTTGTTTACATTGACAGCTCACAGAATGACTGATTAAGAAAAATCTCATATCTCAAGAGCTGGTGTTGGTTGATTTTGGTAACCCATCATTTCCCTCTTGATAGTTTATTTTCTGAGTATTCAAAGTTGTACTCTGGAAGGGACACATGAAGCCTAAGAAGCAGATGATTCTTTAAACACCGGCACACGTCATCGCCTAAAAAAGGGACATGAAAAACTGCTTGGGAATGTGAATCTTTTAGTAGAGAAACTTTGCACAGAGAGACGCTGATAAGATAGCAAGGATGTAGAGGTGTCTAAGTACTGATAACACAACTGTGTTAAGAAAGGCAGAGAGAATGGTTTTGGAATAAAGTGTCAGCTGAAATGAACTTGGAAGTGTGTGCAAAGAAGCAACCTCCCTTGTGTGCAGATTGTTTTTGGAGACACTGCCTTGAGGTTTTAAGTTGTACATGCTAGATCTGGTTGCACTTACCGCATTGCCAACGTTTTGCTTGAATGGTGTTATTGCACAGCACACCCACTTGGGTCATGTCTGTCTGACATAGAAGCCAGAGCAAAGCTGGACATTGAACAAGCTATATTTGCTGCATCTTCAAATTGTCCCTTTTCGACTGTAAGGGATGTGGTAGACTTGGGTAGAGGGGATTTAAAAAAAAAAAGGCTCAATGAACCCAGGCTTTCAAATGAAAGTACATCTACTGTGTACATTCCCTTTCCAGTTGGTAACTGTATGCATTTTAACGACTTCCCTATCATCATCTATCCAGCTCTACAGCACAATTTATATGGTCTTCAACGTCACAAATGATGCCCGAGTTACAGAAATGTTTTACACGTCTCTTAATAGTCTTTCTTTCAAGATCTTGTCCAAGAACAGTCTGTCCTTAATCCTGAGGAAGCATCACCTGGGGCAGTTCTTGGCTTCTGTGGAGTCAGCTGGCTATCAGTAAGACCTATGAACTGAGCCTAAAGTTGGTAAATGCCTTCCTTCTTACTGCTCACACCAAAAATGTTACAGTAAAAATAAAAATGAAAATAATATCTGCCGCTAGTTCTCTCTTTCCCTATCCATCTTGCTAGCATTTCAGGATCAAGGGCTTATTCTTTAAATGTAGATTCCCATTGCTGTCACAATTAGCTGTGTTCATAACACCTAACAGGAAGACACTTAGCTAATACAAAGTGTTGAGAGAATAGTTTTTTCATCAGCCAAATCTTACCCTTTCTCTCCCATGCTGAGTAAGCCTGCATTAAAAATTAAGTAAGCTATGTGTTCTGATTATTTTTAGTTTATTTTTCCTCGTTTTAAACTAACCTCTTTGGTACTTTTTCCTGGAAAACCAACTTAATTTCTGAGCAGTCTTCTGTCATTCTCTCTTTTTCTTCCTTTTGTGGAAGAAGTCTTAGAGTCTATTTAAAAAATGGAAGATCTTTAAAAAAACTGAACACTTCCGACATTTGTAACAAGATGGATTCACATTTCTGTGGCAATGTTGACACCAGTCTCCAAAATCCTGCTTATTTCACAATAATAAGGGTGGGTTTTTTTACTTATATGTTAAGACCTGCTTCTGCCTTTAAATATGTACATGCACAGATGCTCACCACACAAATAAGTAGGTGACAGAAACAACAGTATACTCTCAATCTTTGACAGTTTGTCCCTTCACCATCACCACCGGTTTCCCACAGGGGCAAACCGTTTTTGCTGCAGCTCTACTCAAGGGTTAAATTAACATGTGTTTGCAGATACGGAACTCTCCCTGAGGGGAAAGCATGTACAAATATGAAACAACACAAACATCCATTACTGTAAAATTCTCAGAGGCAGATGTGTATAAAAAAAATCTCCTTGTTCTCTACTAACATGAGACAGCCCTGGAATCTCTCCAAGCACAACACTTAGGTGAAGAGAATGTTTTAAAATAGGGGTTTAAAACAATTAAATAAGAAGACCTACTTTGAAGAGGTACCACTTACTTTACACTCTATACCCCTTTGCCTACTCCTGTTAGAATAATAAACACACATCCCAGATGACAGACTGTCAAAGATATTGTCCAGTGGGGACATCTAGCTTCCTCCCATACTCTGTAAAGGATTGTTTCAGCACTGTTGGAAATTTTTTTTGACTGTAACATTAAAAAGTAGTTGCAGGGGCCTAAGTAATGATATGTCCTTTGTTGAATGGTGCTCCTTCTAAACTAACTGATATAGTTGGGTTTTGGTTGCTTTTTTTTTTAATCTGAACCTTAAGTGCAAAGCAATCCTTCAGGAAGTGAATATACAAAAAATCAAACCAAACCAGACCAAAACACAACACACCAAATCCCAAACTAAAACAAAATCAAAAAACAAACCCAACAAAATTTCTCAAGTTTAGTTTGGAATTTTAAAAAAAGAAATATCTTACTCTGTAAGTGACCACAGAAAAGCATGTGGTCAAAAAAATTGTCATACATGTTCAAATAAAGACTTAGTATTTTAAGTTTCAGGAGCTTGGCCATCCTTCTTGTCAGTTTGAACAAATGTAGGAGCCCAACAAGTGGCAGCCAGAGCCTTATCTACCTGCAACCTCATTTATAATTGAAGTTGCTTAAGAAGAGAAGCTCAGACACAGATCTGTTCAGGACTTTACAGCCCTATCTTTTCCTCAGACACAGGCAGCTTGCCACAGCTTTGTAACACAGCTCACTCCAGCACTGGCTAGATCAGGACTGTGCAAGCAGATTAGCTTGGTTACCTAAGACTGACATGGAAAAAATCTGCCATCAGCACAACCAGCTGTTTGTCACTGCTCCACAGGGTGTCTTTACTAGGAATATGGTTTTCTTTCTGTAAGTCCTCTAGGGTCAGATCTCTTCAGGAAATCTATGTAGCCAGGCTAATGGAAAAGTTTGGAGTTTTTATTGCTGGATGAGGGAAGCCAGAAAAAAAACCCAGAACAATTAGACATCTATAACCAAGGATTTTCCCCTTGCTTTACTTCACTGGAACCAAGATTCATAGTTCAAGCTTCACTTATTTTTTGTGCCTCCATCATGATCTCTTGTTGAGTCCCTAAGCTTTTCTTTAGATGGTAAAGATAATAAATACTCACACTCAGTAGTTGAAACTTAAACAAATACTGACCAAACTGAAATTAAGCTGCACAGCTTTCAATGAGAGGTCTCACTAACCCAGCTTGTCTTTCCCATTTCTGAGCAAGGAGGGTCCCACACTTCTTGGAGGCCATCTACACAAGGCAGCACGGGATCCTCCCAGCCCCATCTGCACATTAGCACAGTCAGGTCACACTCCAAAAAGGTTTGATCCTGTTTCACCCAAGTAATCTGAAAAAAAAAATTCCATTGGCTTTAGAGATGCACATTCCACCTCTTAGGGACAGGTTGGGTGTTGTGTCACTTAGGTAGCTGTCTATTACAGCATCCCCCTCACTGGGATGGCAGCACGACCTCGGGAGCAAGTGGCAGAGCAGGCAGAGCAGGGTACTTGTGCGTGCACTCATCTCGCGGATTTCACAGGCAGCAATGTTAATAATGAACCACATGTAAAAAGTGATGGCTTATAAAGTGCATTTAATTTTGGGCTTCTTGGAGTGTGTGCAAAGACAAGATGAATGCCACTACTGTAGCTGTTTCACTTCTTACCATCTCATTGCTGAACTTCTTGCTGGTGTAGATATAAAGGCACAGAGCCTGGTTCTTTCACTGTTGTTATTTAAATGTATAGTAGTCTTATCTACCTATATGTTACTGTCCTGTGTTTATTTAAACAAATATTTGAAAAACATAATTTAATGAGGTTGTTGAATCATAAGTGCATACTTAAGGAAACAGGAGAAAGAGAATAAACCTCACCAGGGATGAAAATGTTATGGACAAAGCACAGCCTTGCTTAGCTCAGGAACAAACCTCCCATGACAAACACCCAAGGCAAAATTCCCAACACCTAGACAGAACTTTACTTAAGTTAGGCAACAGGTATAATTCTTGTTCTGTTAGGCATCAGCAGTGTGGCACAAGAATAAGAAGCAAATGTACTCACCTGATAAAACTGTTTAAGAATATACACATTGTTTGAAACCTTTGTTCCAAGAAAGACTCTCAAAATTAATACAAAACATCATTACTTTAAAGATGATAACACAGTCTTGGAACTAGGAAATCTAATACAATATATTATTACAGATGTCTCACAGTTTCATATTACAATGCCAAGTAGTGATACTCAAAAAATGGACATGAAAGCTCTGACTTAAGACCCAGTAGTAGCCTCACATTCATCAGCAGAGAGCAGGTGGTTTCAGCTGGCGTTATTTTCTCCACTGGTAGTACAAAAGGAAAATGGCACTCTCTTCAGTCAGTGGTTTGCATATCCCAGGAGTCCCATATTAATCTCCGTGTCATACTCTGCATGCAAAAAAATGTGGTTGAATGGAGTAGAAGAAGTTAAAAAATCAATAAATTTAATGTCCCTACAAGGAGCTGACTGATGATTTCTGTCCTTTCCAGAGGCACTCAGTGAGATCGCACATAAGGAAAGCTGGATTTTCTTGCTGTGTGTAGGGACTCCCATCATTATAATATTCATCATTGGTAGCATGAGTACATGTGGTGCAGCAGCACTTCATCAGCATTTGTGCTTGATGTGTTGGTACCCTGCAATCATAAAGTTTAAAGCCACTGCCCAGCTGCCTAAAGTCACCCACATGTAGTGGTGCAATGTAGTGGTGCCAATCACCCTCGTCAGCAGATGCCCTCTGGAGCTATCAGCTCTTCTGACAAAAGGAAGGATGGGATCTAGGAAATAACTCACATACGATGCATCATGAAGAGGATTTGAAAAAAAGGATTCAAAAGAGTTGATGCAAGCTGACATTAATAAACAACATTATCTCATACCTAGAAATTGTTTTTTACCCTATCCCTTCAAAGCACTTTACACAAGAAGTCACTATCATGATCTGAATTTTCCCCAAGCACTAAGAGCTCCCACAGCCTCAGAGTCCTCCTCCTCCTTCCTTCAGAGCCTGCTTTGCTCCAGGGGTTTGGAATGGCTGACTATGCCTCCTCTCCCCCTGAGCAAGGCACCGCACCAAGGACAAAGCAAACAGGCAGGCTTTCTCCCTGCTGCCCGCCTGAACTCGTAACATACAATGAAAAACAAATGGCAAGGAAATGAACTGACCTGGTGTTATCAGTCATGCGCTATTGCTGCTGTTTTCAGAGATTGGACCTTCCTGAACTCATCTGAGAACTCTTCAGCTGCAAAGCCAATGACCTCATTTGTCATCTTTCAAATGCCTCCCTCCTGTGGACCTTGTGGATGATGTACATCTTTGTTTAACAGGACATCCAGCTTTGAAGAAGGAGGAAAAGATTACTGGTAGTGATGTGAACTCAGAGCAGGCATAAGTCACCTTCCCAGGAGAGCTCAGCTCTGATTAAAGCACATTTAAAAATATGCTTCTCCCAAGTTTTCCCCTTGTAACATTCCCTGTTAGATTTTTCCAGACTAGACTGGTACCTGACATACCAGAAAGGAAAAAAGACTACAATTTAGAGTGTGGAAACGGTAAAAAAATGAAAGATCTTCTGAGTGTCAGTGGGAAACCCTTGTAAACCCCTGTAAACCCTTGCCACTTCGTTAAAAAAGGCACCAATTCACCTGATGTTATTAAAAATTCTGCAGCCTGTGTGACAGAAAACATTAAAATAAACAATATAGCAAGTGAACGATGTCCTAAAATCCCATTATTGATAGAAAGGAAGTAGATCAGGGACAACTAAAGCAAGACTAGATTATGAAAAAGGGTGGGGAGTTTTAATTTTATTTTTAAAAATTAAATAATTTTAAGGTGCAGCATTGGTTATTTAAAAAAAATTAAAAGCAGGTTTCTTTGTAAGCGTATTCAGGTAGCATAGTGAGATTGGGTAGTATTTTGCGAATATGATGGTGCTTCTTAGATGTCATTAACTTCATCAGGAGATCAGCAAAGTATGAGTTTGCAAGATTGGGATCAGATCCTGATTTGCTCTGTTTTGCCAAAAAAAAGTTTAAAAGATGAGAAAAAAACATTTTTGAACTTGCCTCACAAAGAGCCAAAGCAGTTTTTCAAAACCTGTTTTGCTGTAGTCTTTGAAAGCTTTTCTGTTGCTAATAAGAATGTCACACTTGAAGGAGCATTGTACTATTTTGTAACCTACCATATGAATTCTGGTGCCCAGCCACAGGTTAAATGCACACAATGAAATTCTCTTTCCTCTCACTGCTGGTTCTGTCACTTGCTACACTGAAGTCCACAAAAATACAGTATGACTCAGAATATGTAGGCTGTGACTAAGCAGAGAAAGTTCATTCAAAATTGATTTTCTTTCAGGCATCCCGATATTCCCTGTTTCAATTGCTCACCTACTGTCCAGTTGAGTGAGCACTTAAGAAAGTTGCAAAGCAATGCAATCTGTCTGGGACATGAAGGAATGTAGAACAGGATAATCACAACATCATCAACACAATTCTCCAAGGTAGCTGGCCAATAATGCTGTTCTAATTGAATAACTTATCCACAGCTATTTCCCTCAGGAGAGCCTACGGCTTAGGCTCTCTGTGTAGGCAGATGGTGCAGCATACACAATGAAACCTGTAATTTTCTCTCACTACTGGGCATGTTAGCAGTGAGCTGTTTTCCCAGTTCTGCTAGCCCGTTAATATTTTATTTTAGCTGTTTTCTTCAAGTTATTACGAGCACTGCAGCAGAGAATGAAGAAATGTGTGATACATTTCATATTTATTTTATAGCCAGTTCACTAAGCTGCCCCATGCTCATTAAGGCTTCTGCTTTTCTAATCAACAATTGTCTATGTCATCATCAGGTATATGCTGAAATGAAAGTGTCACAGTTAAAAACAAAGGTGCACGAGTCATCGGAGCCCTGCATTACTAACTAGCAGCAAAGCATAACAAATGGACGGAAAGTGAATTCCAGATCTGCAGGGCTGTTTTTTAAAACATGCCTTAACAAGCATGTACCAAGTGTATTTCTGACTCAGAGAATGCTGTCCTGATCTTGCACTCTGAACTACACATCTTAGCAATGTACTGCCATCCCCTTGTCCTTAAATGTTGGAACAGCAGCATAATCCGCAGCCACAGAAGTGGTTGAAAGGCAAATGCAGTCTGGGAGGGCAAGGCAGCAGAGACAGCCCGTCAACAGCATAACAACATGACAGATGACAGACCCAGAGGCAAATCCAGGCCTGCCAGCAGATCAGCCTGTAGAGCCTGCCAACGAGCCAGATGCAGCTACTGAAAAGATATCATCCCTAGCTTAGCATCTGGGTCTTGCTGTGGCCAACCATACTTCATGCACTCCATGACCTTACTGCTGACCCCCACTGCTGGGAGAGGGTGGAACAATGAGGAAGAACTTGACTGTATGAATAGCACTGCATTTAAATTTTGCTAGTACAAACGTTGTATATAAAATATACAATATTTTATATTAAAAAGTCAATTTGTGCATAGCATAATTATCAGTTAGTTTTAGGTTTTCTGGCAGTACATATACATTGTTTTCCCTCTCCCACTGTCTCTGAAAAAAGGACAGCTCAGGGATTCATTTTTTATTTGCCAACCTCTCTCAGAAATGCGTGTTTAGCTACTTCACCGTCACTTAGAAGCAACAGTACATTGTAAATCTATGCATAGTTAAACCTTGGCGTAGAGATCCAGCAGTCCTTGTCCCTGGCAGGCTACAATTCTTTCTAATTCACAAGTACTTTCTGAGGCTTGACTTGTAGTATTAGACATCAAATAAACCTTTGTCAAATGACTGGTGTGACAATGAAAGTGAAAACTTATGATATGCCATCATGGAAAAGATAATTGCACCCATTGTTAGACACTTCCCAGGTCAGGATACATACACAGCCTTTCAGAAGTGGCATTCATTTGTTCACCTTGGCATCCTAGTCTAACTAGAGAAGTGTATTAATAAAGTAATCATTTTGCCTTTTATAGAAGCTAGGGGCATTCTTTTTGGATGATCCTGCCACCCTTGAAGTTCAGCACTGCTTTTCTGCTTACTAGTAATTGGCTCAGTCAGCCAAGCAAAATATAAATGCAGATACTCAAAAGCATCCTGTTGAGGACAGGGTGGGAAAGAGGAAGGTTCTGTTCTCTTATTTTCTCATATATAATAGCTACTAAGAAACATCTTAAGCAAATGTTCATAAATGTGTTCTTCAGAAGATATGAAGTATAGGAAATTATTGATCTGTAGTGGAAATTTCCTTAGCCTTATTGAAGTCTATGTACATTTATAGGAACAAAATGATACCATTCCTTTAGGTTCAAGGTAGGATTAATCTCACTTCAGCCATCTAAGTCACTCTAGGGTTCCTTTTAAATCAGTGTAAAAAGATAAGCACCTTCTGAAGGCTATTCATCTCATCCTAATGTAGGAATCAGAATAATTCAGCTGAGATGAATCCTTCTGTGAAGGTACCTATGTCTTTCTATTAATTATAAAGGAAGCCTACAGAGACTAGCTTTGAATTAGGTTCCTATTTTTCCCTCATCAGGTGAGATGTATCCCACTCTGGCTGAAGAGGAATATGTACACAGAAAATGGAAAGTTGAAAGAGGATACATAGGCTTTCATTTTGAATTCGTATATATTCTGATAATTAAGAAAGGATTACCAAATAAGCTGAACCATAAAGCTTCTTTTCTGTGTTTAACACTACAAAGCTGGAAATAGTGCAATTCCCCACATACAGCCTTTGAGCCTTTTGCAGAGAGAATATCTAGTTCTCTTAGTGAATCATGCAAAGCTGGAAGATCACCCAACGCTGATTCCTTCTTCTTTCATTCATTTATTCAGACAGACAAGAGGATCCCAGATGTATAAAGGCAGCCTGCACTGGGGACCCAGCTTATTCTGATGTCAGCAATTCTTGTAGCTACTACAGGGATGCTGAGCAAATAGGATATTGAAAAGGACACTGGATACATTATGAATCATGCAATCACAACTGTTTTGAGGGGGACACTTATGTCTTCAGTTCTACTGAAGTCTTCTAACTAAAGTTGCTTGGTGACTCTGTGGGTGGTATAAGACAATTTTTTTTTGTCCAGTAAAATCTAATTTTTTCTATATTTTGATGGACAAACATAGTATAAACCAATTGTTTCAAAATCTTAAATAGTCTGAAAAAACCCAAAACACTCTGCTTTAAAATTTTACAAAATAAACTTCTTTAAAAAAATTCAAATTTCGTTTTAAAGCTTATTTCAGCTATGCAAAGAAATGCCAACTGTTTTGAAGAAATACATCGTTCAGTGCTGGAATTATATTTCCTTTTGCTTTTAGTTAGCTGTATGCTCCATATGACAAATTACTTTATAGGTCAACCTAAAAGAAATTCAGAACTGACAGAAAATTGAAAAATTGGTTATTCACATAGCAGTGCTATGGGGTTAGTACTTCATGTATTGTTCTGTTTTTGCTGTATGAGAAAGATAGTCTTGAAAACTGATGCTGTTTCTCTTCAGAAGAGGTACAATATGGCAATGCAAGTTTTCCCACAGCATCCTGTTGCTAGTCCGGGGTCACCAGCACAAAGGAAACGGGGTCAGCAGAATGTGTCTATACCTACAGTTCTCTGAAGGGAAACAAACACGTTAGCTAATTCTACTTGTGCTGCTGTCACTATTTTCTGTGCTATTTATACTTCAGTGTACTGTATCTACTGAATTAAGTTCAGAAAAGCTACTAATAGTCTCCAATTTGATGCAAACTGTGAGGAAAGTTAATTTTTTAATCAACTAAACAGCCACTTGGAGCAACCAAAACTTTCCTTGACATCTTTTACAGAGGTATTGTGCTACTACATAGACAAACAGATTTCTGCAGCAGTTTAAAAGAATACTCACATATTGGAGAAAAATTATCTTTTTGAGTATACATAGCTATTCTGAATATATAGATATGTCTTTAAGAACAGAGTCAAGAAACTAAGCCATCTGGTGCCTTAAAGCATGGAAGGGATTTGGAACTGGTTTTTTTTATGGAAAACAATGCTGTCAAAAACTACAGCTGTTTCCGTGGGTCAGTCTCATTTTCTTTAATGCAGAATCAGATGCAGATGGTAGGAACTTTTCCAGGTAATTTTTAAAAAGGCTAACGTTGAATATTAATGGCATGAAGTAAGGTTGCTTGCATGGGAGTTTTAATCAATACATTAGGTCTACAGAAAAGTATTTGCATTGAATCAAAACTTTCAGGGGCTTGGCTTACCACAAATTCCTAAGTGGGGAAAAATGCCTCAAAATCCTTTCCCTCTGTTTCATCCCATCTTAAAGGCAGGAATCAGTGTGCAGAAAAGAGCTTGTCCAAGAGCACAGGAAGGCATGTAGGGTCTGATCCATTTCCCAGTGAGATTAATGGGAGGCCTTTTATTGACTTTAGTTGAGACTGAGAGCAGCAACAAAGATACCTGGCTCACAATTCTGTATTCAGACCTACTCTAGTAAAACATGTTTTTAAGGTCCTTCCTTAAAGGCCTTAAGTGGTTCTGCTGTTGCTGATTACCTGAGATGAAATCATGGCTGGTATCTCCATCCATTTGTAGAAGAGTACAGCCAAAGTCAGAACGGTGAAATAATTACTTGCTGTAGAAAGTCATCGGAGTTGTTTGCAAAAAGAATAATGACTTACAGTTGGATGGTTCAACAAAATAATGATAATTTCCTGCAAATTCTATAGGATTTATTCAGGTGGCCTGAAGGAGAGTATATGAGTTTCAAATAATCCCTAACTTTGCATAGGCACAAAGCTTCACTATTGGACCAGTTCTCACACTAGTATGGTGTGAAGTAGCAGAGAAGGTCCCCTGAGTTATGTGGGATCACCCCAGATCCATAATCAGGCAATCATAATGAAGAAAAGGCCCCATGCCACGATCCTCCTCTATATGAAATTAAAAAAAAAAAAGAAAAAAATTGAAGAACATATCTGTCTCTGACATGTTTTTATCTCCTCTGTCTAATATTTCTTCCCAGATTTGTAGCGTAAGTATGTAGTAAATATTACACATTCTGACATTGCCTGCTGTCATGATTCTTTGCTCACAATATTCAACATAGTGTAATATGTTGGAATGCAATCTCCATGACAGAATGCAATCAGATCAGCTAAAATTTAATATCTTCCTAATTTTTATCTACATAATTTGATACAGGAACATAAAATGTTCACAGGAAAACATAAGTATTTGGGAGAGAACATTTGTATTTATTTATGTAAAGGAATATATGTACATGTATAAACAAATTGGGGATAAATAGAGTGAAGAAAATACTGTCGGGAAATGGAATAAATGAGTTATAAACTCTAAGCATAGGAAAAATAAATCATATAAGTGAACGCTGTAGTAAAACCCTATTTTGTAAGCAGTTCTGACCTGTTTGAGGGGGAAATGCTAAAGCCTGCCAAAAGCATATCATATCCATCTGTCCAGTTTAGCATATTAGTTGGGCTTTTACTTGGACAGTTCTCAGCCCAATCCTGTTAATACTTACACATGCTAATAGCCCTGTTCCTATATGTTTTCCAAAATTGTCAACTCAACGAGACTAGAATGATGTGTAAGATGACCTGTAACTAAGATGGTGTGTAGGGCCAAACGTGTGCAGGCACATGCAGGATTAAGCTGAAAACCTTTAGTATATGATCATCTTTATGGTGCTAGCCCAAATTTTTGGAGGCATGGTTTAAGTTCTGATTTTGATCTAGATTTCCATGACCTTAAGAGCATCATTAGGATGAACATTTCCATATTTTTATTCAGCACTGCAGTTCTGCAGACTTCACGAGACCGGTGCTTGTATTTCTCTTTCATCCTGTGTGCAGAAATACCTGAGTTTTCAGATGAATGTGCAGAAAGCTGGATTTTGTTTCCTGATCTAATTAAGTAAACTCTGGGTAAAATAAGTAGTCTTTGAGTAAGGCTTGGGACTTCCCTATGGCAAGCTGATTTCTCTGAACTCTTGTTTATGTATTACTCTCTAATCTTACCATCACTGACCTATTATCTATGTATATCTTAAATTATTCTCTGCAGAGTCTGAAGCCTGGTAAGCAGGACATTCAACAAAGGGAGATGAACCAAACTCAGACTCCAGCATCTGAACATTTTGAATTAGAGGAGGACTATGCCAATTTAAAAAAAATACAAATTATGTCCCCACTGGTGTAATTATAATTTTAAAATCCTGAGTAGTTATGGGGTTTACAGTACACATTTGTCCTCAGCATTTTCCAGCTCTAAGCGCTTGTACGTCCTCACATCTGGTGGATGCCTGATGAATGTTTTGATTATCCCGTATGGTGTCCGTAGTTCTCCCCAGGCCCTGACACTATAGTCAGTGTAGTAAGTGGGATTGTGACAATGAAGTTCTTTTTTGGATCTCAAGTGCATCTATGTCTTATCTCCATGTATATAGCTGAACAAATACTATTTTCCCAGCTCAGAGAGATCTATAAACTCAATCAGCTGTTCAGAAAGGAGTATGATGAAGCCATATAAATAGTAAAGAAATGATAGAACATTGTCGGGTCATTTAGAGCCTTGCCCAGAAGCTGTTCTGGGGAAAAAGCAGTATTTCCCTGCAGTGGCCAACTTGTCTGTGGGGAAAAAAAAAAAAAAAGGCTTTTTCAGCCTTAGGACTCACAACTCTAGTCTTCTGATATTAAATTATTAACACTCAAGCAATGTTCTTAGTTATTCTCCAGGATGCTTCTACCTATTAAGAGCAACATAGGAGAGCTTTAGAAGATTGCAGTAAGGCATACACATATGCTTTATTTAGGAGACTTTTGATTTTCTTGGCAAGTATTGCATGTATAAAATTCGGATACTTGTCCACTATTGCTGAGTACTCAGCCTTTCCTACCAGTTTTCTAGCACATGACATAACTAGAAATATGTTAAAGACTTTTAATGAAAATCCTTATCAGACACCACTCATTTCTCCTCTGTGGCTACTTTACAAGCTTCAGACACAGCTCTAGTTCATAAGACTTCTATGTCAATCTAACCTAAGATTTCAAGAAACATGTAGGGATTTGCTGTTTTGATTGGAAACCAGGCAAAACTTTGCAGCCTTATTGTGATTTTCTGCATTTATTTGGATATGGAAGGTGACAAAGAACAGAACCTCTGTGAGCTGAAAAGCAAATCCACTCCACCTCAATAAAATTTTAGCTGTTGTCTACTGGCTCCCAGAAGTTTAGTGTAGCCGTTTGCAAAGTTCCTATCATATCGTATGCCAGGAGGTGTACTTTGTCTGACTATGTCTACCGAGTACATGTAGCACATAAGTTATTTATTAGAGGTGAAAAAAAAGAAGTTATATTTCTGTCTTTTTTTCTTTCCTGATGAGGATTTTCATAGATGTTTATAATGGCAAACAATGTACGTTGTGAAGATGCTCACCCAGAAAGTGTCACATCCACATAGTGTCATACCACCTTTAAGCTCACCTCTGGATGAAATTTAGTTTTATAGCCTGGCCTGGATCATCCCAATTGCTTAGCTCTGTGTCTCTGCAGGGCTCACTGATCTATGAATATAGTCATGTGAATGCATAACAAAGCACAGTAGATGCTGTCTGCCATAACCATCCCCACATTCCTGCTCTTTCAGATAGCATAAATGGAAGTTTAGGTCTGTCTGTATAAGCTGTATAGATGAGCCCCCTGAGTCTTCAATCTACTAATAAAGTTTAATAGTAAGAAGGCAGCAATAAAAGATCATGCTAAAGAAGAAAATCTCTAAACCTTCAGGGTTTTTTCCTTACGCGTGGAAGAAGGATTAAAATTACTTTATTGAACTACCTTTAGAGGTGCAAATGTATTAACATACAAAAATGTAAAAGTCTCTTTTAACTAAAGAACCAGCACATCTTCCTTCCTGCCATGCAACAGTTGCAAGCGTATTCCCTTCATGGCTTGATAACCAAAATTGTACAAATAGTCTTTTAATCTTCTTTGCCATCTATAACACTCCACATGTTGTCATTACTTGTCTAATCTACTATAAATGCCCAAAGGAAATACAGTCACCATCATTGCCTGCATTTTCACCGTAAACTGACTTTAACATACGTTAGTTGCTATGGAGCAAGACCTCTCCAAAGACAAGGCTGCACAGAAAAGACTGGGCACTCACACTGAAAAAACAGGGGATTTGGGAATTTGGGTAGTTTGGGTTCCAAGAACTTAATGATTATACTGAATATTTAACAAGTGTTCATACCTCTTGCTCACTCTTACTAAGATTTATCACTATGCAACAGTCGTCTAATATCAGGCAGAATCTTTAAGTACTCTTTTTTTTTTCTGTACTTTTTTTCAGCTGAATGTTACTTTACATGTCCTCAGTATGTACATGAGGGGAAACCAGTGATGCATGGAGGAAAAAATAATCAAATAATAATTACATTAGAAAAACAGTTTTTGTTACTCTTGCTTCTCTTCCAGCAAAACTAAAAATCACACCTTGTCATTAAGGATCTAGTAATGCTGCCTTGCCTGCACACCACTTTCAGGAAACTTAAGAGAATCAGACATCTTGAGCTGTGATGAATCACCCTGGTTGGTTCTTTTTATGCAATCCTAATATTCAGCGCAATGAAGCAAGATTTTTCCTGCCCCAGGCAAGATGGCCTCTTCTTTGTGCTTCAGATCAAGGGGTTGTTGAAAATGATGGGGAGTAGAGTGAGTAACAGGGAGAAAGTACCAAAAACTTGATTACTGAAAGGTCAAATAAGCTCCTCTTTATCTTCAAATTATTTTTTTAACTCTATGAGAGATTGAATTTGGCTGTGGAAAAAAAAAAAAAAAAGAGTGGCAGGAGACCTACCTAGCTCACAGATAAACACATTACAGCTTGTAAGGCACACAGCAGCTGTGATAACAACAATCATAGAATGTAGACAGATAGACTTCTTAATCCTTAAATGACTCATTTCATTCAAGTGTGACAGTCCTACACCTCAATCACATGTAGGACACCACAGAGAGAAACATATATGGTCCTTAACCTTACTGGAACCTAGTCAAAGATCTTTTTTTCCTATCCTGAATATTTCCCCTACAATACTCCCCTGGTCTACTACTCTTTTCTGTTTGTTTTTTTTTTTTTCTCCTTTTAAAACACCTTCCTATGGTAACATTCAGGTGATTGCAGGGCATTTATGAGTTTCTGATAGGACATATAGTGTGAGATACAAGGAGCTTTTTGCTCACACACAACAGAAAGGTAAGTCCTTTCTTTAGAGACTTTAGCATCTAAGAAGATAAGGCATAAACAAACTGAACTGAGACATATATATTACATGGAGAGACAGGCATCCCTCTGCTCAGACTAGAGCATGGCTGGGGAGAGCTGTGTTGGCTCTGGAAGACATTTAAGGTACATTACTATAGCTCAAGCAACAAGAGAAGGATGAACAAATATGCAGGTATACCCTCAGAGACCAGGGGAAAAGACAAGATGTGATGGGGTAGGAAGGAGAAAAAAAGGTTTATTGGCCACATCCTGATAATTGAAAGTTTTAATGGCACTTTTTCTCCCCCATGGAGTAATTGGTACTACAAGAAAAAAGTGGTGTTAAAAACACACTGAAAGCTCTCTGTTGCCTTTTGCAGAAGACGTATGCAGCTTTAAACTGCAGCTTTATCGTCTGTTGGCAAAGTGACTGCCATGAAGGGTTTTAAAACTGCAAATTCTTTAGCATAGTCAGACATACTTTTGAAAAATGAAGCCCTCTTCTGCCCAAGGGATTAGTTTAACTTTTTGTTACATTTATTGTTGTAATTCTTTACTACTTCTTCATCTTGTGTTTGCTTTATGAGGTTATTATTTTTATGCATAGTTTGGTAGATTCTTAAGAAGGCTCAGAGAGGCAGGTGTTTCAGATTCCAGGTGTAATGAAGAGACACAACATTTATTAGAAAAGAAGAAATATGGCATAAAAGGGAGTTGCCTTTTGTTGCTTCAATACCCAGCTTGGTTCCCAATGCAGCAGTTGACAATGATATTTGAAATGGTGCTGCTTTAGGTCCTTAGGTAGGGAAACACTGACAGTAACAGTACACCTGAGATACAGTGGACCAAGGATAAGATGCTGCAGTTCTGGATACCAAGGTTCCAGCTCTTCCTGTCCTATTGTGGGCTGGGATATGTCTCTTGGGGCCATCTACCTTCATTTGTGTTCACTCAGGTTGAAAAGCCACTTGCTCAACAGAGACCTAGTCAGCTTTCATGGTTTTTAACAGTCATCACACAGGGAATCCCTTTCACATTCAGTTCCTAGGATTTCCATTCAACTGAGTCCCATTTCAGATCTAACAGTCAAAGATGAACTGGAGAGTATGTGTTTTAGAAAACCATCATACACTGACTGAAAAATCTCCGTAGTAGGGAAATTTACCCGTAACACTAGCTAATGTGTTCCAGGCACTGTTTACCCTGCACCATCAACTATTTTTGTCTCTTGTCTAGTCAGAATTTGTATAAGCCAAATGTCCAGTTGTTGGATTTTAGACAGTTATATTGTCAGGCCTGGTTGATCAAAAATTCAGCTGGTAACTTATAGACTGATCAAATAATGACTTAGCTTTCTTCAGTAAGTTAAATTAACTAAGGTCCCTGAGTCTTTCATTATAAGGCATGTTTTCCAGTCATTATGTTATTTTCCTTGGTCTTTTTTGATTTCTCAACAATCTTCCTGAGTTTACAAATAAACTGGCCTGAGTATTCCAACAACAGTGATAAAAGAAGCAAAGACAGATTAACTAGTGATTAATTAACTAGTAATTAATTAGATTAATTAGTGTCTCAACCCCTTTCAACTGAGTGACTGCCAAATATTTCTAGGAAAAAAAACTTCAGGACTTCTATGAGTTCTTATTCACAAATGCTAGAATTTAAACTAAGCTTTGAATGTGTTTGCTACTTGTTTTTTCCTCATTTCCTCGTTTTGTTAATTTTCTCACCTCCATCTGTGTTTGGGCACATCTGTGTATGAGTTTTTAATACGCTTGTGAAATAACTCCAGACAATCTTCAGATTTTCTACGAACCACCACTGAGCTTTGGACTGTTTTCTTACTTGACTCCTTTTCCCCATGTTTATTCCTGCAGGCCACTGGCCAGTCCATCCTCAAATATTCAAGTAAATCTTCACCTCCATTTCCTCACACAGCAGCTACATATTATCTTACACAGTCTGATAATTGTGGTGTGCCTTTTGTCTTCCTACATGTATGTTATCACAGCCCCATCTATTAAAAATAGAATGTTTTTACTTGAACCTCATTTGCCAGTGAGTTAAGACAGCCCAATCTCACCTATCCATCCCTTTCATTATCAGCTGCTCCACTAATCTTCAGATCAGTACAGGTGTAACCAGTAGGGGGTAATGTGTATTTTAGAACACTGGTAAAAATGCTGTAACTGTAAAGTCCAAGAACACATCCATTCAGGACCTTGTGTATGACACTTGCTTAGTGATAGCTTCTCACACACATCTTTTGAATGATAATTAACTGGCATTTGCTCCGTTTAACATCCATTGTGCTGGTTGTCTGTTGTTTTCATTTTTAATTATAAGGTGGTACACCATCAAATCAAATGCCTCACAGAAACCAATGAAAATACAATTAACTTTATCAGCCAAAGTTATAACTTCATTAAAAAAGTGTGTACTGGGTTAGTTTGACAACAATTCCTTACCATCACTCTATATGTATCAACATTAATTGCATTACTTTCATTTAAAACTATGTTTACTGGGCTCAATATCATTCTATTACTTTTGCCTGGGACTGAAGCCCTGATGACAAGGCTGAGCTTCGTCCATCTTTTTGTCTTTCCTTCTTTCCCTCCTTCCTTGTTTTCTCTCCTCCTGTCCTCATCCCCCCTCTCTCCTTCCTTCCTTCCTTCCTTCCTTCCTTCCTTCCTTCCTTCCTTCCTTCCTTCCTTCCTTCCTTCCCTTTTCTCTCTCTCACACTCTCTTCCTTACTTTCTTGCTTTTAAGCCAGCTTAAATGAAGAGCAAGGAGATGAGAAGCTATTACCTAGTCTATTTTGCAGCTACTATCTGACCGGTACAATGAGGATACTGACATTACCAATTTTTCTGAAGGCATTTGAACTCCATAGATGGAAAACACTCTAGAAATGCAAAGGATTATTGCTAAGTATTGTTGTTGCTCTTCTTAACGTCAGCTGTTCTGGCTTAAGAGCTGGATTTCAGGAGGGTGATATCAGAGAATAACCACCAAATAGTGAACAAAGGGAAGAGAGATTAAGAGCTCAGACATGTAGAACCTGCTTCCCTCAGCAACTGTGCCTCAGCCCCTGGACCAGCAGTCAGGACGGATGTGTATGGCAAATTTCCAGGTCCTGAGGGCTTCAACTGATGGGCCGCTTCTTCAGAGAGCTGTCTCCCTAGGGCAGGAAAAATTGGAAGGTGAACAATTAGATGGCTGCACTGCACAGGGCTGTGTGCACGGATTAGGAGATTCTGCCTGACACAGAGGGATGTCAGTGCCTGCAGTGGTATCTGCTCCTGTCACTATTGGCGTGCAGCAGGTGACACTACAGAGGATGAAGCTCATTCTATGGAGTTAAAGGGAGGTGGCAGGGAAAGGGGAAAAGAGGAAGATGCAGCTGACAACTGTGACTAACCCTTCAGTGCCAAAATGAGGAGAGGAGGGGTTGGGTGGGGCAGCTGGATGTGAGAAGTGGTGTGTCACTACGACAGCTGGATCAATTCTAAGACAAAAGTAGCTTTGCCTTTAGAAGGCAAAGGCTGTGACTGGGAAAAGGAAGAACTGCCAGCTGTAGGAGAAGATCAGGTTTGAGACCATCTAAAGAACCTAAAGGTGCACAAGTCCATGGGACCTGATGAGATACATCCGCGGGTCCTGAGGGAACTGGCAGACGAGGTTGCCAAACCGCTATCCATCATATTTGAGAAATCGTGGCACTCTGGTGAAGTTCCCGCAGACTGGAAAAGAGGAAACATAACCCCCATTTTTAAAAAAGGTAATAAAGAAGACCCGGGAAACTACAGGCCGGTCAGTCTCACCTCTGTGCCTGGCAAGATCATGGAGCAAATCCTCCTGGAATGTATGCTAAGGCACATGGAAAACAAGCAGGTTATTGACGACAACCAACATGGCTTTACCAAAGGAAAATCATGCCTGACGAATTTGGTGGCCTTCTACGACAGAGCCACGGCGCTGGTGGATAGAGGAAGGGCAACAGACATTATCTACCTGGACTTGTGCAAAGCCTTTGACACAGTCCCACATGACATCCTTGT
>WKFP01013742.1:78470-89350 GCA_011057875.1 Pterocles orientalis
GAGAGATGGGGAGGCACTCTTTACCAGGGAGTGTAGTGAGAGGACAAGGGATAATGGGTATAAGCTAAAAGAGGGTAAATTTAGGTTAGACATTAGGAAGAAATTTTTCACTATGAGGGTGGTGAGACACTGGAACAGGTTGCCCAGGGAAGTTGTGGATGCCCCATCCCTGGAAGTGTTCAAGGCCAGGCTGGATGTGGCTTTGGGCAACTTGGTCTAGTGGAGGTGTCCCTGCCCATGGCAGGGGGGTTGGAACTTGATGATCTTTAAGGTCCCTTCCAACCCTAATCATTCTATGATTCTATGATTCTATGATATCCTCTACCACCACAGCTATTGCATAAAGGTCTCTGATGGAGTTAGACGATGTAACCGGGCCTTTGCTCCCACTGCTTAAACCCCACAGTAATCAGAGCTAAAAGGCTGACTAGAAAAATGTCCATCCTCTTCCACAGTCACCCTGCTTCCTGTTGCTTTCTGAGGAGGGGTGAGGCAGCAGACACTGTATGTGTAGCCAGAGCTAGACAAAGGGAAGCATGGCTGCTTTAGGAAGCTCTTTTAAGGATTCGCTGGTATCTTACCAAGCACAAAGCAATATATATTGGTAGCCAACTGACTGCTGGTAGGCACTGGGGGCGCTTTGTGTGGGAGAGAGATGCAAATATATTTCAGACACCATTGATGTACCAGTGAGCTAGGAAAGCGCTTAGAAAAGCCACAGGGGACATGTTCAAAAATGGCTGCATTGGGAACTAACTGCATTGGGCTTGTCTTCCCTGTGGCTTGTCTTGGAAGACTGCTCCTCCTTCCTTTTTATGTCGTCTTTGGGGTTGATCAGGCAGCCTTTCCGGAACAGTTCAACCAGCTGTATGTTAGACAGCTGAACCTGGTGGGGCACTAGAAATACACAGTAAAGATGTGTAGGAATGACCATTCACTGTCTATAAATGCAATGGAGAATTGTGGGGTTTTTTCATGTTTTTGCTCTTGAAACATTATAAAAATTTGATTATAAAAATTAAGCAAAATACAATTGCTAGGAAGGTATCTTCTGTTAAATCCTGTGGGAATCTTTGGTCAAGGAAGGGAGTAGTGGACAAATACTTTAATTTCTATTGAATTATTTTTCACAAATTAAGTCACACAATAAATGGCCTTTCTAGGAGTACAGGTGACTCTGGATTCCCACTGTAAGAATCTTAAAAAAAAAATGAAAAAAATTTACAAATTCTTTCTATCCATAAGTAAATTGAAGACATTTTGTCATTTTGTTAAAATCGTATTTGGGTTGTTAAAAAAAAAATTCTCGCCACCTTTGTACAAAGACAGTCAATTGTGAACAGATGCCCCCTGTGCAGGGAAGAGACACACAGGAAGTTTTAACAATACCGTCCTTCAGGCTTGCATATCCTGTGGAAATGTAGTCCACTGGCACAGCTTTATTCTATGACTAAGCCACACTTTTGCTTTTCTGAGAACCTGAAAGTGTGGTTGCTTAATGATTGTTTCAAGCAGGCATGTTTGTAGCTCCCTAGAAGCTGAGGTTCAACAGTGCAAGTGTGAGACACTGTTACCAAGATACAAAGCCAAGTAAGTGCAAAAAAATCACAAGAGGTAATCAATCAGCCCAATGGCAAACATTTTGCTAGGGAATGAGGGGAGGAAAAAAAAATTATCTGTATTTGTCCATCACAGACGATCAGACTCAGGGACTAGAGGAAAAGCTTAACTGGTTAGAACTGGAATCAACTACTTAGTTTAGTTTAACTCTTGAGAAAAAATGAAGCAACATGCATGCTCAGCCTGTAACACTGTGAATGGCAAAATACTGCCCTACCCAAGGACCTTACAGTGTTTTCATATTCAGGTCTATATTTTTGTCTATCAGCTCATGTAATTTTCTGCATTGTATTTAATTCAGAGGATCGTAATAATATTGCAAATATTTGCATCTTTTGTTAACAATACCTATATCTTGAAAGGGTGTTTTGACTCTTCAAAGTACTACACACACATTAATTAACCCACTTTATTGATAATTTACTTCTCTCCTAAGGGGACGGAAAATGACTACGTGTATGGAAGAAAGCACTAAAAAAACTTTACTCCTTTATTCCTTCTTTGCTATTGTACTGTAAGGCACTGAAATGTGATTTGATAATATACAGCAAGGCACTGAAGGAAGAATAACAGTGCATACAAAAATACTGCAACAAAATTCTTGTTAGTGCTCTGCTATCTTTCTTAATGATCCCAGCTGAATGGGATGAAATAAAACAGACAGAAAAGCTAGCATCCTTAGCAAAAGTATAAATCCTCACTACCTGAACATAAACTTTGGAAACTACATTTATATTAAAGATAATTCCTTAAAACAGCATGTGTGAATCATTAGCTGATTGTCTATGGGCAGCAGGCTGCTAACTGTTAGCCTTACCTCTTTCTCATCAGTCACTAACAGGGTATTAAAAGTGTGGAAAACAAATGAGATGCCTCAAATTATTTTAATTGGAGAAATGGGGAACTTAAGAGATGCTCAGCTAATTTGCTTTGTATGTAAACACCTTGTTTGAAAGCAAAGTACTAAATGATCAAAATAAATAAAAGCAAATCCTGGTAGTGTTTATAAAACTCTAGTTCTTGCTTCACAGAATGGAGATACAGAGCATAGGTTAAGTGCTGTAATAGATAGCTCGTTGCTATTGCTCAATCTTCTTCCACTGATTTCAGTGAGTTTTCACTCAGAACCCAAATATCGCTGAAAGCTGAACCAATATACCGTCTTACTTTTTGATATCTGATCCCTGACAGCTATTTGATAAACCCAGGAAGCAAGGAGACATTCTAACCTTTATAAGGTGGAGCTGGACATTCAAAGTCTTGTGTTGCTGATTTTGCCAGGTTAGTACAGCCAAAAAATCAGTCTGAAAAAGAAAGTGGGGAATAATTGGTCATCTCTCTCCATCTATCCACAAGAAAAATTTATGCTGTGAAGCTTGTTGACATGAACAGTTTATTAGCAATTAGAACAGGTAAGGGGATGGAAACATCCAGCAGAGAGCAAAGGATATAAAACCACCTTTGATTAGTAGAACTTTTTCATGTGTGAGTGAGTGATGTATTCTGTCTAACATCAGCTCCCCAGAAATGTTTGATTACTCATATCTGGAAGTTCGTGCCACCTCAGTTTTGCAGAATTTCAAATAAGTACTTTAATTCCCTGAGCAGAAATTCATGGCTCAGGGAATTAAATTTATGGAAATTTATATTCAGGTAAGCACCAGAAATTCTTTAAAATTTTTAAGAAACTTAGTAACCTTTGTGCAAAAAATAATTGTTAACAAAGGTAATGGCCTTATTGCAGCAGAGATTGGTAACTTTCATTAACAAGGCAAAGTCACTGAAAATCAATCTCTTTTTTAAAAAGGGATTGAGTTTACCTTAAAGGGTTTTTAAACATAAAGTTTTTCCATTATTTGTTAATAAAAAAGGTTTATCCATTTACTTCTGCTTTATTACTTTCATCCTCTCTAAACTTCTGTATTTCACTGATCGTGATGATATCCAAGACAGGGTTTAAATTCATTTTTTAAGCATTTAGAAGTCTAATACTTAGGTCTAAAGCTCATCATTGCAGGCTCCCTTTAAAACAGAAAAAATAAAACCAGGTACCTCTAGGTAGTGATTCATTTAATCCTAAAATAGGCCAGATGAATCATCCTCTGGAGGTGCCTATTTCTCTGCTAGGAAGCTTAGGGTGACGAGTTCAGACTTTGGCACTAAACTGCTAGACTTCTGAAATAAGGTCCAATGGGTCCCACCCCCAGGGGCTCATCTTCAAACTAGGTCATTGTGAGAAGTGCTCTTAAACTGAATGGTCCACCAAGAAAGTCTGAGGTCAATGTGCTATTCGTAAAATGCTACTAACATCAAACGAGGCTTTTGTCCTCGTTAAATGGATATAAAAATACTCATAGTCATTGCCACTTCTTTTTTGAAAGCTCAAAGTGCAGTGTTTATGGTTCAGGGTACAATTCAAAACTCCACAAACCTTACCACAGCAAAAAGTCTCAGCATATGGCAGGAAAAAAAGACAGATTTAGATTAATATGTCTGGGGCACTAAGCAAACCACGGCTCTCTCCATCCTTGAGGTGACAGGGAACTGAGCATGCATTACATGTAGCAGATTTCTGCTGTGCTGACTGTAGGTTTGTTTTTTTTTTTTTTCTTTTGGAAGAAGAAATGTTTCTCCCTCTCAATATGCTTTCCTTGACTCTCTGTGGGAGTTTCTAAGGAAAGGAAACTCTCTTCAGAAACCTGGCCAGAAATTAAGAGGGTAGCATCTGTTAAACACTACAACTTCAGTGAAGCTTTGATGATGTGGGAGTAAAAGACCAGACTGCAGCCTGAGGTGACAATCCCAAGTTTCCTTAGATGAACATTAAGCAGAGTTAAAATGAACAGAGATAATTTTAGCTATCAGAACTATGATTTTTGTGGACCATGGTTCATACTGATCAAACTTAAGTCTCACTTTCAAAGCATTCCCCCATGGCCACAAGGAACAAAATGGGAGGTTTTTTTAAGAACCAGAGTGATATGCAGATGTAGTCCCATGTGTCCTGGAGCTGGGAGTTTAGCCCGTGTCCCAGTCAAACTGAGGAAGACAGAATTCGTGCCCTTCATCCTCCCTATGTACTTGTTTGTACTTGTCATTCTGCTGTCTGCAACAGCTCCATAGATCTGCAGTGCTGGACTTTGCAGCCATCTTACAGATGTTTTCACATCCTAATTCTTCCTGAAGTTGCTGGCCTCTTAAGACACTCAGAGTCTGAAGACCAGGAGTAACCTGTGTCTACTGTCAGGAGGCTACGGTAATGAATGGCAGCAGTGACTTGAGTCACAAAAGGAAAACATTTGACCTCTTCAAGAAGCTTGATTTTACTCTCTGCCCAGCTGAGACTGCAGGAGAGTGACTCAGTTTCAGCTCTGTATCCTGTTCCTCTGGATTTGGTTTTCAGACAAATAAAAAAAATCATAGGGAAATAGGAAACTTGAAGTGTGATCAGATGCAAGTTGTTAGTTGGAAGAGATATACCTCGTCAAGGAAATCCAAACCCTCCACTGGCAGAATATAGTGAAATACTCAAAAATCAGGAAAATAGCCTTCCCACTGTGGCAGAGCACTAGGTAGGAAGCCAAACTAAGAACTGCCAGCTGTTTTGCTGAAACAAAAGTACATCAGCTAAGGACCAGCTTCAATCTGTAACACTGACTATCTTGTGTTTCTGCTGCCTCATTTCAGAAGATTTTTTATATCAGAAGCATATGGGCAGCCCCTTGGAACGAATCAATGGCATATATGCCAGAAGGAGTGGAGGAAGGTCTGCTATATGAAGAAGGCATGAGGTACCACTGCAACACAGACTGGGTGGAACAACCATAGAACAACAACAGCTAGTGTTACATGAAGGCCACCCAAGTTTATGTTAGCAACTGACATATTGACTGAATCATACTAGTGAAAGGCGGTGAGTGAACATAAAGTTAAGCAATGATCCCTTGGGCTTTGAAGTTTCTAAAAGTTTCCTGAGGTTTGTACTAAAGATTTATTGATCCTGATCTTCAGTAAGACCTCAGCAAGCCTTTCTCTGATCCTTTCTGTTTTCCTCTACTTTTCTTTCAGAGTGAAGGACTCCTGTGGGATAATGTACTCTGGGTGCTACGGGGCCAAATGACAGTCTTTGTGTACTCTGTCCCTTCAGTTACTCTGCAGATGCACAAACAATTTGGGATGAATAATGCAAAAGATGTTCCACCTGTTACACATCTTTACTTTCCATTGCTTACCTCTAAAAAGGTTCCATCATTGACCGAAACAAGGAGATGTTTAAAATACAAATGCTTATAACACATAATAAATACACTCCCAGTCTGAGTGAGAAAAAAATGCGTATCTTTTCCTTGCATTCCTTTGGGTTTCACTCTGATTGATTGTGCATTGCTACTCCAATAAAAAATAGATGCTTATTAATTTAAAATTGGCCTATGTCACACTCATTATTAATATTTTTGGCATTTATGCTCCCTAGTTCATACTATATACATTACTCTAAAGACCAACACTAACACAAATAAAAGCATTAGACTGTGCCAGAAATGGAATTTCTTCATAGCAGTGACCGTAAGATGCAGGTTTTAAACCTTACTTATTTCAGTTTACTTCTTGTGCAGCATACATCTGCACTTACTCAGAACGAGATTCTACCTACAGCCTCCTCTGGGTGAGCTGTTCCTTGCACCACAATAGGACACAAACAGGAGAGCACTTAAAACAGCTGAGTCTAGTTGAGGGCCACCAGGCTAGCTCTGTAGTCAATGAAACCCTTTTTTTTCTCCAGAAGGTAAGTCAAAGTGGGATCCAACTGTCTGAACAAGCAGAGAGTGAGCTTTTTCAAAGTACTCATATGAAGCCTCTGAGACCCCCATGGGTAAGTGTTGTGTCCTCCAAACCTCCCAAGAGAAGTGGGTTAGAGGGTCGGGGCAGGCTGGGAGCCCTGGTTAGTAGGCTGGCCATGTACCTTCTTGAACTAGTATCAGGCTTAATTAGACATAAAGGGCTGAAAATGCAGTAAAGAACCACAAAGTGGCATAACTAAACTCAACCCTGTCTATAATAGAAGCATAAAGGAATACATGCGCTCAAAATCTCCCACAACATGCATCACTGCATTGCTATGCCTTGCTGTTGGCTGTAGTGAGATATACACACCAATAATGTAACACAGTGTGTATCTTAGAATCATAGAATCATTAAGGTTGAAAAAGACCTCAAGGATCATCAAACCCAACTGTCAACCCAACACCACCTAACTCACTAAACCATGTCCCTAAGCACCACATCTACACGTTTCTTGAACACCTCCAGGGATGGCAACCCAACCAATTCCCTGGACAGCCTGTTCCAATGCCTGATCACTCTTTCAGTGAAGAATTTTTTTTCAATATCCAGCCTAAACCTTCCCTCGCGCAACTTGAGGCCATTTCCTCTTGTCCTACCACTTGTTACTTTAGAGAAAAAGTCAGCACTCCCCTCACTACAACCTCCTTTCAGGTAGTTGTAGAGAGTGATAAGGTCTCCTCTCAGCCTCCTATTCTCTAGACTAAACAACCCCAGTTCCCTCAGCTGCTCTTCATAAGACCTGTGCTCCAGACCCTTCACCATCTTCGTTGTCCTTCTCTGGACCTGCTCCAAAAACTGAACAAACAGGGGCCCAAAACTGAACACAGGATTCAAGGTGTGGCCTCACCAGTGCCAAGTACAGGGGCACAATCACTTCCCTAGTCCTGCTGGCCACACTTTTTCTGGTCTTCTTCCAGATGCTACTCTTCTGACATTGTGGGTTATGCTCTTCTCCATTACAGTTGAAAATGTAAGTAAATACTTTGCTGTTAACAGCTTCAATCCTAAGAGAATAAGAAGGATACAGCTATTAAAAATTAAATTAAAGTCATGTGCATGGTTCTAATACAGGAATTGCTTAATTCATATCAGATGGTTGTGCTTAAATTTTAAAAAAATACAAACTCACCTTTCACAAAAAGCGTTGAAAATATTTCAATAAATATATCTTCCACAAACACTTTTGTGTGGTAGTATTGATTTGTGTGGTATGGAGTAGAATGACTAGAAGTACAGTTTTGTATCACTTATCTTTAACCATTTTAAATTTAGCTTGAATACTGAGCTCTACACAGTCTCTCTGTACAGGCACTGAAGACAGACTGGTACCTTCAAAGCATGTTTCAACTCGTCCTAGAAGAGCAGTATTGGAAAGCTGGATTGCTCTCGATATGACTCTCTTGATCATCAAGAGAGTTTGGATGACTGGCTTAGATGGGAACAATGACTTTTTTGGGAGTGAAAGACAGGTGGTATAAACCCTGTTCTATGACGCAGGAGGAAACAGCACTAGATGATGTCTCGTGTTAGGAAGCATGTGGACAACTAGTTGCACGATTTACCAGCTATAATCTCATCCTCGCTTAAGGAGAGTGTTACCTCTGTTGTTATGTACATAATAATTTTAAAAGAGAGAGGA
Organism: Pterocles orientalis; assembly: GCA_011057875.1. Lineage (NCBI taxonomy): Eukaryota > Metazoa > Chordata > Aves > Pterocliformes > Pteroclidae > Pterocles > Pterocles orientalis. The sequence continues at coordinate 86,575 of WKFP01013742.1, forward strand.
AGAGAAAGAGAGAGAGAGACAAAGAGAGAGAAGGAAGGAAGGACAGGCAGACAGCAAGGAGGACTTAACTTTCCCTTGAATGAGTGAACTCAGACAGCATGGCGAGAGCAATTTGCTTTGGGCGCTGTAAGAGATAAAAGCAAAAAAAACACTAAAAATAATAAAAGCTCAGGTCTTGAAGAGGTAAACTTGTACAGGTTTTACTGGCAGAGAAGAACAAGCAAAATGGAGGCAGTGAACAGTCTGTAGTGCAGTTAACATAAATATGACAGTTACATAGAAAAACCTTGTATTACATTGACAGTTCTGGTGTTTCGATATGTAAGATAGAGACACATGCTTTATTGTAGAACGGAACTACGTAATATAAAAGGTTGTTTATGTGAAAAAGTGATATTCTTCATATGAAACTGTTTCTTTCCATGGTCAAGGTGTCAGAGTCACTGGAGGAAATTTGTGCTTCACCTTCTTGGAGCACAGCCACTCAGGCTTCTGTGGGTAAAGCTGTGGATGTTTCAGGCGGGCTTTCTGGTGTCAAAGAAGGCAGCAGAGGATGACAAAGCATTGTTTGGCTAGTAGAGGTGCCTTCAGGAGTTTGTTACAGACAGCATAAAAGTTCTGAACAGAGACACAGATATCAGTGAAATGCAGCTTCTGTTCAGCTTCTGACAGTACAACGGTCATTTACTACAGTCACAATGCCCCTGATGACACAAATTCTGACCTTTTGAAAGAAAACTTTGAAAATTTTGCTGTGAAGACTAGCTTCAGAGCAGGTAAGACTGCACTGGGCAAGGGTTCTGGAGTGAAAAAGGCTGACCAAAGAGCCCTTTTAAGGCTTTGAAAGCTCTTTTTAAGGCTTTTTTTTTTGAAAACAAGCAACAGTGCTGTGCCTGTGCTGGGAGCTATCAGCTGGTGGGAGGGCTCTGAGTCAGCAGGGGTGGAGTTAGCACTTCAGCTGCTCAGTTTAAACTCCCCAAAAACGAGGTGTCATCACCTGCCCCTGATGTTCACACCTGATAATAACCTTTAAATAGTCTCAGGGAGGGTAGGAGCTAGCTCCTGCCCACAGAGCATTCCAGGTGAGTAACTGTTACTGCTGCTCACTGAGAACCGGGAGGTTCAGTGGGTGAGCACAGCCCACACTGCCCATTTGGTGCTGCAGCTGTGGGTGTGGAAGTGGGTCGAGTGGTGAGGAGTTTACATTTGTTCCTCCTTGTTCAGGAGACCAGCTTTCCTCTTTCCTCTTGACAGTCTCTGTGACTGAAGGCCTAAACATGGTCTCCACCAGACAGCGGGCTGATTCCAAGAAGAGAGTGGCAACCCAGACGGAGAGCCTGCCCAGAGGTGTTGCTGTTCAGGTCTCTGGCTGCAGGGAGTGCCTGAGCCTGCTGCTGCCTGGGGAGGGTGGCAGGGATCCAACCTGTGTGAGGTGTGAGCAGGGAGATGAGCTGCTCAGCCTGGTGGTGGAGCTCAAGGAGGAGGTGTGGAGGCTAAGGGCCATCAGGGAGTGTGAGAGGGAGATTGATCGGTGGAGTGACCTGCTGGCGTGTCGGAGGGAAGGGTGCCAGGGCAATACCCCCAGAAAAGTGGTTGACCCTCTGCCCAGTCACAGTCAGACAGGCCCGACCGATGAGGAACCTCCCCCCAGCAACAATGGTGGGGGGTTGTGGAGTGTGGGGCAGCGGCAAAACCAGTCTAACTCTCTCCCTGAAAGGCATCAAGGTGATATTCACCAGACGGTGGTGGACCCCTTGCCTTGTCGCCGCCGAGCAGAGCCAGGCAATTTGAGAGATGAGGAGTGGAAATGGGTACTGGCTTGGCAAAGTGGGCATCCCCCATCCTGACTGTCCTCGGTTCCTCAGGTGCCCCTGCAAAATCGGTTTGAGGCCTTGGAACTCGAGGGAGAAGTGAGTGGAGGTGTGGAGGGAGGCCCATCTGTTAGGTTCCCTCAGGTGAAGCCCCCGGCCCCACGCCTCCAGACTGCCTCCATCCGGAAGGACAGAAGGGTAGTTGTCATAGGTGACTCCCTTCTGAGGGGAACGGAAGGCCCTATATGTCGGCCTGACCCTACCCGTAGAGAGATGTGCTGTCTCCCTGGGGCACGGGTCAGGGACATCTCTAGGAAACTTCCTAGGCTGATCCACCCTTCAGATTATTGCCCCTTATTGATAGTTCAGGCTGGCAGTGATGAAGTTGCTGAGAAAAGCCTGAAGACTATCAAAAAAGACTTCAGGGGACTGGGATGGGTAATTGATGGATCAGGCATGCAGGTTGTTTTTTCTTCTATACCTTCAGTGGCAGGGAAGGACACTGAGAGGGTCAAAAAAGCCCACCTCATAAATAAATGGCTTAAAGGTTGGTGCAAACACAGGAATTTTGTTTTTTTTTGACAATGGGGCAATTTACTCAGCACCTGGTGTGATGGGTGCAGATGGATGTAGCCTGTCTCCAAGGGGAAAGAGGATCCTAGCTGAGAAACTGGCAGGACTTACTGATAGGTCTTTAAACTAGGTATGAAGGGGGAAGGGGACAAAATGAGGACCTCTGGGGTTGAGAGGGTTGTTCGAGGCCTTGTACCAAACTTGATGGGCAAAGAGGGTGGAGTGCAAAGGGATGGAGTACGGAAGGGGGATGCTGCTGTTCTAGAGGATCCTGTATCCTCTATGAAGGCGGTGAGACAGAAAACCCAGCTGAAGTGCCTTTATACCAACACACGCAGCCTGGGAAATAAGCAGGATGAGCTGGAAACCGTGTTGCACTTGGAAAGTTATGA
>WKFP01013742.1:96187-201354 GCA_011057875.1 Pterocles orientalis
GCAGAGCAGACCCCAATGGTTCAGCCCAGGGGGTTGCAGATGTGTCCTGCATCCTTCCCACTCTTCCTGCCATGCTAGAGAGCAGCTTGGCTTTGCCAGCTGCAACAGAAACATCAGCTGCATAGCTGTTTCCTAGAGTGAGAAGCTGTCTGCAGAAACCCAGGAAAGAGGGAAACTCCAGGAAGCAGAGCTGACCAGTGGTCCAAGTGGAAAGTCTCTCTCTTGTTAGGGGACAGGGAGAAAGAGGATGCACCCTGGGGACAGAGTCCAGAGATATAGTTTCTTTTACTCCAACTTTTTAATGTGAACATTCCTCTTCACAACATGTCCAGGCAGAAGTTGGTGTTGGCACTCTCATGGAAAGCTAGAGAGGAGTTTGGCTTTACCATCTGCAATAGAAACATCAGCTGCATAGCTGCTGCCTTTAGTGAGAAACTGTCTGCAGAACCCCAGCATCTCAAGGATGGGGAAAGGAAAAACTCCAAGCAGCAGAGCAGACCAGACTAGTGCAGTCCAGGGAGTTGCAGAGGCGTCCTGCCCCCTTCCCACTCTTCCTGGGATGCTTTAGACAGGTGGCAGAGAGAAGAAAGATGTCCCGCCTGCTGGAGCCAGACCTCTTGTCTTTTTTACTCCAAATCTATGAAGCAGAATAAGGAGAAGATAAAAGCTGATGCCCAAGCTGTTGTCTGAGCCTGCCTTGGCTTTTTGTGGAAGGGAAAGGAGGGAGGGAAGGGAGGGAGGAAAAGGAGGGAGGAAAAGGAGGGAGGGAAAGGAAGAAAGAGCAAGCAAGCTGAATCCTGGAGGTCTAGTCTGGGAACATCACTAGTCAGCCCTGACATACAATAGAGTAGTAAAAGCTTGTCTGCAAGAGCCAGCCAGAGATGCTGAGACCACCCATTCAAACACAACACACCCTCAACTCAATTTATATTAAAAAAATTCTGAGATCACATTATAGTTAGCAGAGTAAAAAGTTATTCATGCTGTCCTAAACCAGACATGTTTAGGACACCTTTAGACTTAACTGACTGCATTGACTAGGACCTCAGTTCGATTTCCTACACACAGGCAACTCAATTCCCTTTAAGCTGCTGTAGTTAAAGTAGCACCTAGAGCCTAGCAGATATGACGCAGGACATATAGACAGTCCTGCCCTTCTGAGGTGACAGCTGGAGGCCAGCGGACTTACCTACAGAATCTCAGATCATACCCAAATAATGTCTGGGGCAGGCTACTGCATCAAGCCCTTGATATCCTCTCACTGTAATGGCTGTGTGGACACCCACTGAAAACATGGACACCCAAGTTAGAGTGAGCTGAATCCCACCCCAGTTTGAGTTTCCTCCTCTACCAAGGAGGTTCGTATGCTGTATGCCCATAGCAGAGACCTAGTGGGAGCATTCTCCATACTTTTTTTTGTAGCTTGTGAAGTTAAGAGCAAGTGTTGGGGCTAAAGGACTGGTTTTTAACCTCTTTCTTGTTCTAACCATTTCCATTTAGCAAGCTCTAGGAAACACATTATAAAGTACTTATTTAAACAAGTTTTTGGCATTGTAAAAAAGGATGTGTCTCATATTTGTTAACTGCCATTTCTAAATAATACAAGACGTCCGTTGAAGTGGAGAGACATTTTAAAATTGGTTATCAAACAGTAAATACACAGCTCCACCTGTTACTCCTGCTTTCCCTTTAGTACCAGAGTGAGTTTCACAGGTAGTGTCTGGTAAATTAACATGCTGAAAGCAACAGGTTGTGCCTGAAGCAAATGCCTGAGTGCAGCTCATTCATTGTGCAGTACCAGTTTACCACCGGATTAATTTAAAAAGCACCAAGTAAATGATAGATCTTTGTAAGCTATCAAGAGGTCCTCCTGCAAGACTAGCTGGTCTGTGAACAGAAGCCATTCCCTTTGTCACCGTCAGTCTTTGTTGTCCTACCTTGCTTTCCTATAAAAGGTCTCTTCTTACAGCTTTATCTGCCCCTCTTTTGTCGCTTACTTTGGGCCTTCACTCTCCCCATGAGCTTTGGATTGATTATCCACACTTCCTACAGCAAAGACAGAAGAGAGAAAGGCAGTAGCTCACCCTGACAGTGTCTCATTTTTCTGCCCTGTTCTTAGGCCTTGACTAAAGAAAATATTAACATAGGCAATGAAGAATATTCTTAATTTAAGCACAAATCCCACAGAAGTCAAATGCATGAGAGATTTGGCTACAGTCCCTGAACTGGATTAAATGTTGGGATGTCATTGTGTTCTTTACTGTATTTTCCTCCTTTCTATTGCTCCATTTATAGGCTGTGACTGGAGGAACAGCTCGATAGTTTTCTCTCATGAAGACCGTGCATGCAGAACTCATATTTTCCCTATATTTTTTGAGTGGAAGGTTAATTTTCAGGTCTTGCTAAAAGCAAAATTGTTCCTGTGCAAGTTTCCCCCAGTGCAGACTTCGGCTCACTGCCTAAGGTAGTAGAGGTAATAGAAAACTAAAATTCTGTAGAAATCAAATGGACAGGATGAGAAATAATGACGATAAGCAAATTGTATCCCTGATGAGAAATAAATCTTAAAAATATGAAATACAGACCATTTGGGTAATTGACTTAGATTAAGTAGTATTACTCACCATTTCATGGGAAATATACGTTATAGAAGAACAGAAAATACCACAAATGCTGAAGTAACATTTTCTTGTTTCCCTAAGACAGTCTTCCAGCACTTTGATTTGACGCTGTTGTATTAGACTGTCAGGTTTATTACCATTTTAAAGATACACCAAAACCTTTTAAAGAGAATTTTAATAGGCCAAGTTGGTGTCATCGTTTCTCTACACGGACTCTGAACTTGGCCTCACATTCTAAACCAAAAAGCTCTTACAGTGGTGGGAAAGCAAATCCAAGCTACTGTGTTTCTCTTAGTGAAAATTTGATCATTTCTTCTTAAGGAGTTCAGGTAGCACATCACAACCAAACACTGACGTCTCGCAAGCCTGGACCATGGAATGTAAACTTCTTTAAATTCCACCACAGCAATTGATCCACTGAGGAATTTATTGCACGTTGTTGCTATTTAAGGCCACCTGGCAACGAGCACCATGCAGCCAGTCACTCTCTCCTCCCCTCTGGTGGGATGGGGAGGAGTATCATGAGTACCAAAGGGAAAAAACCTTGGTGGTTGAGGCAAGGACAGGGAGGGTTTACTCACCATGTATGGTCACAGGCAAGAAACAGACTCCATTTGGGAAAAACACACACACACAAAAATAATTTGTTAGCAATCAAAACCAGAGAAAAATAATGAGAAAAGAACTACATCTTTAAAAGACCCCTTTCCCCCACCCCTCCCTTATTCCCTCAAAGGCTCAAAGGCTTTGTTCCCGGTTTCTCTACCTTCTCTCTTGTGGTGCTGCAGGGGGCAAGGAATGGGGGTTGAAGTCAGTCCATCTCATGTTGTCTTTGCCACTCCCTCCTTCTCACGGGAGGGCTCCTCACAGTCTTTCCTGCTCCAGCGTGGGGTCCTTCCCACAGGAGAATCCTTCAGGAGCTATGCCAACATGATTCCTTCCCATGGGCTGCAGTTCTTCACTAAACTGCTCCAGTGTGGGTCCCTTCCATGGAATCACAACCTCCTTTGGGTGCAGCCGCCTCCTCCAGTGTGGGGTCCTCCATGGGCTACAGGGTGATATCTGCTCCACCATTAAATCTCCATGAGCTGTGGACAAGCTCTGCTCAGGTTCCATGGGCTGCACAGGGACAATGTGCCTCACCATGCTCTTCACCATAGGCTGCAGGGGAATCTCTGCTCCCATGCCCCTCCTCCCTCTCCTTTCTTCACTGACCTTCATGTCTGGTTAGTTGTTTCTCTTGTACCCCATTCCTCTCTCTGCTGCAGGTTCTTCCACTGGCTCCTAAAAAGCTCCCGGCTTTTGGGTGGGGACAGCGCAGGGTCAGCTGTGCCACAGCTGCAGCAGAGGCTGGGCTTCAGCAGAGGATTGGGTTGTGGAGGTGGCTGGGTGGGCAGCCATGGACAGACAGACCATCCAGGCTGGACCACTCCTCCCTGCCCTGTGCCCCCTCTAAATATGTCATTCGCAGAGGTGCTGATCAGCTCGGCCTTGGCCAGAGGTGGGTGCAGCCTGGAGTTGGGGAAACTTCCAGCAGCTTCTTACAGAAGCCATCACTGTAACCCCTCCTCCACTACCAAGTTTTTTTAACTCACTCCTCACTCAGACAGTTTTTTGCCCTTTCTTAAATCTCTTTTCCCTGAAGTGCCACCACAACCTTGTCTGCGGGGCCCAGCCGTGCCCTGCGGTGGGTGGGTTGGAGCCGGCTGGAACCGGCTGTGTCCGGCACGGGGCAGCCCCGGCCTCTCCTCACAGAGGCCGCCCTGCAGCCCCACTGCCAGCACCTGCGCACCTGCACCCAGTGCAATGTCCATTCAAAAAGACTGTAGTCTCCGCTTAAAACCTTTCATCACAGTGGGGAGAGGACAAATGTTCGTTATTGCCCGTGAAAAGCACCTCTCTTTTTGTTAAGCAGAAGCACATCTCACACTTTTCCACTTTTTACTGCTACCTGTATTTGTTTTCAACTGTCTTGTTTACTCAGATAAAAACACAAATGTCAGTCCTAACTTCTGTATCAAGTGTTAATGATGCTCCTATGCAGAAAGAGACACTCCTAAAACCCCAACCAACGAACTGACCAAGCTTGACCACCCCATGCTATTGTATCAGCTGTGGAGCTCCTTCTTCTCAGAGTGAACCTAGGTAGCCTGTTTAGTCAAATAAGTAACTAATGCCTTTTAGAAATCATACTACGTTTTTTTTTCTGCTTTAATAACATTCAACACCAGTAAGCTCCTTTGGTTAGTTAAACATAATTTTTAAATGCATTCTAATTCACTAACATTTTTTTGTCATCTCTTGAGGACATTAGGAAAGCACAGAACTGGACACCAGCTACTTTTTTTGATTGTTAGTAGTACGACTTTATAAAGTTCCCATTCTTATCTAAGTACCTAAAATTCTGTCCAGTCGGCACAAATCAGCTCCCAGGGGTCTCTTTAAGTCTGAGTTTAAACTGGCTTTCTCAAGAAGAAATGAGAGAGAAAAACCCCGAAGAAATCGGGAAGGGGCAGGGGGGAGAGGGGGAGGGAGCCTGAGGGAGAGGAGTCTTTTAAACAGCTATTTATACATTTTTATTTCATGGCAATATGTTGAAGCTGCCAAGAAAAAGAAAGTTGACACTGTGGAAGGTGCATAATCATTTGAGGAGTACTTGTGCTTTGTAACAGGAGACTAAAATATATTTGAGTACTCTTTGCTGCTAAAAATACCTGGATCTATTACCAAATCTTCTGGGAGAAGAAAAAACAATTCCAATTAGAGATTTATTTATAACAGTCCGATTTCAATAAGAAGACCTCAAATTGCCATATAAACTTCACTTGTGACAGTAATTTTAGGTTCTGAAAATACGTACATTAGATGAGACCAGAGGGGCTTCAATTACTTTAGTCATGAAGTTAATTTTGCAGTTATTGAATTACTGCGAAACATTATGGGATATGGCACTATGCATTGTAACATATCTGAGGTACAATATATTGGAAAAAGGCTGAAGAAATGTCTACTCGGACATTTAATTTCATTTTCAGATTGCACCAGTACCAAAACCCTTGGAGTCTGAGAGAGGGAAAAGTTATAGCAGACAAGACAGGTTCTCAGAAATGTAACAACAAGATGCCTAATTCGTTCTCTTAAACAATGACTAAATTTTCAAAAGCTTCCACATAGATAAATTTTGAAGTGGAAAACACTCAGCTCTGAGATGTTCCTGTGCAGCTTAACATACGCTACTGGATCTCAAGTAATTTTTAAGATCTGGACACTGTCCTGAAAGAGTAGTCTTTCTACAAGTCCTCATGAGAATATGGACTAGAAATTAAATGTGTTCTCTGTGACTACTACGCTTATAAACTCAGAGTTCTGAGAGAAGTCATAGAAATTAAGCCACTATAGTGAGAAACTCTTCTTGCGTGTCTAATATGTCGTACATACAAACAAGACTGATCAGCTATTTCCCACTTGGAAAGGAATATATTGTGGAAATCTAATTTTCCATTGGAATGACGTATCTGTTTTCCACAGAGCAGAAAAAAAAATGCACAAGAATTTTCTAATGAAACAGGACTTTTCCCTAAATCCACTAGATTTTTGTGCATTGTGGCCCTCTTCTGTTCCATGAGCTGGCTTCCCTGATCAAAATGTGTCACCTTTGCCAGTATCTGTGATAGGATTTATTGGTAAGAATGCAATTTAGTTTTTTGCTCTTGCAGGTTCCTTATTAGTGGATGAAGGCTTTGGGAGTAAATGAAATTGAAAGTAGTACCAAGAGAAAGGAACTTTTTTCCGTGCCAATAAGGCTGATGAAAAGTCTCCCTTCTGTCAAAAGCAAAACAGTCTCAGTTTCAGTCAAATACCTCTTCTCCCAACTTCCTAGCCTCGATTTCCCTTATTTTTGCTGTGCAATATGCCATCCCTCACAATTCCTTTGGCGAGGTGGTGGGAGGTGCAGGAAGTTGGGATTCTGGAAGATTTTCCTTCTGCTTGCTTCTTGCTTCTTAATAGGTTTCCTTTGCTCTGGGCATCCTCCCTGAGATGCAGTGCCTGACAGGTGTCCTAGATAACCCACAACTTCAGACCCTGAGGGTTGTCCTGAGGGCACCCTGAGGTGCTCACTCTGGTCGATGTTGGAGCTGGCTGGACCCCGCTGTAACTGTCACAGGACAACCCTTTGCCTCCTCTGAGCAGGAAACCCTGCAACTTCTCCCTCCCCAGACCTGCCAGTTAGGCCCAGTACTGCCTCCCAGCTGTTTCCAGGTGAAGGCCCACCTGTCCTACTGTAAAGACTGGAGAAGAAACCTCCCACACTGACTGGAAAGTAGCAGACATTACTCTGATTTAAAGAAGGAGGGGAATTGTGGAATCCCTAGGGAATGAAAAAGGATTAATTGTCTATCTAGTGTCAGAGTCAGGGTAGATAGGTGAGGTTCATGGGGACAAATGAATAAGGCTCTGTCAATTCAGTATTACTACTGTTTTCTATTCTAATACTGGTTCGGAAACATAATAGGATGACCAATACACTTTAGGCTAATATTACTTCTACATTTACTGAGGAGATATGTATGAAAGCTATATTATTTGAAATTTAGAAGCTTCTGATAAATACAAAAAGACATGCTGTAAGGTAGCTAGTAGGACAGAACAACATGCTAACACAGCCTCAATGGAAGTCCAGACTGCTTTTTCAGAGCCTTTGGCTAGGAAACCAACTCTAATTAAAACTGATGCCTCAGCAGAAACAATACATTTAAAGATGAGAATATCCATGATGAAAGGAAACATTGTTTTAAAAACAATAAAACAAACCACAAAAATTTTTTTGAAGATCATCAATACCAACAAAGGATATTTCAGAATGCAGTAGACATCTTCAAATGTGCTATAAAAAATGATAGTGATCTTTAAACTCACTTTAAATTCAGGGAACCTGGAAACTATTCTGGCCCTTTAAGACGATCTGGCAGTGTGCTGAAACATGCCTTGCAGACATGGGAATCTAGGTGCCACACTGAGTAATTCTGAGGCGGCCTAAAGGGCCAAATCAGCTTGTAGCCCCAGGAACAAGATGACAAACTTAATCATACTGAGTCCTCTTGGCTTCCCCTTGTCCTGTCCTACATCTTCTGTCATCCTGTGCTGAGCACCATTCAGTCATCTTGGCTAAGATAAAAAAAGTCCGTTAAGACCAGCTAGCATGGCAGCAGGGAGTGGTCATTGTCATATAGGAGTAATTCAGTTATTTAAAAGCATGGAGATACTGATTTGCTGAGCCTTTGCACTGTATTTCATCTCTGAGAAGAGAGTATAACGTGTATGGATGTTTTCTGTACTCCTAATGCAGGTCACGTGTCACCTGGATGACATCATTAAGTATTTCTGTACACATGCCTTCCAGCAATTGAGTACTAACTCTAGGACCAAGAACAGAAAAAGTGTCATCCACACCTTCCATCCTACTCAGTATTTGGTCTGTCCAGATGACATGTGATATTATAGTGCCAACATCCACTTTCATTATTTTTTCTATCTCCACAGTAAACTGGAGACCTTTGAAAGTAGAAGATATCACATACACACGCATTATTAAGAAAAATCAGAGACCATCTGCAAAAAAAAATAAATTCATGATTTAGCAGAACAGGCATTGAGTCAATATGATATTTTACTCTTTTCAAGTACTGGCTCCAAAAGCAGCATGGTAGCAGCTAGCAGCCTGTCTGCTTTCCATGGAAGCAAAGCATCATCAGGTGGTCTGCCCAGGATTCACAACCTGACTATTCTTTCTGTTTCTGTTTGGAGAGTAGCAGTTTTGAGCAATGCCTGTGTATTTCCTGAAAGAGCTATCCAGGACTGACTAATTTATTTTTTTTTCAAATGTGTGAATTTACCTGAATTAAGACAATTTGGGGATCCAGTTTCTAGCCAAGCTATTGCATAGATACAACCATCATCCTACCACAGCAATTTCAACAAGATTCAAAGAAAAAGCTTACATGTCTTAAAAGAAAGTTGCAAAGTCTTCAGGGTCATATTATCCTATTTCAGTGAAGAAATTTTTAAGACACACATGAGGGCGTGGAGAATAATGGCAGAGGGAGGCAAAGGTGTCCCAGGATAGTGGCTCTGAAAAAGAGCTCATCCTCTGTATTCTAGTGCTCTGTCTGTCCTTCAGGTCTCTCTGGGAAACATAGTACAATGAATGAATTACTGTACAGGTCATCACATCAAAACACATTAGGAAAGAAGAGTAGGGGAGGCAACGTTCGTTACGAACAGCTCACAGTGTTTCTTGCAGAGACCTGTCCGCTGAAGTTAGTTCTTCACTATAGGCTACATTACAGAAGGTGAAATAACTAACTTGCTTTCTCTCATAACCTCTTGCAGCTATTTTTTTTTAACTCAGTCCCTAAGAGTAAATGCAATGACAGCTGCAGGAAAAACAGAATCAACGAGGTGGAAAGGGAGCATTTCTTGGAGTTGTAATTAAATTATAGCCATTACCAGAGTAAGCAGAAAAAACTGTAAATCATTCTGGCATAGAGATCCAAACACAAAATGTAAGTTTTCTTCCTAATTCATTAATTTCCACACATTCGCGTTGCTAATTATAATTACTCCAAAGGAATTATTAATTTTAAATTACTTTGCATTAGGCAATTGGAAGACATGAAGCTCCCTTCTGAAATAAAAATCTATAATGACATTACAAATACTGCTACAGTTTTACAGTAATCTAATGTGATTAAATATTACCAAAGATACACAAGCAAACTAATTAAAAATGCTGTTTAGCATGTCTCTTTATTCTGTTAATACTCTGTAATTTGTCACTTCCACAGCAATAATACTTATGGAAGGACTACATTTTTTCTTATAGGAATTTTTTCATGACAATATGTTTTTATTTTTAAGTACCTTTAGAGGTTTTTAGGCTAGTTTGAGAAATTCAGCCTGGGAGGGGTTAGAAATAATGAATGAGAACAGCCTGAATAGTGTGCCAAATAAAACAGAGCAAATACACAAAAAGTCATGTGGAATACATAACAATAAAAAAATAGGGTTTAAAAATAACATTTATCTTTCCAAATTCATTGTTGGAAATTGTTTTGAGCACCACTGCTGAGAAGCGGACTCAATATTTCTTCTTGAGGTCTTTTCTTCCTCCCATCACCATGCTCCTACTTTTTCTCCCCAGAAGCAGAGGAGGGATCCTTTTCAGCCCTTTTTTCAAGGAGGGACAAAGGCACACATGTATAAAAAGACTTGGAGTGTCAGCCCTCCTATCTTGGTGTGATGAGTGTCCTTTTTTGCCTTAATGTGACCCTGAAGAAAACCTGTCTCTGAATGCTACACACTTCGGGAAAAACTTTGGATCCTCATCTGAATTTTATTACTTGGGCCCATATCTATTTAAAACTATGTTATTATAAAGTGCTCTAGAATAGCTCAAGAGCATAATCCTTGCTTAACAGAAGCATCGCATGATAATTAGTCTTTTCTATTTGCAGTGCAGGTTGTCTGCATCAATCTACATTGTTAATGATCCCAAAGAGTTCAGAAGGAAGTGTGTTATTAGAAGGAGTAAAAAGCTAAAAAAAACCCCAACCAGGTCTGTGATTTACCAGGAAGACAAACCACAAAAGCAAAGTAATATGAATAGTACAGTAATCATGCTAACCCCAGACACTATAGGGAGACTACTTGCCCAGTAATTTAATGCCACTTATTTTACTATATGCCATGCTGAAGACTTCAGGATAACACATATAAAGTGTAGTTTTACAAGACCTTGCTCCAAGTCCCAGAGAGAACTGGAGCAGGAAGACAGCCTTTCAGGAAAGGTCTCCAACACCAGAAGCACCTCTTGCTGGTAGGATAGGGCTGTGCTACACTGCAGTTAGAACCCTTATTTTCTGCAAAATATGTGGAAGCAGGTGGCTGTAGGACAGCTTTCTCCTTTGTCTGCTGCTACACTGCAATACGTACAGTCCTGGCCATTGGTAAGTGCTGCAAACAGCATGGGAAGCGTGAGAAATCACACTCTTCTGTCAGCAATAAGGCATATTGTGAATTCCAGACATTTGTCAAGCAGGGTACAAGAAATTCACATGTACCACCATGGGGAAGATGGCTAAGTGCTTTCCTGATTTACAAATGCTGTAGCTGTGCTTATTTCAAAAGGCTTGCAAGAACTATAAATCAGTGCATTTTTGTGCTTTGTCAACAGTCAAAGAAGTCAAATTTGAAAGTAAAACAAATAAAAAATTGAACCAGGCTTCTCTGGAGTGAAGCAGTTTGAAAGTAGCTGATGGACAGATGGATGGATGGATGGATGGATGGATGACGCAATGTGTCTCCAGCTGGACCCTTCAGAGCATAAATTAGACTACAAATAGCACAAAATCAAACTCCCTCCTTAATTTTCTACTTTTCTATGCCCTGAAAATACTGCTTTTCCTAGAATGCTATTTACAGTAGCAGTAGTAGTAGTAGCTGATTGTTACAGCTACAGTTCTTTACAATTTTGAGTGATTAAGTTACATTTTTAGAATTAGAAAAAGTAGCATTAGACCAGAACACAGCCCAAAGGCGGTTTACTTGCTCTACAGTGAAATCGAAAATGTTTATGTCTGTAGAGCCTGAGAGTTATTAAGAAGTTTTCTTTAAACAATTTGTATCTTAAGTATCTGTTCATATCTATATGACAAGACTGTCATATTCAAATGCATCTTTAACATTTATTCATAACTTTAAAAAAAATGAAAGAAGTACGTGTAACACACCACAGGTTAACAAGTCACTTTTAACTTAACAATCTCCTGAGCATGTAGGGTTTACCACACAGATAGGTAACTGTGCTTAGCTATTCTAAATATTATTTGGTGTTTTCAGAATCAAAGAGGTACAGACCGAGAATATGACAATTTCAGTGATGTGAAAGGAAAAATCCCCCTTGAATGACGTACCTAAGAAAAGTCACTGAAGAGTCACTGAAAAGACAGAGTGCAACAGAGAGAAAACTTTTTGAACTCGTTGCCCCTGCCCTAAACATGGATCATCTGCAAGAAATAAATTTGATGTTCCACAAGTGAAAACTGAACACAGTTTCTCAGAGAGCTATAACTTAAACCAGAACTTCTAAAGCTATGTCAGCTGGGTAGTTCTCACTCTAGAGAGCAGGGAAAATTTGGAGCCAAGCATTTTATATTTCTGCTATAAGGCAGATGTACAGAAACTTCTGTGACTGTATCACCTATCTGGGTTTTTACAATCTTTTTGTATTATATTTATCAGTGTTTGCTTTAGCTTGGACTGAACTGAGTGTGATTATCTGATCAGCATCAGGTAATGTCATTGCTATGGGTACGTCAGTCATTAAAACTAAAGTTCTGGCACATGCTAGCAAAGCCCAACTATTCCAAGATTCCCTCCAAAAACCAGAATCTGCTACTATTTATTGGCATTTAGGTTTGGAGGCTGGTAATAATACAGGCCAACTGTGGTGATCATTATTTCTCCCTGTTCCTCCCTTCTCCACTCTCCCCACCGCCCAAAATTATTGGTGTGGCAGAACCAGAATGTGGGAATGCAGTCAAACTCCAGAGATTCTTAGGGAGCTTGAGATACCGCAGGGCATCTTCTTGGTTATCAAGGGAACACAGTTCTGAGGAATCATAAGCATTATGTGGTATGATATCTTCTTGAAACAAGTTAGTTTCATTTTAAAATCAATTAAATTGAACTCCCAATGCTCCTACAGAAATTCAGTTTCAGAAGCTCCTTTCTCTGATGGTTTAAACTTCTGTTTAATTCCAATCTGAATTTATTCAAGGCTACTTTATATCTGTTTGCTCTTGTGCCCATACTGTACTTCATCTTAAGTAGTTCTTTAACCTCCCTGATGTATTTACAGAGAGCAATCACATCCCTTCTCAATTCAGTCTTGCATTGCTAGACTAAACACATCTTTTTCAGTCTCTTCTCGTAAGATTACTTTCCATTTCCACAGTCATCCTAGTAATCCCTTTACTGGTTTAATTTCTCTTGAAGCTGGGCAGTCAGAACTGTAGAAGGTATTCAAGATGAGGTCTAATTAATGTCTTTTACACAGTAGGAATATTTCTATGCCTTTTGCTGGGAAGATCTCACCTGAATTGTATACCTTTTTCACGGGTGTATCTCAGCCACCCTATGACAACACTTAGACTTCATACAATCAATCCTCTCCCTTCCCCTCTCTCCTTTCCTGATGATGTGTTCACGCCAGTCTCTTCCAATTCCCTCAGCAGCACAGATTGCCTCAGCTGTAGCCTTGCACTTGGAACATATAAAAAACCCATTCCATTTCTGATACTCTGGTCTAACTCTTCTTGTACAATACTCTGCTCCTCTTTCATGTTAGTGTTGTTTCCTACTCTTGTAACATGAGCACACACCTTTTGTGTGCCAAGACCAGTAAATTATTATAGTAACTAAGATGAACCTCACAAAACACTGAAAATTTCTTGTCAGTACAGGCTATTTTGGGTTCTTCTTGAAGCAATTGTTTTATCAATCTCCATATCAACTGCTAAAAAATGGATAAAAATCCATTCTCTTTTTCCAAGTCATCTCAAATTACCATATCCACCTTTGGTGGACATATTCTTAGCATTTATTTGTTTCGTTCGGTGTCTCTTCTTATCTCTTCCTACTTAGGTCAGACTCGCAAGCCCACAAATAACCCAGATCATTTCACTTTCCTTGAATACAAACCTTTCACTTAATGTTATGATATGATATGATACCCTATGTAGTTTGCTAGTGTTGCTTAAAGCCTTTCCTCTGTCTGGTCCTTTCCTTTTTAAACACTGTATTCTTTCATGAGAAGCCCCAGAACAACATAGGCAGTACCCAAATGGTTCAATATCCCCAAGCCTACTCCAGTAAGGAAGGCTATTCAGCCTGCAGGCACCATAGCTTCCTGGCCTGCTGACCACATCAGATATCCTTCAGTGACTCACAACAGAAGCCTTTAAAAGATTGATTCTCTTCAGCCTTTTCCCAGCCAGATTACCTAAGGCTTTTTAAAGACTATTCCCAAAACACTTCTATAAAAAACTGTAGCTAAAGAGTCTCCTTGAGGTAAGTCCTAACCTCTCTGGCAGCCACCCTACTTTGCCTGGTCTGTAACTCTTTATCCCAGCTGTTGTGAGTCAGTTGCTGAGCTGCAGCTGGGGAACTAGCTGCTTACAGTTAACCCCATTGTGCTTGTTTCATGGCAGAGTTTATCCAATTGTAATAGCAGATACTTTAAATATACAGACAACTGAGGTCCCACTTCAATTTGGGTTTGGTTTTGGCATACTCCTGGTATATTATTGGTGTAAATAAAAAATGGTTCACAGAGATAATTCAGGTTGGTATAATTAGACATAAATATTGAAAAATAAACAAAGCAAAATGGTATATGAATATCACACAGATCTGAAATAGTCCAAGAAAGATTCCTTGGGAGTAGTAGAAACACCATTATCTGAATTACTTTAAAATGAAAAAGCTGGGAGTGTATAGCAGAGAATAATTCCATATGTTGTAGAAAAATTGTTATCTTGATTCCATAGCTCTGAAAATGACCATCTGATTTAAAAACATGGAAGGGTTACAAAATTTATTACTTGTGCTTGCCCTGAGAGTAAAAGAAAACACTAAAAAGAAGTCATTTTATTTTAAGATTAAAATTCCGGTGATTTTGTGTCTCATAAGGATCCTTTTACTTTTCTTGCCCTCAGTTTCACTTATTTGTGGGGTATTGTCTGACATAAAAACTTATTTCTTTTCTCTGTCGAGCACCACAAGGGTGCCTCAAGGAATGTAGCCAGACAAAGTGAGACAGATGTGTTAAACAGATGGACACCAAGGAAGTGGCTTGGTTT
The DNA here is from genome assembly GCA_011057875.1 of Pterocles orientalis. Classification (NCBI taxonomy): domain Eukaryota; kingdom Metazoa; phylum Chordata; class Aves; order Pterocliformes; family Pteroclidae; genus Pterocles; species Pterocles orientalis. Next base: position 110,730 of record WKFP01013742.1, read on the forward strand.
CTCAAACAATGGATGTGAAGGACTGGGGAGAGTGGAACAGAGTCTTGGCTGGGTTGAGCTAGAGGAGGGGAACATTTATCTTATTGTAAGGGAAAGCAAGAAAATAATGTATTCTACTTTGATAAACTCATGCCTTAATTATCAACTTTTCTGACCATTGTAAGTGCATGTTCCTCACACTGGAACACAGCTCAAAGCTGTCTTAAAGATAAACAGCAAATAAACAGAAGGCTTCTTACTTCAGCCCTTAAATTTAATGGACTAAGTCCAAGTGCACATCCTTACCAGCTGAATGAAGTAGCAACCATAATTTCTAGGGGGTGCCAGAGGCTGCACTATGTTTCCTTTGTCTGCCACATGACTGGAGCAAAAGTGCACATACAGGTGAATGACTACGCACAGTGTCACATCCACAATATGCCTGATAGTGCCTGCCTGCCTAGTAACCTTTTACAATTTGTGAACTCCACAGTACTTGTGTGTAAATACCAGTGAAGAAAGAAAGTGCCAAAACCAGGGTTTGAGCAGGGCAAGCTGGACTAGATGACCTCCAGGTGACCTTCCAACATCAGCCATTCTGTGATTTTGTAAAAAGGTGGCTTTATGTCCAACTATGTGAGTGCATGTGATATGCCTTCTTTCTCAAAACAGTTGAGGAGTGGGCAAAGAATAAGTTTTGGTCCAGTTAATTGTCTGGGAGTTGCAGTCTGCATTCAGTGGCAAAATTGTTTAGGTGAGCCACATATAGATGTCACCCAAATCAACATCACTGGATTAAATTACTGCTTTGGAAAGGTGTAAATAATCTCCACTACAGTCCAAAGGAAACAAAAAACTAGTTCTTGACCACCTAACCTCATATTCCCTAAGAAGATTTGTTTATAAAAGAATGGTTCCTCAACGTTTTATTGAAAATCAAGTCTTTTAAAAGTATGTCTTGTCTGCCACTTAATAATTGATATTTCTCCAAACCACCAGGCACTTGTGAAAATTCTAGATGTAGTCATGTATACTTAGAGGTAGCATGATTGTTCACTTTTCTAGGCTTTACAGAACAAGTTATATACATCTTGAAACGAATGTGGCACTAGGTTGCTCCTGAAGTCTACTTCTTATTCTTCATGTGCTGAGCACAAGTTATAGAAGTATGTTAAATCGAGGCAGACTGATTTTTTCTTGACAGTAAATCTTTTCAGATAGGTCAGAAAAAGGCTATTGCAGTTCAAAAGGGGAAGGCAAGAAGAATATCCTGATTATGTCAAGGTTTTCAGAAATAAGATGATGTAATTAATTACATAAAATTAACACCACCTTGCCTTTATTATCTCTCAGAAGTTGCATCTTGAGATGTGAAATATTGGAGTTATACCGGGTTGTTACTACAGCTTAATAAAACAAAGCAGTCTTAACTTCTGAAAACAGACGCTTTCATTCTCAGATCATGCTAACACATATAAATCAAAAGTTGTTAATTGCTCTTTAGTGATACCCAGAAACCATTTAGTCACATGATCCTAATATTTGTGTATCTTGAGTTTTTTAAGAAAATACCAACTGAACTGCTTTCTAGTGACTCATGCAAGTCTTTTTCTTCCTCCATAGGATAGCAGGGCCATGCATTAATCTAGAGCAAGACAGAATACAGCTCACAACATCTAGGAAAACAGACATTTCTGACCATTGTCTAAGCAAGAATCATGGGTGAAATTAAGGCTATACATAATTTTTCTCTCTGTCTTTCCTACTCCTCAGACCCATCAGTCACTTAATCAGTACCAACTGTTCCCTTGTGCCTGCACTTCACACTACATTCAGGTACAGAAAAGAGAGGCAGGTTTAAAGCTAAAATGAAAATATAATCTGTGAAGAGAAACTAAAGGAACTGAAACTCACATGCTGCACTGAGTTACTTCTTAGGGAGTTATGCACAAGAACTACACAAGCATTAGCAACCTTCCTTTTAATATCTAAGGTATACAAGAGTGTGTATTTCTCTATATAGGTGCCTTAGGGGAGAGAAGCTTTGAACCAGATGAGGTCTCTTCTAGTAATTATGTAGGACAGATATTGGTGACTAATTAACTCAATAACCAAGAGGGGAAAAAAAAGAAGACAAGTAAAGAAATGGTATTTTTCAATACTGGAACAGAATAAGCTGGGACATGAGGCTGAATTTGTAAAAGCAGGGACTCCTTGAGAATTATTGAAGAACTCTCACAAGACTTGGTGAGGCAGAGCTTTCCTGGCCTGGCAGGAATTGCCCTTCTCAATTTTGGGGCAGGTAAATGGAAAACTATGTGTATACAGCTTGTACTTTGCAGCTTCCTATACGTGAGTATGTGAGATATTACAATGTTGTAAGCATGATCAACAGAGTCAGTATTAATATCTTGATGTGTTTCACCTTCTGTGTGAACAAAATAAGGACCACAGCTTTCCGCTAAATTATATGAGTTTGTAATTGTTGTTGTGAGAGCCTCAAGTAGACACTGAGTAAGGAACCAGGCTAATGCTAAAGTCAGGCATCTCAGGATATAGTTTGTGACTTACATTTTCTGCAGCAGCACCCTTTCTTCTTTCTTTTCTTCTAGTCTTTTTTCCTTTCCTTCCCCAGGGTAATTTCCCTGCCATACCCTCAGTGTTGTAATAGGAACAACAACAGGCAAGGACTGTGCAAACAGGACATTGGGATAAGGTCTCCAAACTAAAACAGAGGGAAACTACAAAGTTTGCCTTCATTTGCTGTCTATTGACCTGAGCTGTGTTCTACACTCGGTATGTCTGTGTTCCTGTTAAGAGGAAACTTTGATACTAAGGTCTGGCCATAAACCTCATAAATTTTCCAGGTGCCTGAATGGCTTTTGGCAATAGACTTCTGTATGCTCCTAGATTTCTGTAAGCAGTCTTTCTAGACCTGCCAGCCCTCGTGGCTGAGCTAAAGAGCTCTATCCCGATTTCATGCCTGAAACCACTCAGATTTGAATTTTTCTCCTGATATATATGCTCTAGTTGGATTTCCTATGAAGTAGAGTTTATTTAAATTTTAATAAACCATTTATTTTATAGCATTTTGCCCAGGATTTGCAGCAGATTCTAAAGTGTCAATTAACTTGACAATAAAGGCTTTTCAAAAATAAAATAAAGCTTTATTTAAACAGCCAAATAATAATTTAAATTATAAATGAAGTGGAACTAAGATTATTCCCTGTATTTTCACTAGTGGAAGAACAGCTGAGAATTAATTGAATCGGTTTCTCTTCAAACTGATGGAGGGAGTTCTAAAATATCCTGCCTTAAATCTCCATTAAACAGTTTCAGATGTACCCAGTGGAGCCAGGCACTGTAATTTCTAGCATGCACAAGTTCCACAAGGATTCTGGGACCCACTAAACACTGGAAAAATGTAGATTTTCTTCTTGGAATTACCTTTGCTAATGAGGCTGACTTTTTTCCCTGGAGATGGCTAATCAAACTAGCAGGAAAAATGTCTGTGTCTCACTCCTCAGAGATCTCCCCAAACGGTAAGAAAGTGAACAGGTTGTTTCCTGATTGCTAGTCAGTTGGGCAAGAGCCAGCAACTGGAAACTGCTGAGACTTACAGTACTGAAATAGGGATCATCAAAAGAAAGGAGAAAAATGTTGTCACAGTGAGAGACTGAGCAGAAAAGAGGTTGATTGAGATTTCAAACTTTTCTGGTCACTGAGGATTGCAAAGACCTTCTTAATCCAGAAACTAAAGAAGAGGTTTCCCAGAGGGTTATATGTATTTTTCTCTCTTCCATATTGAATTGCATGGAATTATTCCAGTGGCACAGCAGTAGTCCTTCATATAGGCTATGTTGCCCTAAGAGACATAGGCTCAGCAAAGGATGTTGGGATGCAATAGATACATTAAGTAGTATGTATGAGTTTGCTTAGAACTTCCCTACAGCTACCTGCTGGAGAGATCAGAACTGGGTTTGTTTGTTTGTTTGTTTGTTTATTCCTCTGTTTGGTTGTTTTTTTTAGGTTGCGTTTACAGCTCAGGTACTTTGCAAACAGTTCCAACTATGTACATTAAATTACTGTTCCAACATTTTGTGTGAAGCCTATAAATATTGGGGAATTTGTGAAATTATAAGACTGTTTAAAGAGAGGGCTTTGTATTGTCATGTAAGGGAATTCTGCTCTTCAGTTCTTTACCAGAATACCTCCACAAATGTCCATTGCTTCTTTTCCCAGCTCTGTCCTTAAAAAATATCACTTTCTGTGGAACTACTTGTAGGTCACAAACAGTCATTGATAACCTCATTAAACATTGCAGACTTTGAAATATCTGAATGTTAATAAAATTTCATTTCAAAATGGCACTGCTTTATGGGATCTAACATTTTATCGTACTACTCTTTATTCCCCTGTCCCAACAGCGATGTTCTAGTAGGTCCAACAAAAGCACCCACCTTTTCCACCGTTCTACCTTTGCTACATGAAGATATTACCTCATTTTCACCAAGTTACATAAAATGTTGTAATACTTAGAGATTTTTGTAATAGACAGGCAGGACTGAGAGCTGTTTTACCTTTGGCTTTTAATTCTCAGCATATTTAGGTTCAGAGATAGAAACCCTTGAGGAACGCTTTCGGTATGCTGTACTGAGAAATTCTTTAAGTGTGCACACAATTATAGCTCATTACAACAGTGGGAGTCATTTGCCTGTCTGCTTTCTCAGTCTTCATGTTGAAATGAGGCTTCACTGTTATTTTTGGATTGATTAAAAAAAGGGGGGATTTATGCCAACCTTATGTATACTTAGAGGTATGTATTCACCTATGGCATTCTCCTATGTACATGCTAAAAAACTAGTGAGAAGAGGACATCAGCATCACATTATACGGTTCCAGCCGCCACTTTATGGTTTCAATTGCTGTGTGTCTACAAGCTAATATTTTGTTACATTCACTTATATACATTAAACCACCTTTTAATTTGTTCATGAGTGCCTGATTAAACTGGTAGTTTTTTAATCTCTCTGTGATTAAGCACCAAAAGAACAGTAGGGAGTCAATTCAGTTGGCTAAATGCCATTTAGTGCCATGTGAAACGCTCTAGGATACCTGGGGCTTTCAGATGGGGCTGGCAGCCACAACATCGGTTACAGAAATACAGAAGTGCTATTCTGGGATGAGACCTGGATGCCAGATGGCATACCCTAGAGCATCTCAACTGCTCCTACTTGCCTATGTGTGCATAACTAGGACGAGAATCCAGTGAACTTTAAGGTGATCATTTAACTGAAGCTCCTACCTAAAACATTCACAGTATAGTCACTGGAGAGAACTAGGTGCCTTAGAAATCTAAATTTAGGCAGAAAGCACTTCAGGTCCTTAGGAGCCTCTAGTTATTGTCTATTAAATAAGCAGTGAATATATGCACTTAAATCTGGATTTTTCTGACCTAAGTTTAACTATGCAAAGACTAACCATCTACAGGACTCTAAAAGTTGAGTTAACCTCCAGAGTTCAGTAGCTACTGCTATTTGAGATGACTTGGGCTAATCAGGGCAACTGCATGGGCATGGCAGATGAGACACAGGATCTGTGGGAAACCTGCACCCTTTTGGAAAAGCAGCTGGAGACCAGGCCATTGGTAGATCAAATGGCATTAGGTGGTTGTTTTCAGGTGGCTGAACCCCTCCCTTCATGTGATGTAGGTCTCTAAGCTCTGATCTGTGGAGATCTAAGACTTCATTCAGGCAGCTAGACAAACATCTATCGCTATCTGAGGTGCCCCAGGTTACCTAAGACATCCTCATCCTCATGGGGCTGGCCTGTGAGAGACCCTTGCCTTTCTTGAGTGGCCACTGTAGATTAGGAGAGATACCTTACGCAATCAAATGGTTTCTGTTTAATCAAACAAATTGAGCCCTAGATCTTCACTCACTGTACCGGGAGCTGAAACTGTGTTGTAGTCATAGAAAGTTAGTTGTCTGAACACAGATCTCAGTCTCTCCTCGGGTTTTATCTTTCACTACTATTTCTTGCTCTCTAAGAAGGGGACAGAATAGCTAGAGGAGAAGGCCTCTAAAACTCTTTAAGCCCAGAACATTTCACTTGAGGCCCAACATATAGATTCAAGTTAATTACCTGAATTATACAGGCTGCAACCTTAAATTTGATTTCAAGCCTCAAGACCTCTGCATTTTTACTAGAAATGTTTTCTTCTATATCCATCATGTCGTATTCAAATTTACCATGCTGTACACAGCTGTTACATGACAAGGAAGAACTAGAAAGAGTTAGGGAGAGGGAAATCTAGCCTGTTTGCAATTTGCTGCTGCTGCTGCCTACTCAATGCATCAAGGGCCTTTTTGCTCTGCCTCAGGCTCCTATCAGTCTAATGGATCTGGAACACTGCAGACGGTCAGGTGTAGCTGTTACAGATGCAAAACACTGCTGAGAGGCATGGATTTCAGTACAATACCAAAGGAAAGCGACATGCAGGGCACTCATATTCTTGTGCAGAGTTTTAAAAGGGCAGGAAAATACAGATTTTTACAGGCACATGGAAGAGGAGAAACCATTCTGAATTAATGTAAGACCAAAATTTTTGTCAATGCAAAATACAAAATGACAGGGATATTACAGCTGACTATGCTAGGGTTTGTGTTGAATTCTACCACAAGGAAGCTGAACTGTTTTACTATTAATTAGTTTTAGTTAGTCAAAACAGACTTTCTGTTCCTACCAATTCATGTCAGCTTAGATATTGAGCTATCTTATATTCAATAATGTTACTACTTGGATACAAAAGGCTAAGTATTTTTTATAGACCGTGTCTGTATCTGTCTATGTCTTGCTATGCATTTATCTATATCTAGCGAGCCTAATTTTGAGGAAGAGCTCATGATGCACTACAGAGAGCATATCTAGCTTTCACTTGCCTTTTTTTGATACAGATATCCTAAGATGCGTGCAGTAGGTAAACAGATAAAATATTCTTTGTTCATAAATAGTAAGTTTGTTGAGTTCATGTCTCAAGAATCATTCATGTCCCAATAATCATTCATGTCCCAATAATCATCATGTCCCATTCATGAACCACTCCTACACAATAAGGGAGAAGAAAAATATGTGGGACTCTTCTATTACTATAATTTTGCAGCTGCCAGCTGCTTCTCCAGGATTCCTGGACTGCTGGGAAAAAAATAGTGCCTAAACAGGTGAGGACAAATTGCACATATGCAATAGGAACACTGCAGGAGATGTCACAGATGTCATGTTTACGTGCCTGTGCTGTGCCATTGCTCTGCTGTGACCACTAATCCTGAGATGCCCAGCCTCCTGTGTCTATAGACTGATTTGGTGCCCCACACACAAAGCAAGACTCAACAAACACTGATGTAAGGTCATTTTTTTGTACAGGCACAGAACTGTGTAGGTGAGATTTATCCGTCCATGAATTTCATGCCTCCTAGTCAGCACTGTACCTACAGCCTCTTTGAGACAGCTTCTGCATGATGAACATTGCTGCCAAGTCAACATGATGTTTGCTCAGAACCTGGCTATTTTATGTCGGTAATGTCAAATCCACAACAGAAAAATATAAAAAAAAAAAAACCCATACTTCTCACTTATAGAAATGTGTAGACTTTTCACCATTATGTCTCATGAACCCAAGTATGGTAACACAGAGACACCTCCCTTTATGCAATATCGAGATATTGTGACAGTTTCTTTCACTACTTTTTTCCAGAACACAAAATGGTTTCAGTCACTTACTGATGCAATTCTGAATCACCTGCTCTTTAGTATTGATTCTCTACATATGAAAAAAAAAGTTGCATGACAGTGTATTAACTCATTTCCTAACAAACATACTTTTCACACAATATAAGAAAGGTCTTGATTTGACTAGATGGGACAAATTGGCAGCTATAATGAAAACACATAACTACATCTGGCGCACTTCAGACACAAACATATCTGTGCCTGAGGCCTCTCTCTTTCCTAGTATTCCAGCGGACTTCTTTGGGGTAGCCCAGGACTTCTATTTGCTCTGCATTTTTAGCTTTTTTTAATTATGCGGGCACATGAACAGTTGCAATGCTGCTGCCCGATCAGCTACAAAAAGCAAAATGCCATCTAAAGTTGTTCACTATACGGGTAACTTAGCTGTTGTTTACTCGTAGAGAGTGCATTCAGGGCTGAATTCAACCAAATACAATAGTGGATACTTTAGTGTCCTGCTGTCCCCAGCTACTTCTGTAGAAGGAGATGGCTCTTCCATGGGTCCTGTGTCCTACCTACTAATTCTATGCAGAGTCTGACATACCTTAAAGCTTCTCAGATGGGTCTAGACCTCCATGTGTGGGCAACTCACTAAACCTACAGAGTGGCATTCAACTGCAGATTGCAGACAGCTCCATTTAGGCATCTTGGTGTAGGTATTTACACATGATTCAGTTGTTTAAGTTCCCATGAGAGTCAGCAAATATCTGTAGTTTGTTTCAGTTGCTCAAACATAGCCATCTGGTGCAACATTAGTGTTCAAAACATACTCACGAGGCTGGCAGATATGACACGGAAGACTTTCTGAAGATTTTCTGTCTTTCTGAAGGAGCAGCTGGAAGCCAGGTTTGATAGCTGAAATACAGGTGACTAAATAGAACATCAAAAGTAACTTTGAGCACCTCAGAGTACCCGGACAAATTTTCAGATGCCACTTTGGAAAAGGAGTAGATCAGTTGTCAGCAGTGTACCAAATCTACTAGCCTCATGCAGACATCTTGGCAATGCTAGGACACCTGCAGGCTATGCAGGATACCCAATGGAATTCAAAATGAAACCTGATATCTAAACTTAGGCAACTGAATATCTCTCCATTGACTTTGAGGTCTTGACTTAGACATCTATTTCATGCATCATCACCTTTATTTAGGCAGCTCAGGAGATGAATCCCATCTAATTTGTGTATCTTGTGTAGCTGCAGTGCATTGGTAACCAGCAACAAGAAAACCAGTAACAAGAGTCACTAACAAAATTAATTGCTCCAGTATTCTCACCTATTGCAGCTCTTTAGTCCACATTTTAGCAAATGGTACTAAAGTGTAACTTTGAAAAGGCTCAATTCACTTGCATATACATCTAGCACCACTCAAGATGCCCTCAACCAAATTATCCTGCCTGTTCTGTCTGCCACATACAACAGTATGGATCTATTTTAGATCCCATGCCATATCTGCCACATACAACAGTATGGGTCTATTTTAGATCCCATGCCATATCTGCCAACCCTTCCACATGTCTGGATGCTCTAGGACAACTCAGATGGCAATAGATATCTATGAGTGTGCAACTGAACTGAGTCCTATATGGTGAACTTTTACATGCCTAAAGTTACTTTTCTTGAATCTTACTCTTCATGACCATTGTTCAAGATCTACACTCAAGCTACTCTTTCATAGCAACTGTATGCAAAGCAGTTTCAATCTTTCCTTTGTAAATTTTCACTTTCATGCATCTATGATTCAGTCACAATTTTGTTCCAGGCTGAAAGAAAATGAAAGAAAAGTCTGGGTAAGCATTCCTGTACCTGTACCTGAAGGGGGCTACAGGAGAGATGGGGAGGCACTCTTTATCAGGGAGTGTAGTGAAAGGACAAGGGGTAACGGGTATAAGCTAAAAGAGGGTAAATTTAGGTTAGACATTAGGAAGAAATTTTTCACTATGAGGGTAGTGAGACACTGGAACAGGTTGCCCAGGGAAGCTGTGGATGCTCCATCCCTGGAAGTGTTCAAGGCCAGGCTGAATGAGGCTTTGAGCAACCTGGTCTAGTGGAGGGTGCCCCTGCCCATGGCAGGGGGGTTGAAACTTGATGATCTTTAAGGTCCTTTCCAACCCAAACCATTCTATGATTCTATGATTCTATGATTCTATGATTCCTCATTTTTTTTAATTTAAAATCTAAAATTTAAGAAACTTCTGTCATTTAGAATTGATGGAAGAGATGTTGGTTTTAGCAAGATCTTATTGTTCAGATATTTGTAATTTGAAGTGTTCTGTTCTTTAAGGTGAAAATAATGGTTGATAAGATGGATAACACATTTGTATGCTGTTATAAATATAAATTTATAAACACCAGAAATCACAGATTGTTATTTACCAGCTGCCAGTTTCTTCTGGACAAGTGATTCCCAGGAGGTTATAAACTTTTGAGCCAAGAGATTGTTTTGAAGCCATAGTTTATCTCTCCTAAGGAATCTTTAGTTATTCTGCTAGCCCACTGTGTACATAAGGACACCAGTGAGATGGCTGGATCAGAAGGGTTGTGAGAAGAAAATTACTGTTTTGGGGCAGGGTACTCCCAAACTGCTCCAGGATACTATCTTGATGCTCTATTAAGTCAATATTTTGCTTGTATTTCTGTAACAATTATTGATCAAATTCCCAACCCAAGGTAATTTTCATAATGTTTATTGAGACATTCCCAAGGGCTAGAACACAGAGCTCCTTGGACAGTTGTACCTTCCAGGTCAGAGGAATGGCCCACAACAAGCCTATGTTGCATGTACAGTGTGTGAGGCCAGTTGCACACTGTACAGGGAACACAAAATTGCACAGGGACGGTATGAGTCAACTATGTGACCATACAGTGTGAAACATGGCACATCAGACTGTCCTGCTCTGGTGTGCTTGCCCTCAGCCTGCACCAGCGCTGTCTCCCTGCATGCTTGGCAGCATCACCTGTTGGGACTTCTAAAAAGTGCCTTATTGCCCTGAAAAATGACCAACCTACGGCTTCTGGGTGACATTGTGAACGGAAGTGTGTGTTATCCATTGCGCAGAGATTTCCTGTCATCTTTGTAAAGGCATACTGGTTCTTGTGCATCCTCTAAGACAAGAAAACTTTACTCCTGGTGCTTTTTTAGGGATCTGCTATTCCATATGAATTAGGAAGGATTATGTGAAATTGTAGTTGGTGATTTACATACCTCTGGAAGGGCTTCTTTTGAAGCTGGATACTGCTGCTCATGGATGTTAAGTTCTGTCCTGAGCTGATGATAATAAATATTTCTGCAGTGATTGGAGAGAAAGGGCTGGGAAACATCTTCCAACTCTCTGAACAACATGCCTGGACTGTACTAATACTCTGTCTCTGCTTTCTTTTTTTCTTCCATACATGCCACGAAGCAAACACCAGATGTTTCAGTCTGCAATGCAGTGCCAGTCCACAAAGCAGAGTGAAATAAAACAAGTAGAAAATAATGCCCTCAGCTTTTACTCCACGTGTATTTCAAAGTAAAATTCATATATCATCCACTCTTCAACCCTGAAACCCAGTGTAACTACCAGAGTATACTGCTCATGACTTGGCCACATCCTAGTTTTTTCCATAAGTCAGGTAGATGAACACTTCATCCACTTCAAAATTTTCAGAAATGTCCCCATCTACTTTTTTCATTCTCACAAAATAATTGTGGCATGTACTTGTCACTCAGACATCATTCTGGACCAAAACATTCTCACTGGCAACCCCAGTATTAGCTGTCTAGTGCTCTCAGCAAAGTGAGCGGCACAGGTTTTTTCCATATAAGACTCTTTGCACAATACTGTAGAGTGGAAAGCAGGAGAGCTGAAAATTGTTCCTTGATTTCAAAATCTGCTCTATGATGCCTAAGCACAAAGAAGAATAAACCAGAAAAATCTGTCTGGAGGTCTTCTATTTATTAAATCACAGCTAATTCATACGTTCCTTCCCCACCCTATGGCTTTGCTTAGGCCAAACTCACATTGAATTCCATTGGTGATTTGTCTTGACTAAGTATTAGAGCCCAATCCTCCAAGGTATTTACATCTCTTGGAAATAGCAGCACCCTCTGTTCTCACTGGGTGCTATGTGAAGGGATGGCACTCAGCCATGGGGAGAGATACTCATAACATTGCAGGATTAAACCCTCAGAGCCCGGAATTCTTCCCAACACCTCCTAAAAGAGCAGCCACATTCAGTGTTAAAGTTTCTGTTGCAGGGTTTCGCTTTTTGACATGTGTCCAAAGCAAGCTGCTTGTACAAGAGCATTACCAAAGCCAACATGAAGATCTTTGTTCCCAGACATTCTTTCAAATCCAGGCAAATTTAGGTGGAGCTTAGACACTGCAGAGACTGCTGCAACAAAGGCTGCTTAACAGCCTTGATTTTTTTGTCTTTGTGCTGCAGAGATGAAAAGAGAACTTAATGTTTTAAGAGAAAATTATAGAGAAAAGGTGGGCTCTTCGATGCGAAAAGCACTTGCTTCCCAAAATGTTATGGACTGGGAGCCTTGTAATGATACAGACAACACTGAGGATCAGAATGTGAACCACAAGACATTCAGCTTCTGCAATTCATTTTGAAAAAGAAGAGTCCAATATAAATCCTGTGGATTGCATCATCTGCTGCCAGCAATTGTTTTTATTCATCAAATATCGTTAAAATAGTAAAAGGTAGATACGTTGAGCCAGATCCACAATCAGTGTAAATCAATACATCTCTACTAAAACACTGAAAAATTACTCACATTTACAGCAGCTGGGAAAATAATGCTCTGTCTTTAGACGTTAATGTGGCTTGGCAATGGGAGACTGTGTAAATACCACTGATAAGTCTTATACTGTTCTTAATAAAGAGCTATTTAGGTTGTGGTGACTGTTAACACAGCTTATATTTGGTAACATAATCAAAGCATACAGGCTTACATACATTTTAGTGAGTGTGTGTTTTATTCTGACAGGTGTGAACCGGCCAGAGGAAAGTGTTACACAACAGATGAATGCTGGTATGGAGGGGACCTGGAGGAGCGGTCCTCAGCATTAGCAAATTCAGTGTCTCCTCTGCAAGTCAACATCACATAAAGCAGCTGCAGCCACAAAGCTGCAGAGGCCTCTTCCTACATTTCTACTGGAGCTTTTTCTGCCTTGGAGGCCTTTGGGTGATTTAAGAGGTGCAGTGGTTTCATGTGCTTGCTATGCCAAGACAGGATTTCTACTGTTAAAACAGACAGAGACAGGATATTCGAGCAAGTATTAGGGGTGTTTAGTTTGCTAAGGTATCTTCTTTGTAGGTAGCACTACCTGTGATGTCAAATGTAATATTCTTTCAGCAATTTTACATAAGGGCAAACCAAAAGTGCAGACAGATGGAGCTCCATCATAGATGTGTATCTGCGATATATTTCAAACACTACCACTGGAAAAGAGCAGCTTAAGTTTCTGCTGTAGCATTGCTTGTTTCATGGTGTTTGCCAAACTCATAACTATTTCAGACCTTGGTTGTCTGTCTGAAAAATCTGCTCTCCAACCAAATAAAGCCAACACCAGACAAAGAACCTACCCTCTAGGTTCAGCTCCTGCCAAACTGGCAGGTTGTGAGAATAATCTCTACGTTTATACTACAACCATATGCATCTCCAGTTATGTTTTGTGAACTAAATAGTTCATATACACTAGCCTTTTTGCTGAACTCACCAAAGCTACACAACAGATAGTAGTTTATATTTTCACCACTCTCAGTGTTCCACAAAGCAGTTATTTGCCTTTCAGGTGAGAGGGTTGAGCAGAATCTTAGATATGATTTTTAATAAGGCCTTTAAAAACAGCCCAGCCCAAAACATGTGCACTTTTCTTCCCTCTGTTACAAATTACTTTACTGTTAAGTGAACTGCAATTCAAAAAATTATTGATGTTAATTTGATCAAAGTTTTCTTGCAGGATTAATTTAGAGTCCTAGCAAATCAATAGAAATAAGCTCATAGCTGACTCTTGTTCAGAGTAGAATACAAAGCCTGAGCCAACTCTAAAAAAGCTGTCAATGCATCCACCACATTTAGCATTTCAGATTTCTATGCTGTTAAAAATAGTTACATGTTAGTTACGCGAGTCCTGCAGTATTCTGCAGAATTGTCATGGCTCTGAGTCTAACCAAAGAAAATATTTAGGATTTAAGTATAAAACCGAGGAGGCATCTGAGGGTGCTGGGTTAGAGGAGCAAGGAAAGCATTCCCCAGGTTCATAACAGAGACAATCATGTGGCCAGGAAAACCTTCTTAAATAAACAACACAAGTCATTGTTATGTTTCATTGGCCTAGAAATAAACAAATGGCCATGTGAAATTTCCCTTAGCTTCTACTAACCCTCATGCAGTTAGATGAACATTTTTAGCCGGAAATAGCTTTCACATTTTGACTGTGGAAAAGACTTAACTGACAAAACCCATAGTCTTGAAAACTCATGTCATACATATTCAGACCGACTGCAGTTTAAATTGATTCAATGCTTTATTCAGTGCCTCACATCTCACCTGTTTTTTGTACACAGCTTTTGTTGTTATATTCTGCAGAATGGTGCCAATATTCAATGGTTGAATATTGATCCAAATCCAAGCTTCATGCTCTGAAGGAATAGTTGGGGGAATCATGTGTGAGAACACCCTGATGCTGGACTTCATTTCTCTGTAGAGCCCTCAGTTCTGATTTTCAACAGGAATATGAGGATTTTGATTCTATTATCTATAAATTTCTATTATTAAAGTGCTGTAGTAAAAGACAGGAATTTAGTTTACAAAGAGGTCATGTGCTATCACAACAAAAGTGCCCAATGAGTCATTCACTTTCCTGCAGGACACACCGAGAGTTCAGAAAGCTGGACTCTAAATGTCACGTTTTTTAAAATAGGAGAAGAGGTGTTAAAATTATTTGCTATGTTCCCTCTGCTCTCTTAAAGGTACTTGGAGATGAAAGTCACAGATTAGACCATTTTGCTTTGCTTTGCTTTGCTTCCTTTGTTGTCTGTAAAAGACAGCCTCAATGTATCCACCTCTCCAGTGAAACATAACTAAAAACCTCTCCTGCTGTGATTAGCCTGCTATCAGTTTTCAGGTATCATAGTGGCTTATCCTTAGCTTTCCTATAATGATATATTTCTCTTAGGTAATCTTATCGATATTGTTATGTCTAAATGAAGTTGTTCTATATTCTTAAAGATAACCAGTGCAAGCATGTTAAGATTTACACAATCAACATCTAATTAAATCTGGAAGGATTCAGGATAATTATTACTTGTTCAGTGTTCAGATGTGATGACAGACACAAGAGTTAATTTTTTTTACAGAATTTATCAATGGAGATCTACAACTAAAGTTCCCTGCCCATAGCAGGGGGGTTGGAACTAGATGATCTCTAAGATCCCTTCCAACCCAAACCATTCTGTGATTCTATGATCCAACACAGTTCCTCTAATGATTATTTCAACTGTACAGCATTGTTATAGGTGACATTATCTTTTCATTCAAAAACCAAATCATTTCCTATTTCCATGACTGCTTTGCCTTTACTTACCCTCCTTCCATTTTAAAGTCTGCCTTTTGATCAAAACAGCTGTTAAGTGGCTCTTCTCCCCTCCTCTAGTATTTTGATTGCTCTAGAACTGAAAGGTGATAAATTGATGAGCCGGTGTCTTAAGTACATTACCTGGGAATCATACTTCCTTCCTCATTGTTATCTGTCCTTATCATCCTTCAACCCTTTACAAATTCAGACTGTGGGATTCATCTCACCCGATTCTGGAGGACTGCAGCCTAGGGGCCCGCATCTGAGATGGTTCTCTTGGTTTTATTATAGTCTGGGGTGACTACAGTCGTTGGAGGCTCAGAACAGTCCATCTTGTCCTAATGTGGACATCTGACACAGAGGAGAAAAGCTGTGCCCTACAAGTGCTTGCTGCTCTTTATTGACTATGAAAGGAGTTGACATAGCTAGCTCAGGTGAAGACTTTTACATTGTAGATCATAGAATCATAGAATCATAGAATGATTAGGGTTGGAAGGGACCTTAAAGATCATCAAGTTCCAACCCCCCTGCCATGGGCAGGGACACCTCCCACTAGACCAGGTTGCCCAAAGCCACATCCAGCCTGGCCTAAAATCAAGACTCCTTGTGGAGGCAAATGTTTTGAGGCTACAGTGTCTGTTTCCACACAAAATTGCCACTCGTCTGAATATCTAATCCCTTTCTGCCTGTGATGACATAGGTTTTTAGAGAGAACTATGTAATTAGTTAACAGTTAAAACTGTATGACTTCCACAGTAGACTGTCTTGGTTTCTTTGATAACTATTCTCATCACAATCCTCATCTTCTTTCAATACCTTCAAGACCTCACTTTCTTGCTTCATTGGATTTCAAGGACAATTAGTTGACTTATATTCTCTAATTCAGAAGCATTTAGCAATCTCTGAGGGATATCTCAGCTTTTCCACCTTAGGAACAGTGTCAGTGATTCCCTACTTATTGCTGACTTTTAAAAATTAAAAGGCCAATATCACATGAGCAACTGCAGTTACTTAAAAAAAGGAAGAATACAAACATGCAATATTGATCCCTGCAGTTATCTATTTGCAAGAAGATAGTTATTCTAAAATTAATTGAGAAATTTGAGAGATGAATAGGCTGTCCACTTCTCATTCATTAACCCATTCATCTACCCGTATCAGTTTCCCTTTGTATTTTGTTTTGGTCTCCCTTCACCATATATGTTGTGGGATCATCCAATTTCTTTTGCAAATGTCCGTTTGGTTTATGTCCTAGGTAAGCAACTCCAGTGCAAGGCCTATTAGCAGCAGAATTTAAAGCTAATTCTGCTTAAAAAACAGACAGACTAGATTCTGTTCCCTGGCTTTGGCCCCACTCATAATAGTGCTGAAAAGATATGGATAAATGCTCTAATGAAATTATTTGGTTTTTTTCTTTAATGAAGTGATCCTTTTTGGCATTCATAAGGTAGGTAGAGTAGAGCAAAAGGACGTACTCAAACACATGGGCAATGCTTTAATCATCTGTAATTAGAACAACTCTTGGCATGCTTTAAGTCAGTTGTGATGCCCTCTCATAATGAAAATCAAGGAATTCTAAGGGTGACAGAGCATATAAATTTTAAGCACAGATTGCACTAAGGCCACTGGATTTAAACTGGTACAGTTCAATCACAGATAAACACAAAGCAGAGAAATAAGTACTTTTCAATGTTCTTCATTACATTGTAAAGATCCTGATAGCTAATGTTAATCTGTTTGTGTCATCACTGTAAATCCAATTACATCTGGGGATATGCCTCAGAGAAGAAATGTCAATATTTATTTAAGTAACAAGATTACACAATAATGCATTTTGTAGCTATGCATATGACTAAAAATAGATGTCTTAAAGCATTTTAAGATGGAGTGCTCTTCTTAGCAGAAATGTTCACAAACTAAATCTGAAAGCTGGTCTAATAGTTTAGAATATTAGTGAGTCAGTAGAAACATGCTGTACACCCACTAACATCGTTTCCATCTCATTGGCACCAGCTAATAAAATCTTATAATGTCTTCTACTTCTGAATCTTGATAGCCCCCAGGTGTTGGGAAAATTCATGTAGGAGGGAGAAAAATGCTGCCATTTCCACTGTCCGCAACTTAATTCTTCATCTTAATAAGCATCCTGTTGATTTTAGGGCATTCCATTTAGATAGACATTCAGTCTAATTCAGTGTGATAAAATGAAGACATTGAGAAATAAAAGAATGAAATGGGTTTCAAGGTAAGGACAGACAGGTGACATCCTGACGAATACTCTACTAAGTAGATGAGCCAAAATGCCTCTATTAGCCCCAATAGCAGCCAGCTGGAGTCTTTGTTGTGCTCACATATCATACAATGACAGGCATTGGCTTTGGGCTATGTAGTCTCAGCCTCTTGCAGCTGAAATTTTTTGTAAATCCAATGTTAAGACCTCTTTCTCAAAATTTTGGAAAGGATTATTTCCCCCCTATCATTTACAACAAAACACACATCGTTTTCATTGGCAATTAGAAGAGCCAATTAATTAATTTTATTCAAGCAGCAACTAAGTGTAAAACCAAAAGAAGATAATACATGTTTTGCTGAAGATAATATTATTGGAACAGTTGGCTGAATACCAGTACTTTGTTCTGCTGTTGTGAAATACCACATTTTTATAAAACACCATAATTTTAAATAAAGTTTTGTTTAAAATGGCAGCATGTAAGTAGAACTTCAGAAGGTTGTTTAATATTCATTTAGATTTGGGGACTTTTTAAAGGTTCTGTGTGATGGGCTAGTCCTTGGCTGGGGGCCAAACCACACACACCCGCTCACAAAATTCCCACCCCCCACCCAAGAATAGGGGAGAGAATTAAAGGGGTAAATGGGAAAAAGGACTTGTGGGTTGAGATAAGGACAATTTTATAACTAAACTATAATAATATTGAAAATAATACTATATACAAATATGCAAATGAGTTATACACAGTGATACTGCCCCCCACCCCATGATAAGCACTCGGCCTGTTCCCGGCTAACGATCCTGGAACAGAGAGAGAGAGAGAGAGTCCCAAAGCTCCCAGAGGCACTCACAGAACGGAGATAACTGTCTGAGCGTCCCAGACCAAGAGCTGACCAGGGTGGGTAGGGGGGAGATGGAAGGCCTTGGGAGAGCAATCCAGAGCCAGAAGAGAGATCCAAAACCAAAAGGCCTCGGAACAAAAAAGGCCGAACTTCCTGGGGGTCCTCACCTATATACTGGTCATGAGGTGTATGTTATGGAATAGATTATTGGTCACGCTGGTTCTCAATCTAGTAACCGAAGAACAAATCCTGGGCTAGTAGCTGGGCTGTGCCCTCCCAGCATTCCCCCCCTCCCCCTCCCCCAGCCCTGTCTGCGAAGAGCAGAGGGGCTGAAGGTATCTGTCCTTGAGTATCCTAGCAATAATTATAAACATGCCTTTCTTATCAACTTTTCTGAGCACAAATCCAAAACACGGTGTCTTGCTAGCTATCATGGAGAAAGTTAACTCTGTCTCTGCTTAACATTCTGTAAAAATGAAAATCACAGAGCAGCCTTGCCACCTGAGGCTAGCACTTTCTGCCTGTCTCCTGTTCAGGAGGAGAGACACTGACACCAACAGGTAGGGCCTTCCTGTCCTTCAGGTCTGGAACAACCAAAGTGCAAAACGTTGACATACCATGCTGGGAATAACCCCATGTTCCATAACCAGCACATGATGGTCAACACCTCCAAGCCAGTCCCTGGGATATAAGTTGTTGCCTTCTGAAATGCAGGGAGCTCCTAATTCTCTGTTAGGAAATTGGTGGGAAGAAAATATTATTTTTTTCCCCAGGCAAAACACAGAGAAAACACCTCCTCCAAAATGTTTGCTTTGCTGTTTTGCATCTGGATCCCTAAGATCACTTCACTTCTCCAGGGTCTGCCTTAAGGAGAGATGTAAGAACCAGTTGAGAGCAAGTGACCTCTCCTCTAAAGCCTGTAGGCTGGACTGCTGCATGAAAGAGGGCTGTTAAACACAAGCAAAAGGTAATGGGAGGGAGGGAACCAATCTCTCCCTTCTCTGGGAGAAGCAGCCCATTAATAACACCCCCTGATTTGTCTTTGTGTATTTGAATGAAGAGTGTACAGAGAACTTCCTGATGGTTTCAGTGTTCCCTTGAACCTTGGGTAGGCATATGAGACCAACAGTGAGAGCTGGTTTGCATTATGCTGCTCTCTAAGGAGAACCAGTAATAGGAAAGTGTAGTTTACTACTGAGACTGCTTTAAACATTATGAACTACAAGTTGACCAAATCTTACTGTTCCAGATGCAGAACCTTCTGCATCAAACATTTCTTTGTATTGGTGACGTTCAGTTGCTTCACTGTTGTTGTGTAGGGAATAGACCGCAGAATATGTTTCTACAGCTCCTCTAAATGCAAAGGTTCTGGGAAAAGGTGTAAGAAATTAAGTTGTAATTTTGTCTTGATGTCTGATCTGACATTGTATGGCAAAATTACAAACTCCTTACTATTTGTCTCGTACTGGGTGGGGAGAGGGTTTAAAGTAGCTCAGTACCTCTTCACAGTATCCACAAAGGAGCTGCTGAAAAAAAATAGAAACAAAGGGAGCCAGAATGTGCTTTCTGGTACAGATGGCCATGGATATTCCTGTGTCTCTCCCCTCTCCTCAGAAAATATCGGGAAGGGAAGCCTCTCTACTGCAACATTAATCAGGAGCAGAGGTCATGGCAATGTGAAATTGACAAAATAGGCGTGTATAAGTGTCTTGATTTGTCTTAGTCCAGCTGTGAGATCAATGAATAAAGTGAAAAATGAGTACACAGAGCAAACCTGAGACTGTCAGGAGGAATACACAAGCCCTGTGGCACTTTACCACTCTCAACACAAAATGATTTAATATTTCTCCACAGTATTCTGTCTCTGTTTACCTTACAGCAAATGTTGGAGTGAGGTAAGGAGAGTTTGTATGAGGATCATTCATAGAGAAACACCAGCTTGGGTCTCCCAGCCCCTTTCCCTGAGCTCACGTACTAGCCACCTTCAGGAATTCCAGTACCTCTTTCTGGTAGCTTATGATAACTTCCTTTTAAACTTTCATGAGGGAATTACCATTTGTGAAAAGAGGGGAAATCATGAAATTTCAGATTAAAGCTTCCTATTTTGAACCAAGATAAGATAATATTGAACCTACTTATTTTACTCTGTCAGTTGCATCTCTCTGGACTCCCAAACAAATGCTTCAGTCTTACACAATTCCTTCGGTTTTCCCTTCTTCACAGCACATATCTAGCATAACTAAGAATGAAGCGATACTGCTTAAATTTTGTATCATAAATCCATTACAGTTTAAACAATGCAAAGTTAAAAAAATGTTGTTTAATCATACATTTTGAAGAAGATGCAAGAACCCCTGCAATCCTTTACTGGACAACAGATTTTCAGAGTATTTTCTGTACCATTCACCCAAAGAAAAAATCTGCTACTGCTAAAATATTGACATACAGTACACAAATACTTCCCTTCACATTCATAAGCTGTTTGCTCAATGGGAACATTCAACTACACATCTACAAATAAGGAACTTAGTCAAGAGTTATCTTATTCAGTACTGATTTCAAAAATAAAACAACCATAAAATTAAATTAAATAATACTTGCTTGACTAATTTGCACCATTAAATTGAAAATGTTAGAATAAACTCAATGAGGTTAATTTCATCGATACTATTTCCTTCTGTTGCAATGCATGAGTTTAAATTTTGGAACTAGTTTATAATTTGTATTTCATGCATTACATCCTCATCAACAATGACTGTGACTGTTAATTTCAAGGGATGCATTACATTAGCATAAATAAAAATAACATGAGTTTATTTGCTGTGGTTTTGTGTACCAGCATTCCCACTGATCTGTGCATGCTACGTTTTTGTGCTACATTTCTTGTGCTTGCACTGCAACAGGGTTGAGTCAGTAGAGGATAGAAAGTTCTGGTGGCTTATCTAAGAACATGAGCAAGGGATTTTTTTTCTGTGCTTGGAAATTTTGCTGTTGCTCCAGCTGTTGCCCTCAGCATTTCAACCTTACTGGTGGAAATAATAATGAAAGCACTAACTTAAATAAGGCAACATCTGATGCTATTGTAAAGATATTTTTTCACAGATCAACACCAACAGATCATCTAAAGCCCCTGTCTTCACTTGGCCTTGATATGTAAATACTACTTGTGAATATGAAAACGTAGTGATAGAAGTAACAGCAATGTATTCAAGGATTATATCACACTTGTTCCACAGTGACTTTGTACTCTCACCTTTGTCGTCTTGTAGTTATATTATCAAAACCATGTTCCCAGTTCCTTTTTGGAAGTATAACAATATTACTAAATAGAATCCTTAAGTAATTTTTCTAAATACAAAAATGCAGATATCAGGCGAAATTTCTAAACACCCAACAGTCAATGTTTATCAACATCTTAAGCTCTGAACAAATCCACTCTTTAGGGGAAGAAAAGTTATTAAGAGCAGATGTGAAATTAGTGTGGTATATCCATTTTTCTTATCTTTGCTACCTTATAATCCCTGCAAAAGACAAATTGTCTTTGCAGATTATTTTATTTGGACTCTAAAACTTCCACTGGAATCTCAGTGGTGGTTACAAAGGAATTCCATTTTATCTCCTGCTAACTGATTCCTCAGGCAATATGTGAAAAGATTTAACTATTTCTTCCTGATCCTATTAATGCCTTACCTATCAACTCTCTAGATCTTTCATTAGTCCTTCCCTTCACTGTATATTTGAAATATCTTGATCTATATATGAAGCACCATAGGCAAACATCATTAACATAATTATTATTCTCATTTTTGTACTGCTAATGGAGATGTTAGTAGGGGCTGGATGAAACGCTAATCCCCAGAGATCCCACTGGACAACTGCTTCTATGTAATGAATTCATGTTTGTCATTTTCCTTTGCCCACCATGATCCAGACTCCTTTTCAATTTAAAAGGTTTGTAAGCAAGCCAGTTACAATTATTTTTTCATAGGGAGACTCTGGGAGATAACTTTACACTATTTAGTCCTAATGCTGCAGCACTGTTTAAAAAACAAAAGAAAGCAAAACCAACATTTGACAGATTTTAGCAAAGTACTAATGCATGTCAGTCATTTGCAACAAGTAGGGACACAGAATCTTTGTATTTTATTCTTAAAAGTCTACTGCATTTTGCTTGAGAACATGGTTTTATGCTACTATTTCTTTTGTGAAAGGACTGCTGAGCTGAACAAAACCCACACTGCATACAGTGTTGAAGACATAGTTTGCTCCTTCATTGTCATTCTGTCACAACCAGAGTGAGGGAGAAGCACCAGGAGTAAGGATGTGTCAGAGTGCAGATTTATCCCACCATATTCTCAGCAACTTGGATGCCATCTCAGTTCTCATCTGGGTCTTTCTGACCCATTTCCTGGCACATTTTCTGACATAGAGAATTTTTCCATTACTTCTTCATTCACATTCTCACTGTCCTGCTATGTCTGTTGAGGGGTTAACACAGTAATTTGAGGAACTTTTTGGTACTTACAGAAGGCATGGTTTCTTCCTAATGCATGTAAAGTTTCTTCCCAGCCTAACACAAGGCCTGTCACATCTTGAAAAGAGAAAAACTCTAGTGGCTTCTGGATTCTACCTTCAGGGTGCAGGATCCCCAGGGCATGACTGGAAAGGTGCATTCCCCTTTGACTAACATACTGGGGACTGTGACCAACCATCTTGGTCCTAAACTTGGGCATGTGCCCGTTCTTTATCCAATATCGCTTTTACCACTCAAGCACAGAGAGCAGTCCAAGCTTGAGTAGACCACATAGAAGTGACAACTGCATGAAGAACAGGGGTGAGGAATTCCAGGCTTTCAAATAATTTTTAGCATTGGAAGTCTCCAATCCAGCGCTCAACTCAGCAAGGAGTCAAGAGCTGGTGACGGAAGTGAATCCATGATCTTAAGCATTTCCATTAAGTGATTTCCATGTTGGCTTATGGGCTTACAGTTCACATTTTCATACACAAGGCTAGAAATTATTACACATGTTGCTACAGGCTGTAAACTCAAGCCCTTTTTATTTATCATAATCAGTTCACTTACTGTTTTTAAATGGCATTTAACCTAGAGTCCTAAAAGTAATCTGCAGTTTTTCTTCCTTCCCATGGCTTCTTCTATTGTATAACCATGCTTCCTTTCTTTGGCAATTCTTTGGTTACACTCCAATGGTATGTCATGAAAGCCATGTCACTTTTGTACTATTAAAAAAAAAAATACAGTCAAACTAACTAATAGAGAAGCATGCCTGAAAAAGATTTGGTACAAGCTGGGCAATGATGCATGTACCCATAATCATCTTTGATCCAGCTAAATTTATTATCAATAGCTTACTCTAGGTCCCATCAGACTCAAGCTAAATCAATAGAGACCCATTTGGGTGGCAGAACTGTTGTTGCATCGGTTTCAAATAAAACATTTTACTGTGAGTGTTTATGTGTTCATGATTCCATAAAGTCTCCTAGATCCTGGGTAACATACAGAAACACCTGACTCTTAATTCGTGGAAACTACTCTTGCCTTGTAAGAGTGTATGAGGCCTGAACGGGCTGTAAGTAGTTCTCAGGTTTCTGTACTGTGCAGACAAGTGGTCCTGTTCTAGGAACATTGTAAAGAGACACAGGGCTTGTGCAGCAGAGGCTATGTGCTTGGTCTGTACCCCCCCACACACACACAGAAAAAAAGGCAGTTAAACAGATTCCAGCTTATTTTGTACTGCAAGAAGTAAGTATAGAGTTCCTGTGTTGCAGGGTTTCAGTTAATAGGCTCTCTTGAACTCGCATAGATCTAGCACAGGTTTCTCTGTTCTGGTGCACTAGGTAATCTGCAGCTCAAGGACCCACCTGAAAGGAAGCATGGAGCTGACTGTGTTTGTAGTGCCTGCAGGTCTAAACAGTCTCATTAATCTGACTGCTGTTCTAAAAGGCTACCTCAGATTCCAAATCTTGAAGATAAAAAAATATTTACTGAAAATAGGATATCTGTATTTTACAGTTCTGTGTATCTTTCACAATTTATATACTTCCATCATCAAGACTTTCTAACATATTGCACACCATATACTTCCTTAACATCAATCAGTTTTAGTGAGGATCATCTTAATACTTATTCCAATATTATCAGAATCTAATGTAAGACTTTTTTTTTCAGGTAAAAGGAGAATTCTGGAACAGCTGAAATCTAAAACCAATCATTGATTGAATAAAAATCTGCATTAAGATATTTTTATATTTCTTTTACTTACAACTAACTGAAAGTGGTAATTGTTTTATCAATAAAATGGAGACATTTTTAATTCCTCTTGCGGTTTGAAAAGAGAAGAGTAAAAAGAAATATAAAAGTGTACAAAAGAGTAATATATTCGGTCTTTATCAAAAAACAAGAACAAAAGACCATTAAACAAAATTAAGAAGGAAAGAAACAAAGATGATAAATAATTGGTTTTTTCCCCCACTATTTTCTTTTAAATGTAGAAACTGTTGCCACCATAAGCTTTTGAAATGAAAGGGATACAAACAGGTTTTGTTGTTTCTCTGCTCTCAATGATATTCTTATTTAACAATGAAGAAAATTATGGAAGGGATATTACATCTGTTGCTCCAGAGCCTACACCCATCTCTAACTTAGAGAAACAGATTATCCCACATGTGCCTACAGTTGGGTTTCCTGCACTCTTAACTGAAGTATTAGTGCCACTGACAGACATTAGATGAAATGTACTTGTGGTTAGAGCAGAGGTGAAAATTCCTACTTAATGGCTAGGCAAAGCTGCCTGTGAAAAAAAAAGCAGGCAAGCAGACGGTAGGGAAATTCCCACAGACTTTAGTGATTTAACTCTCGCTGTACTGTTCTTTCTCACACAGACTTTTTTCCTGTCCTTTTAACATGGTCTTTATTGAAGATGTAATTCACTTTTAACTAGAGTTTAGCTGACACAGAATCATTAGAGGTAGAATGAATGTTATATTCTAGTTCTTCGTCTGCTTCACAATGCCTGGTGTTAAAATAATTAGAAAAGATTTAAAGGATAAGAATGATTGTGGGAAAGAAAATGTTATCCATGTTGGAACTTTTCATATAATTTCAAAAGGCAGAGTATTTTTAAAAAGTGCATGTAACTTGTCCACATAAGTTCAGATCTGTTATGTTCAGTCTGACTATCCTGATTGCACTGTTACTACTACATTTTCTGATGACAGATCAAAAACAAAATGGTAGAGAGGGGCAGCTGTCCCCAGACACAACTTCTTACTTGCTGTGTGCTTCTTTGGATCACTCTTCTCCTCTGTTTCCCCAATTAAACGAAAGTAGTATTAGTCCTACTAACCATATGCAGGTTATGTACACATAATTTCTGATGTTTGCATTGAAAAGCAGTTAAGTGGTAGCAGTACCTTTATATGGCATAACACTGTGCAGCATAGAAACACCTAAACTAGCACTAACCAGATGAGACATAGGCTTAGCCCAAGTATTCTCAAAGTAGTGTATCAGCTTAGTGCAAATTTTGTCATAATAAGACTATAAAACTTTCTTAGCTCAGGTCCGTTTGCAATGACTAGTCTTTATTAAATTACTCATAGATTTCAGCATTCTAGAAATGTCCTTGATTGTTTGGGTTCACTCTGTAGTGCATCTTTTGTGACTCTACTGTAGAGAAACAATCAATGCCTCGCAGCATGCAGAGGAAAAGGAGGGGGTGAGCATCTTCTGATGTATGGATGTCCATACCCATCTCCAGGAATTCTCCCCTTGCCAGCACAAGGTATCTCTTGCATCATAGGCTAGCTCTATAGTAATGCAGGAAGTAATGCAGAATACACTGGAGTACCAGTAACCCACTGGAATAAAAATAAATTTTTGACTGTACAAAGATATGTGTTGTTTCTTCAGCAAAGTATATGCAAATAAAAATCAATTAAAACTTCAGAAAAAACACTAGATTTTTGTTAGTGTCTTTAATAGACATAACTGTGTTTGAACATTGGACATAAAAGCCTACCTCAATATGAAAAGTTTGCATGGTTACATAAAAGGAGTAATAAGAGCAATTAGCTTTGTAGTGAGTTTATGTTCTGCTTAAATGTTTGCAGTCTAAGCAAAAAGAATAGTTTTACACCAACCAACTGTAGATGTTAATAAGCCCAACTGTACTTACACAATTGTGGAGTTAAGGTAGGAAAATATCTGGTGGTACTAGAACACAGCTGTGAGTGATGTAAGTGAACCATGCAGCCAGTATACCTAGCGTGACGTAACATATACAATTAATGAGTACAGTTTATTAATACAGATATAAATTACAGAGCTTACTGACAAAAGGCATGCTTAAGAATTTAAATTGATTTCCTGAAAAGGAATCTTTGATATCTGGGGGGTTTTTGTTTCTTCTGGACCAAAAGGATTATGAGTGTGACAGTGAACTGCTGGATTTGTGTGACAGAAAGCTTGTTTGCTTGTTTCAGTTGAGCCAAACTAAAACAAAAGCTCTACTTAATTAGATTTTGCTGTTGTTACTGAATGACCACACACTGCTTATTAACATTTTTCATATGACTGTTTGGAAGGGCAGATAATTTTAAAAAAATTCTTAGACTTACCATTAAGAGATGGATTCTGCTGCTTACGTGAAGGTGTTTACCATACCATGAGACGCTCCACAGTTCCCGAGATATCCAGAGAGAGCTTGAAAATGCAGTACAGCATCTGTAGGAGCCCAGCATCTTCCTGGAGCAGTAGAAGGAGATGAGAAACCCTAAGGAGGTAATCACAGACAGGAGCAAGAATTTCCCTTCATCGTCACACAGACAACTACCAAAGACATCAGAAAAGTCCAGAGGGCAGCACAGCACTTTCACTGGTCGCACTAAGAGAAAAACTGCCTCTTTTCTAGTAAAAACAAACATACCCTGTCTCTGGCACATGCGGTGGAGAGGTGCATATGGCGTGGAGTAGTGCAAGTCCATATTACTGAACTGTCTCCCCCACCAGAGGAAGGTGATAGTCTAAAAGCTCTTGACAGGGGATTTCTTCTGGCCCAGCCCACCTCCCAAACCACTGCTGGAAATTTTTTTGGGGAATGCAAAAACTGAGCCAAAAGCTCAAGAAAGACAGCCAGGTTCCTGCCCGAGGGCGCTTCCAGCCAGGAGATGTTTCCTTGACCAGGATGACTGATGGTCACAGTGTAGCAAACCAGGGTGCACAGCACCCCCAGAAATACCCCTCTGCCCATGACGCCCCCCTCCCCAGCCCCACACTGGGCAGCAGGAGAGACACCTTCCTGGCAGTCCCCATGCAAGCAGCAGATCCCAGAATCCCACCCACTGTCTGAACAAGGGAGCTATGTCCCTGCACCGCAGGCTCCCCAGCCAGGCCTCTCATCCCACTGTGAACCCTGCAAATGGCACCTTGCCGGTTGCTCTATGCTGCTGGTCACCACATAGCTGAGCTGTTGGGCAGCCAGCGTCCCCGTGACCTCCCTGGCTCCTCAATGCTACTGCAGAGCCTCTGAGTTTGGGGCACTGCCATCCCCTCACCCTGCTGCAGGAGGCTGGTGGCCAGGGCCTCTGGACAAGTTGCTCTGGCATTGTCAGCCCTGGTCAGGGAGCAGGCACTGCTGCCTGGGGGGCTGCCCAACTAGCCCCCCTGGAAAGCTGCAAGCCATGTCTGGGTGGTGAGGAGAGCAAGAGAGCTGGAGGGGAAACTTACAGGGAGGCTGGATGGCGTGGTGGCCTGCCTGCAGGCAGAGGAGGAGGAGAGGAGTGCTCAAGTCTTACAAACTCATCCCTAGCAGCAAAAGTCAGAATATTGCTCCTTATAAACACTGTCTTCATAAAAGAGCAATTCTGGGACTGTTGGAAGCTCATGCCTGATCTTATAGGAGTGCAGGCCTGGCACAGGCTTGCTCTCCTTGGTCTTGAAAGTACCGCAAGCTCTTGTAACTTGTTTTTTGTCAGGCTTTGGGCCGGGGCACCTTGGTCTTGATGTAGCCTAGAGGCTTAAATGATGAGTGTAATAGAAATGAGCTAGGAAATCAGTTAGGGTAACGAGTGTTAGGATAGCTTTCATCAGGACAGGGACCAACCGCTATGGCTCCTTCCTGCACCTTCGCTGGGCAGAAGGGAGTAAAAGGAATATTTTTTAATACTTTCCCTTTGCTAAGCATAACTTCCCTTGTAACATGAAGCGCATACTACGGGGGTCATTTTCATTTCAGGTCACAACAGTCCTGCTGTTAGTAAACCATTTCTATACAGATCACCCTGGCGATACAGTCATTACTTATGATTTGTCAGGCCCTCCTTAAACAAAAGCCTGCTCTCGGTGCACAGGAGCTCAGGTTTCAGCTGTTTCACCTTTGGTCTTCCCACTGCTGCAATGTAAGCTTTCTTGTTCAAATCATTCTGTAAGCAAATTGTACCATTACTCCTCTTTCCAGTCCTTTTCTTCCTGGGCAAAGAGCATTTTTATTTGATTGCTAGTTCTGTCCTCCTTAATACATCTTTTTATTTGAAATTTAAGAAGTCTGGCTGGCTGCAGCTTACTCCTCTCATACTACCACCATGATTCTTGAGTATGATTTTAGTAATTCAAAAGTAGGAGCCAGATGAGCATCTGCCATGGCAAACTTGATTCATTAGGTGTTTTTCCTGCATGTCTAGTAGCAGGTAACATTGCTACATATGCATGTCCCCTTTTGGAATAAAAGCATGTGTTGGGTATCATCCTGTGTGCCTCTGCATGGGTGCTTCAAATAATGAGCTTCGTGTAACCAATAGTAATGAGCTATGTTATATGTTATAAGCGACCTGCTTGGTCACTCCAAAAGGCTGAACAGCCAGCAAAGGACATTGAACTTTTTGTAGCTGCTAATCTATTCTAGAAACAGAGATGCAAGAGAGAGGGTGCTTTGCACTCTCATGTGCCAAAACCCTTACTATGTAAAATAAAGAAGCATCAGTGAATGGCTTGCATTTTTTTCCCCTAATGAAAAATGTGTTTAGAAGGATAGAGGAATGTGAAAGGTCTCAAACAACTTGCATTACTACTTTTCTGTATTTGTGAAGATTTGTCAGTAATGTTTTGGGGTTGTTTTTTGTTTTGTTTTGTTTTGTTTTGTTTTGTTTTGTTTTGCAGATATGAAAAAAAAACAACTAACAAAACCCCACAAACTACCAAAGCTTGAAATTAAAGAACCAAAGTTGCACTAAACCCCAATAGTTTCATAAATGATAGTGCTGTTCTCAAATTGCTAAGATTTAGGAGACCAAGAACACCAAATACCAAGTAGCAAATAAATCTCCATGGTAAAAAGTTACAGTACTTACTATTTTCTTGTTATTAATAGCTAAAATATGGAGACATATAGCAGAACTGCAATAAGATATACAGCCTGAAGAATGTAATCCTATAATCTTAAATGGACTGTGAGCCTGCTTAGATTGTCCTCATTCATTCCTTTTTGTTTTCCGGGAATGCACAGAGAAGACCTAACTGCCTTCAAGGACAATTTATTTAGCCACAGAGGACATCTGACAAAGTTAGTAGGTTCAGGAGATCCCAGCTAGTGAAAACAATTGAAACATTTAACATCCAGTGATAGGACAAGGGGCAATGGGTTCAAGCTGGAACATAGGAGGTTCCACTTGAATATGAGAAAAAACTTCTTCACAGTGAAGGTGACAGAGCACTGGAACAGGCTGCCCAGAGAGGTTGTGGAGTCTCCGTCTCTGGAGACATTCAAAGCCCGCCTGGATGCGTTCCTGTGTGATCTGATCTAGGTGTTCCTGCTCCGGCAGGGGGATTGGACTAGATGATCTTTCGAGGTCCCTTCCAATCCCTAACATAATGTGATTCTGTGATTCTGTGACCATCTGGCAACTTTTTACACATTGATGTTCAACCTGTGCACCAAAGGCCTGCACTTG
Source organism: Pterocles orientalis (assembly GCA_011057875.1). Classification (NCBI taxonomy): domain Eukaryota; kingdom Metazoa; phylum Chordata; class Aves; order Pterocliformes; family Pteroclidae; genus Pterocles; species Pterocles orientalis. Next base: position 141,105 of record WKFP01013742.1, read on the forward strand.
ACGTATTTCTGAGCCTTTGAAAAATTCTGCTTGCAGAGCAAAATAGTAACAGTTTGGGGTTTCTTGACATTCAGGGGTGTCTTGGCTCATTTTGTTCATTCTTTATTACTTTTCATGACTGAAATTAAGGTAAGAGAAGTGAGCACAGTGAGTTGGACATGCTAAATATAATTTTACCGAAGGACGAATAATTATTGGGTAATTCTGGTGAACAGCCTATATAAACATTACAACACAGTTGAATGTGAAAAAGAATAAAATGTCACACATTTCTGTGTCTTCGTGTTTGTTTTATACTATGCATATTCCTCCTCCTTCCCTTGAAAGCACTGTCAAGGCAAAACTTGATGATAGCCTCTGAGGAAAGACTTCCTGTGGCAGCATAAAGTTTTCCGTTTGGCATCTGACTGGGCTTGTGTGCCCGCTTCATAGCACTGAACCTGAAAGAGCCATTCTTCCACAGGCAGCTCAAGGCCAAAGGGAATACATGGTTTGGCTAACAAAGCATGGTAAACAAGGAAAGTCACTTTCTAACTTCAGTTAGAATATATCCACATCTTACTCATTTATTAACTGATAGATTTGGTGTCTTAATCAAAAATTAATTGTTGCTTAAAAGAATTAATGTTTTATCCTCATTAAAACTAAAAAATGCAGAAAGCACAAAAAGTCCAAAATTACAGGTGTTTCCACTCTTTTAAATTAGGAAGCATTCTAAATTCAAGAAAAAATGTAAAACAGAAACTTTAAATCTGAAATTTTGAAAGGAGTGCAACTGGAATAAGTATAAATAAGTATAAATTTTTCACAATATCTTTTTTAAACTTTAGGAGAAGCATGGCTTGTACTTTAGGAAAGTTGGGTCATTTTTAATGTTAACAGATCCAGCTTAAAAGTTTGAGCAACACAGTATGTTTCTTAAAATGTGTTTTTACAAATACAAAGAAACACAAAAGCAGTATTTTAGCCTACGTTCTTTCTAGAAGGTAGTAGGCTTGCTTTCCAAAAGTTGTCTTTTTCCTGAAAGATAAAGAAGTTGATTCTCACCTCCTAAATGTGGATGCTTATTCTAGTGTGTATTTTGATTCATTAGAAAATATATGTTGTTCAGACTGGCAATAATTTAGCATATCAGCCAGTACTGCTCCTCTTTCTTTCCATTTTGAACCCAGTGAAAAATTGTAATGAAAGTCAAACTGCATCCCTCTGTTGTAAAGAATATAGTGCTTGTCTCAGTATTAAGAAAAAATAAGGCACGTCTTTTTCTTACATAACAGAACATCTTAGTCCAAGTCTAAGACAGGAGGAACATATGACAGCTAAGGAATCTCTATACAATTAGTAGGAAAATTCACATCATTAGATTCTGGATAAATATGGATTTCTATTTTAAATAAAGTGTTCTAGATTTTGAAATTAAGCGAATCAAGAAAATCCCTCCTGTTCTCTGAAAGATTACATTATGTTATCAGTGTAGTTTCAGTTTTATGCAGGGCAATTATCTTCTACATTTCACCCAGCTGTCACAGCTGCACTATAAAATTATGCCATATTAAAAGCCATATTATTCAACTTTTCTGAAGTAACACAACTCTCAAGGAGTTTTTAGTGGTCTGGAGAAACCTGCTTCTTATAGAAAAAGAATTTTTGCAGTATGAGGGACAGATTCTCTGTGGTTGATATGTGTATGGTAAACATCCGCTATGTAGAGCTGCATGTACAACAACAAATAATGGCCCCAGAAAATCCTCTTTATTATAAAAAACATTATAAGTTGCTACAATGTTTTGAACCTATGGGTCATGCTTGGAAATATAAGTAAGCAGTCCTTGAGCTGCTGGAGGTCAGTGTTTCTGCAGCATGTTTCTTCAGGTTTCTGGACTTGCAGTCTCTCTAGTCTTTTTTAGCAACCCCCACTGCCAACTTCTCCCTCTATATATCTTTTCATGGAGCATATGGCAGGTGTGTAGATGTGCCTTTACAGCTAGTAGATGTGCCTTTACGATGCCTACAATTGGTACTGTGCATGCAGGGACTTGTGGTATATAAACAGAGGTTGGTAACACTTGATAAGGTCATTATACTGGCTATTTTTGTTATATGTGTCAGCAAGCTCCAGGACTAAGAGAACCCAGAGCAATATATCTGACAAAGACCACACTTTTATACATTGGTTATTGTAGATGGGCTGTTAAGATTATTTGATTTATTAGCTTTTTATGGGCTCTCTGCTATGCTAGTATGATGGGTACCTTGGCAGTCCCCTTCATTAATATCCCATAATAGAGTATTTATGATACCACCACTGACTCATGGAGACGTGTTTTACATCTCTGCATAATAAGTTAAAAAGCTGGATAGCCATGAGTTTAGTGTCAGGGAGTAGTAAAAAAGGCTGGTTACGGTTGCAACAGTGTGACCATTGACTATGCTAGTAAGAATGAGGGTCCACTTTAAAACTCAAGAAAAATGCAAAGTTGTTGGTCTTCCTTGACAGCCAAGTACTGTATATATTGTGTCAATGAAGAAAAAACAGATGAGTAGAAAAAAATGTCTGAAAACAGATGAGTAGGCACTGCAAGCCGCACTGGATAATGCACAGAATATATTAACATATGATAAACTATTCAAATTTGGCACTGCAGTGGAGGAAACATTTTTTTCTCAGTCTTGCTCATCAGATAGCATCAAATGCCAATGTTTAATTGAACTTGCAAAGCCATTTTTTAAAAAAATACACTCAATATTTATTATGTGCAACTTATGCTGTTGAGTTTAGCTTGATTTCTAGAGAAACAAGGTATATATGATCTTTATATTTGCCAGTAGACTCCACTAATGTTGAACCAACTGTCCAATCTCAACCATATTTGACAAATACCACATACAGATATCATAGAGTCATAGAATCATAGAATGGCCTGGGTTGAAATGGACCTTAAAGATCATCTAGTTTCACCCACCCCCCTGCTCTGGACAGGGTTGCCAACCAATAGAGCAGGCTGTCCAGGGCCCCATCCAACCTGGTATTGAATGCCTCCAGGGATGGGGCATCTACAACTTCTCTGGGCAGTCCGCTACAGTGCCTCAACACCCTCTGAGTGAAAATTTTCCGCCTAATATCTAACTTAAATCTCCCCTCTTAGTTTGAAACCATTCCCCCTCATCCTGTCACTATCAACCCCTGTAAACAGTTGCTCCCCCTCCTGTTTATACGCTCCCTTCAAGCACTGGAAGGCCGCAATGAGGTCTCCCTGGAGCCTTCTCTTCTCCAAGCTAAACAAGCCCAGTTCCCTCAACCTTTCTTCATAGGAGAGGTGCTCCAGCTCTCTGGTCATCTTTGTGACCCTCCTCTGGACTCGTACTCTGGTTCAGTGTTTTGTCATAGCCAGCTCCAGTGAGAATTCTCACTACCAAGTTATAGCACCTCTCTCTTTCCTTCCAGCTTTCCTTCTGATCCCTGGAAACTTCTAGACCAGTGCACAAGGGACCAGACCATCTGGTCCAGTGATCAAGCTTAAGGAATAGGAGAGACATCTCTGACAAATAATACCCTTTGGCCTTGTAATAATGTTGTTTTCTAGAAATAAGTTTGGATGCCTTTGAATTGAGGAATCTTCCACAGTCAAGGTTGTAGTTCTAAATAAAGATACTGTATCAAATGCAAGTGGCTGCTCTTCTAATGCCTTTTTACAGGGAAAAGCACCTCCAAGTGCACTATGTCAAGGCACAAAGCTTCTCAGATTGGTAGGTATGTTTGAACTCGTATCTGAGCCTGTCACTTTGGAAACGTTACTACCTCTTTCATCCCTCTGCCAGTTAGGTGGAAGAGAGAGTTCTGCTTTCCAGACCTGTTGACATGAAAAAATTTGGGGCCAGGCAGGGAAGCATCCGGGACTCCATGACTGCTAAATTAGTTGATGCTGATATTTATGTTTGGATTTATGTGCCTTTGTGCATCTGCAGCATGTCCTTTTCTATGTGTGCAACCTTGTAGAATGAAATTGTTGCCTTTTCTAACAGTACTTAAAAAGATTTTCCTAAATAACAGCATTCATCAAATGCTGCCACCTACCAGGTTCTCAAAACCTTATTCACTCCAGTTACTACTACACAGTATAAACACAGATTCTGAGTAAGTTAAAGGGGCCTGATACCCATAAGATTGAAAATGGCTCTGGACAAAGACCTGCCACTTTTGTGTTCTTTTTCACATAAAAAACATTCACTTCTTTGGAGAAATGGTTTTTATGAGTGAGTAATAGTATTTACATAACTTGATAGTGATACAAAGTGATCACACTTCAAACAACATTTCCAAAGGGGTATTTTTCAGAAGAGTCTGGTCTTCCATCTTGTTTTCAGCTTGCCATTGAAATACTGCCATTTTTCCATTTGCTCTGCCAAATTATCAGTGAGTCTCCTATGTGCCTAGTTATACAATGCTCACAGTGGTGAGAGTAATAGGACTCTGAATCAGCTAAGTGCTAGGTTTCCATGTAAAAGTAAAAGAATCCCTGCAAGGTGTACTTTTGTCAGGCATCTCATCGTCACATGTCCCAAGCAAGCGATTCTGGTCTCAAGAGAATAGCTGAAACACAGAGTTTCATTTAACTTACAAGGGAAACACAATGATCAGGTTCAGACACCATCATTATTACCACACCACAGTAGAATATGAATAAAGCTGTAAATGGAGAGACTTGGCATTGCACTGAATCAAATACAACAGGTTTTTAAATGGTTCTGTTTCTCCATTCAGGGCTTGGTTGTTAGTAAAATACCTACTCATTAATTATGTAATTTTATAGCATTTTATATCTAAGTGTCATGAAGAAATTAACCAAATTTAAGTAATTTAGGAAACGTTCCAACTTTACTGATACAACGCACGTCAAGTTTTATTTAAAGAGGTAGGGAGGGGCCGCAGCTTGAAAATAATGCTAAACACTAACACAGCTTAAAGTATTAAGGCTGTATATTTTAAAGCCTATACACTAATACAGTAGCTTATAAAGATAAATTTTAAGCCACCATGACTCAATGCATTTCTCCTTTATTCCTTGTGGTATACTAAATATTGAGTTTGCAGTAGATGTAATGATAACACAGTATTCTAAGGCTTTCTATGTTTATATAGAGGGCAAGAAATAAAAACTGTCTAACTAGTATGCTTAGTATACACATCTATAGTTATTGTAGTACGAAATCGCAGAGAATGGAGGAAGATACTTCCCTAATGCTCTACTTATCAGAATTCAATCTATAGTAATTGTTAGTAGTGATCTCTACATACAACTCAGAGCACTTTACAAATGTATGTAGCAGCATCTTCCCCGTTTAAGAGATGAGGGTATCGCAGTCCCTAATAAGAAAATGTTGTAAATGTTGTAAAAAACCCCTGTGGTTTAATCTTGGATATTGCTTAACTGCATAGTGAAGTGTTATGGTATTTGATTGGAATAACACAGTTTAGATTAATGTGATTCAAAGCACAAACATTGATAGTAAAACCGAGTGCACGCACATTAATATGTAACTACTGCATAGTGATCATTTTCTTTGTAAAAATTTGTATTCAGATATCAACCAGTGATAAAACACCAGCCCTGGGAATACAATACAAGTTTTCTGAATGCCAATGCTATGCACAAAGATTGTGCTGCACTGGCTCTGAATTGCAAACAGACCTTTCCCCATGGAACTCCTCTTTTACACATATTACTTGAGAGGAAGAGAACTACTGTGGCTATTAGATTGATAATATATGTATTTAAAAATATATATTTTCTCCAAGAAATATTAAAATTATGCTAGTTATGAAAGTTCCAGAATATCTTTGATCATTAGTTTTATGTGTATGACATCTTGTTTCAGCCTATAGAATTCTGCAATTAATATGGATCTTTTATGCACCGTGATTTTATGATCAAATCCCTTTCTCAATGCTGCTGGTTGGAGGGGAGAGATTCTATTGTCACCTTCCGAGAAGGATGAAAAAACAACCACAGCACAGTGGAGAAAAGCAATAAATGGAATATTCTTCCAGGCATTCTGGCCATTAATAATTGAAAACCCTTACAATGATCTCAGCCAGATTACTAGGACAGCTTTTGAAAAAATAACCTGTTGTGCTACTTCCTCGCTAACCATCTCTACACCCTTGCTGAATGCCTGACCGTGTCTGGCACCTATGCTATTCAGACATTGCAATGAAGTTCATGTTTCTTACAACACTGAGTCCAGGGAAACGTAGAAGTCCTTTGCTGTCTTGTCTCTGAGAAGAAAATGTTTGTATATTGGGAAAGAAAGACAGCTTGATTTGAAGTACCACTCAACACATCCTAGAACTTGATTGAAATCGTATGGCTTTGTGTTAATGTGATTTTTAAAAATAGCAAAAGCACTGATACAGTGTAATTACAGCCCAGTCTGCCTGTATTCTGATGCTGAAAACTTTGTAAAGCAATATTCACTTAAGAATAGTCTGAATGTAGCTTTGTGAGACTTTGGATATTTCCAGAGTGATTTTCTGTATTTGTCGAGATGGGCTTTTTACAGTATTCCCAAACTCTCTTCTGCACTGCGACTTTCCCTCTCTTGTCTAGAATGATGCAGAGTATGCTTTTCATTTGCCCTCTGTTTTAGGTCAGAGAGACTTTTTCTCCAGTTCTCACTGAATTATGAAGGAATGCACCCTTTTCCCTTGTATTCTGCAAAGAAAGAAAATTAATACCATCATGATTCCCCCACCTCAGCCTTTTTTTTCCCCCCAAGTTTGTAGATAGACTGTCTCTCCTTTTGGGTACATCTGTCTCTTCTCTTCTGGGACTCAGGCCTTAACTAGCTCATTTGACTATAAGTGTTTAACATTTTAGTAGCCTAATCATTTTACATTCCCTCTCTATTCTACGGAGCAACAGAGATCTTTAGAAGATGGTCAATATCATAGCTGAACTTTCTGTCCTAGCAGTACAAAACTTTACTAAGACCCTATTTATAAGCTAAATGGTCTCTCTTCCCCTACTTTTAGTCTGGGTGACATCAGTCCTCATTTTTGCTAAAAAGATTGAAACGTACACTTCATATAATAGGTGTGACTCAATCTTTTTCCTCAAAACATTGCATATGTGCTTTGGTGGGTGAAATTGGAACACCACACATTCCTGCAATCTGTCCATCTCTGACAGACAGCTTTGTTTCTTTATTCAGTGGCTGCTCTGATGCTGATAGAGGTGTCAGAAAAAATTGCTTATCATAAGTGTGGGTTTGTCACTTGTATGAATCAGTTTTATCACAGCTCCAGAGCATCCTTAGAGACAGCACTAACTGCTTTGTATTCAGTCACAAAGTCGCTCTTTTTGTTTCTCAATATGGACATCTGTGTAGCCATTCATAAAATCACCTTGTTCGAAATTTTAAATACAAATATTAAAATCTATCGACCTGTTCTCTGAATTTAACTATGAAGTTTCCAAAAGGACCTCGGTAACATTCATTCCAATTACCATTCATCTTTTTCTAAGGTATCACGTCTATCCCAGAGACAGTCCATGTCTTAGCACATCTTGTCACAAAGCACATTCTCTTAGCCAAAGTGCCTGATTAAAAATAAAGTTTAAGAAATTTAAAGCAGTACTGTGGCTTAACTCTAAGCCAGGGTTAAAGAGATACATTTTTTTTTCAGTTGAATCTTAATTACATGTCAATTAGAATCAAATTCTAGATATTTCCTTGGGAATATAAGGCAGTCCAAGAAACTGAACTCAAGTTGTGAAGTAACATAAAGCCTTGTGAAGGTATTTTATAATTTTTGTTTTGTTTTTTTTTTTTTTGTTTGGTTGTTTTTTTTTAATGGGCTGAACAAGTAGGATGGAACAATCATGACATTTTAGCCTCTTTTGACATTTGCAGGTAGCCGGTACATGGGTCTTTCAGAATGTTTCAACACCAAAGAATAATTTGGTGTTGGAGTCAGATATTTATTTGATAGAGTCCTGTTTATTTACAAAGAATGCACACAAAATTTTATTTTCTTAGACATCATTCATTACAGTTAAACAACGAAAGGCTATTTTTTCCCCAAAGTTTCAAGTTTCATTCTACATAGAATTCTACCTCTCAAATGTATGATATTTGCCTCTGCTTGTTGTCTTGGCTGCTTCTTCTTCTCTGTTTTTGAAGGATTTTTGGATGTTCCTGAAACAGACTTCCATCAAACGATACCCGGTAAATTTTCCACTTTAGTCTTCCACTTGTTCTGTGTTTTGGGTAGGCAATCCTGTTGTTTTAGGTAAAAGGAAATATATTTTTTGTGCCTCATATTAAACCCATTGCAAATGATAGGCTTGTCCCAGCATCCACAAAGTTTCATCTAACTTCTGTTGCACTATTTTATAATCTCAGTCTTGTTTAAAACGAAGTAGTTCCAATCTGCTTGATATTTTAATCTGAGGCAACAGTCAGAATATAATTTTCATGTTCTAAATGCCCACTTTGTTGTGTTTTTGTGTAATTCAAAAAGTAACTGTGGTGTATGTGATGTCTAGTATAGTATGGAATGGAATACGTTGCACTGCATCTAACTTTGGTTGTCAATTTTCATCCAACTTTAGAGTAATTTAGTGAGTAAGATGTCCTTAAGCGAGTTGTACAGCCCTGTGTAGAAACAATGAAGGGAGTACTTTCGAAGGCCTTGAGACTAATGCCTAAAATTAAAACTAATGTGAAATCAGATAATTTATGTTTGATCCTATAGCTATGTGTGTCCTCCTCATGGACTGCAATGGGTCAAGAAGCAAACTGCCCTGATCAGAATACTTAAGGGTCACCCTGACAGGGGTCAGTTAATTTCCTACAGAAGGTCTTTGACCCTTTTTTTTAGCTAAGTGAGTGTATGAAGCTTCTGCTCAAATAACCACAATACCAAAAACATTTTAATATCTTCCACCACACTCCCTCTTAAGCTCTCTAAAAATACGCCTTAATTGCTCCAGCTGCAAATGGCACCAGCATGATGATTTTGATCACATCATTCAAATGTAGTTCATATGTTTATACAAAATTTTCTTGGCTTTTATAAGGTGACTTTTGCAACTCTATAATGTTTGAGTAGAAAAACGCCGCAGAAACTGTATAAAGTTTACACAGGACAAAAATTACATACATGCAAATCCTCACAGCAGTCTTTCATCCATGGCTCCTAATATGACAAACTTCTCTGTTTAGGTTCTCTAATGGTTCTTACTGCCAAGAACAGCTATTCATACTTCAACTTACACTGTAAATCAAGGCCCAAGACCGAGAGGTATCCACTGTAAAGTAATTTATAAGAGCAACAGCAATATAATATCTAGTATCAACCAGTGTTCATGAAGTGTTATTCCTGGCTAGCACCATTACAACCACCTGGCTGATGTTCATTGTTTTCCACCTCATTCTTGCCCTTTTATTGTCCTCCACCTTTTAAACCCTAGCCAAGAACTCCACTAATACAGCAACAAATTTACTGGCAAGCTCCGCAACAGCTGAGCCCATCCCAGTAGCTCTGTGCCAGTCAATCAGCTGGTAATCTGGGAATGATCTGAGAACTGTCTGTAATGATGTTTCACAGACCAAAAAGATACTCTGCAGTATTTGCCTTAGAGAGGTTTTTTTTTCCCTTCGCTATGGCATTGTTTGCTGTTCATGGTTGTTGGCATAGAAAAGTTAATATGGAGAACAGCAAAGAGAAACACAAGGGAACTAGTTAGGGAACTGCACTTGGAGAGTAGGGAAGTATTTCCCAAAAATGAACAAAGAATTCTGCAAAACACAAAATTCAGAATAAATATATGCAGTTGAATTATACACTCATTTTCTTGGTGTAATACTGATGGCATTATTAAACTTTAACTTCATGGGCAAATAAATTGCTAACTCAAGTCTTGGTGCTCTTGAGTACTTTTGCTTTTACTACACACTACATTCTTTCCTTTTGGTTTCTTTCATTACTTGTCTTAAAACATCTGTTTTCTTACGATTGTGCTACATTTCTATTCTGCTACATTTATTCTAGTAGGAAATCATCTAGGAAAAGATGAAGTTATGGGGCAACCTCGTTCAACTGAGGTGTCCTTTTTCTAATTCTGGAAGTATTTGTCTCTCCTCGGATCTGTTGGCATAGAGCTCTAGTGACATAAAAAATTATGTTCTCAGAGTTTTAGTTACCTCAGTGCTTCAATTTTATTGTTCCAATACACTGAGTGATGCCCATGTTAATAAATTATAAAGTCACTTAAACCTGGTCTTCCTCAGCAAGGTGATTACCCAGCCACTCAGTTAAGGTCATCAGTCTCTCTTCCACTCTAATGTTTAATTTTATTCTACATAGAGTGGAATAGCTTTAACAGTACTGCATTCCTTTATGATTATTTAGGAGAAATTTGAAGAGAAGCTTTTAAGTACAATGAGTTTTTAATGATAAAGCAGGTCAGTTTATGTAATACTGAAGCAAAGCCTTTCTAAGGGATGAAGAAAGAGAAACTTATGCCTGACCCAAACTACTAACACTAATTATTAACTGCGTATCTCCTGATCACATACTCCAGCTAGTTCTTGATTTCATCACCAAACTCCTTAAGGAATTTTTATCTTTACAAACAAAACATACTGAGAAAATGAGGTCAAGGTTGAGAATAAGGTAGGGTATTCCCCCTTGATAAGAGAGGGAACACATGTTTAAATTAAAAAAAAAAAGCATAAAACAATAAAGAAAGACTGTGGTTTAAATTCATGAGTCACCATTGTGAATATACAGCTCCCAAAGATTCTGATTATTCTAGACAACTTGTTTCCCCAGTTCTCAAAGTCTTGTTATATCCTGATAGGAACCCTGAAAGTTTTTAAAATCTTGATGAACTTCACAGAGGATAAGTATTTCCCATCCAGATGAGATTTCCTACAGGTACTTTGCCAAATATGTTCAAACGCAACAAGGAAATTTTTCCACTGTGTCCTGCAGAAAACATGACGTAAGTCATGGAGAAATGCAATTGCCACTGAAACCCTGGTAGCAACCTGTCCCCCTTGCAAGTCACCAAGCCTCCATGGGAACTCTGAGTGTACTCCTCAGGCACAGGCATGGCTCTGTGTCTCAAGACTACTGGTTTGTAACTTGCTTGCTCAAGGCATGAACGCCTTTAGGAGATACTTACAAATTCTGTACAGTAATGAATTTTCTCCAATAAATTAGTGAAGTCATTTGTATGTACCATGGTCCCAGTATGATAATGACGAATTGACTCACCTTGGTAGTACACTTGGTGTTTAAAGAGCAGCTAAATTTTCCAAGCTCCACAGAAGGAAAAAAAACAAAACATTCTGACAGTCAGGCTGCTACTATAATCACTATAAAAGCATGAGATTCTATCTGAAAGAAACAAAATCTGTTTTCACTTCCCCCATAACCAATATACGAAAATGAGGAAACGATAGCATTTTTAACAGCAGGGATTGTATAAAATATTTCATCTGCAGCCCAAGTGTCACTGCTTTGTCCTGGGATTTCTGCCAAACCAGGAGGCTGTTCAGTTGTAATTAACATTTCTCATCCCAATATCATTGTTGATGAGTCCCCACGCAGTTTCAAGTACAGCTGCCTGATACAGTAGTTCATTATGAACAGAGGACCTCTGCTGACTCTTTTCCCTTCTGCTCTACTTACCATGGGCACTTTTCACTTTTTTTCAGTGAAACACACAGTTCCCTTCTTGCCAGACTTTGTGAGGTAGATTTGAAGATCAACATATTGGTTTTAGCTTGATCCATGTCAGCTTTGTTGCCTTTAAGAAGTCTTTCATCTTTTTTGGGGGGATCTGCTGGATTTCATTCCTTGCTGGACTGATTCCACCTTGAGCTAGACATCCTTCAGTCCTTGTTAATTTTTTTGTCCATTCAGCTTGGTGCTCAGATTAGCCAGATCAGATATTGATGCATTTCAGTCTGGCTCTTCTGAAATTCCTTGGTGTTTCTTCTCTTCAGTCTCTTGGAAGCTTTGCTAAAACTGAATGGAAGGCTAAGCAGTTACAAGTGATGTAGTGACGTGAGCAACTGTTCTTAAGTATATGTTATATAAATGGTCAGCATGAGGCATGGTGGTAACCAGCCAGTATGAGAAAATTCCATAGGAAAACAGAGACTTCAGTTACTTTCCTCACAATTTTTAATAGAGAAATCAAAAGAATACACTGGAATATGACCCATTTAAAAATAAAACTATATTTTACTGCTAACAATAATTATTTTTTTAAAATTAATAATAAAAATAATTTCAATTAAATTAATAATTTAAAATAAAAATGGCTTTTGCTGCACTGTACTATGTTATTCAAATTCTTGCTTCTGCTTCAGTTATCACTTACTGCTTGATCTAGCCAAGGACCGGAGCCTTTGCTTCAGCAACATCCCTGTTTCAAACAGCTTATATCTAAGCATAGATGAGGTAAAAGAACAACACAAAAGGGATTTTAAAAAACAAATAGACAAATCTGGACAGTTTTACTGAACACCTTCGTGACATGATAGCAGTCTAAACACAGAGGATTTTCTTAGGGCATTTTAGAAAAAGAGAACAACCAAATGATGAAGTCTCGCAAACATGACTGATTAGCAGAGGTAGATGATTTTGAAGTAGTGAAGGAGACAGAAGCAGCAAAGTGGGTGGAGCTAGGTTATGTGTGCTCTATAAAGCAGAGACAAATTATTTTATTTTTGCTGCAGTATAAACCAGGAAGCCAACAAGACAGGAAAATGCAGGTGTGACCTTACTAGTGACACAGAAAAATTATCTTTACATCACTTTTCTGAATGGAATGGGGAAAGATTTGTTACGGCCCAAAAAGAGTCCTTACATTCCTGGCTGGTAGCAACATTTTCCTTCATTATTAGGAAACAATAAAAACAAATACAGAATTGGCAATAGATGAATAGTAATCCAAGTTGCAAAGTGACGTGTTGACAAACATTCCAATGAACAATCCTGAGAAACAGATAAGTGACAATTTCTTAAACATATTGGGGGGGACATTAAGGAAACAGACAAAAATTAATATGGAAACTTCCTGAATATGGGCAACAGAAATCCAGATTCTATTCTCAGCTGATTTAAACTGATTATTCTAATTTCACATGGATGCATTCCAGTAAGGCCACATGGGTTTTAAGCAGGCCTAGAGCTTTAAGTATGGATAGAGGGGTTACTGCCTTAAGCTGCAATGGATTCTACCGTGGGTTCAATAATATTTGACAAAAGCAACCTTAAAAATGCAATAATATATATATTAAATATTTATTTCTGCTCAAGTAATATGTATCTCTCTAAAAATTCTCCAAATATGAAGAAAGAATGAGGGATATGTTGAAGATCTGGCACCAAAGAGAAATAGATAACTGATTTTATTTTAATACCTATTAGCTTCTTATACTTTGGAATTGTTAGTGAAGGGAGGCTCATCAATCCTAAAGGGCCCACTTTGACCCTTTTAATGTCCAAATGATGACAGCAGATCAGAGAAGCATTGCTTAATAAAGACCTCACACAAAGCAATTAAATGCAATGATTTAAAAACAACTCGGTGTCACCAAATTCTGTATATTTTTGGACAACAACATTTCCAAGACTTTCTGATGCAATGATAAAAGGAAAAAAAAATGTTGTCAGAGAAACAAAGTGTTATGAGGATTTCATGATCAAAGATCATAGAATCATAGAATCATAGAATCATAGAATCATAGAATCATAGAATCATAGAATCACAGAATGGTTTGGGTTGGAAAGGACCTTAAAGATCATCAAGTTCCAACCCCCCTGCCATGGGCAGGGACACCCTCCACTAGACCAGGTTGCTCAAAGCCTCATCCAGCCTGGTCTTGAACACCTCCAGGGATGGGGCATCCACAACCTCCTCGGGCAACCTGTTCCAGTGTCTCACCACCCTCATAGTGAAAAATTTCTTCCTAATGTCTAGTCTAAATTTACCCTCTTTTAGCTTATACCCGTTACCCCTTGTCCTCTCACTGCACTCCCTGGTAAAGAGTGCCTCCCCATCTCTCCTGTAGGCCCCCTTCAGGTACTGGAAGGCTGCTATTAAGTCTCCTTGGAGCCTTCTCTTCTCCAGGCTGAACAACCCCAACTCTTTCAGCCTGTCCTCATAGGGGAGGTGCTCTAGCCCTCTGATTAATTTTGTGGCTCTCCTCTGGACTCTCTCCAACAGGTCCAGGTCTTTTTTATGTTGGGGGCCCCACATCTGAACACAGTACTCCAGGTGGGGTCTCACAAGAGTAGAGTAGAGGGGGAGAATCACCTCCCTTGACCTGCTGCTAATGCTTCTCTTGATGCAGCCCAGGACACGGTTGGCTTTCTGCTCTGCAAGCGCACACTGCCAGCTCATATTGAGCTTCTCATCCAGCAATACCCCCAAGTCCTTCTCCTCAGAGCTACTCTCTGTCCATTCTCTGCCCAGCCTATATTTGTGCTTGGGATTGCCTCGACCCACATGCAGGACCTTGCACTTGGCCTTGTTAAATTTCATGAGGTTTGCATTGGCCCACCTCTCCAGCCTGTCCAGGTCCCTCTGGATGGCATCCCTTCCCTCCGGCGTGTCCACCACACCACACAGCTTGGTGTCATCAGCAAACTTGCTGAGGTTGCACTCCAACCCACTGTCCATGTCTCCAACAAAGATGTTAAAGAACACTGGTCCCAGTACTGACCCCTGTGGAACACCTTGTCACTGGTCTCCGCTTGGACATTGAGCCATTTACCACAACCCTTTGAGTGCGGCCATCTAGCCAGTTCCTTATCCAGCGAGTCGTCCTTCCGTCAAATCCATGTCCCTGCAACTTAGAGACAAGGATGTCATGTGGGACTGTGTCAAAAGCTTTGTGAGCCTTAATGTAATTGTTAACCACAGAATTGTGAGTGAAATAAGCATTTTCCTCTCAAAAAATGGTTTCTTAAATACTAAATAAGAATGTGCATCCAATATACACCCAAAAAGAACTAGCATCAAAATAACTTTTAAAACAAGTATTGTTGATGATTCCATGGTGCTGGAGGAGACAGAGGAAAAAAAGTCTTTTAAAATTCTTAGAACAATGTCTAATAGGCAGGATTTATATGGAACCCAACAAATCCTTCCCCAGGAAGTGACGTGTGTTCAATAACATCAGTGGAAAATAAGGATTTACTAAAACTCCTTAGATCTCAGTTCTGCAGTCTAGTCCATTTGCAGAGCCCTAACATCATCAGTGAGTTATTTTGAGAACCATGCCCACAGCTCCACAGGTCTCATGAAAAATTGTTCTCCTCACCCAAAAATTGTTCTAAGAATTAGTGATGCCACTCAACAGTCAAGAGAAAAAGCAGGTTTTTTTTCCTGCTATCATTTTTTTGAAATGATTCAGCTCTGCTGAAAGCAATGAATATGAATCAGACATATTTATGAGGTAAGGACCCTACAGTGTCTGGAGTCATTAAGATCTTTCATTTTTCTTGTTCAAATCAAAGTACCTATCATTCTCCCTTGAAGCTCCTGCTGCTTCATGGAGCACACAGTAGTCTCAGAGAAAAGGTTCTTTTCATAAAGAGTAACAAAAATTTTTCATTTTAGATCTGGGGTTACTGTTTTTGACAGGATGAAATCTTGTTTAGAGCTCTAATTTCTTTCAAGCATCTGCAGGTTTTTTGTTGACAAAAAAGAAATGCATTAGGTCTTTCTTTTGAGAGCATGTTTGCATGAAACATGTATCTTGAAATTGGTTAAAGCCTGAACTAACTCCCAGCATCTGACTGAGAAGAAACTCTGTAATAGTCTGAAAGAGTTTCCTCCAAGGTCAGAAAATATTTTCAGAATCAATACATCCTTTCACAGGTTATCACATGGAAAAAATCTTACCAAATTCTATCTGCAGTACTTTAAAATAGAGTAATATATTAATGTTGACCATCGAAACTTTCTTTAAGGCCAGAAAGAGGGGTCTGAAGAGTCAGCTTGTTCTGATACATGCTTCAACTTTTCTAGGAACACAAATGAAAGTGGCAAAATGTGCTGTGTTTCTTGAGTTTGTGAATATATGTTTCTCCTAAGGTGAAAACATGCAGAAGGCCTGAGATTGAGGAGAAAAAGTTAATGGTGCTATAATAGAGACTCCTCTCTATGATAAGTTGAGGGGTGCATTTGGCTTTGACAAATCTGAAGACAAATATTTTGTGCCATTATCACCTTGTAGAGGACTATTAATGCAGATTTGCAGAAACTGCAAATTGACTGTCCAGGCTCCGATGACTCATGGTGTCTCAAAACATTACAGTTGTAGATAAGAAGATGGCGAGGAATGTGCCGAAGGCCTTACTTCATGGACTGACAAACCCCTGCTGAGTAAGGTCTTCAACGATGGACAGCAAACCCCTGCTGAGTCTAAGGATGGACTCAGTAAGGCCACCAAGGATGGACATCAAACCCCTGCCGAGTCTAACAATGAACTCAATCTTGCTCTTACAACAAAGTAACAAACCCTTGCTGAGTAAGGCCCTGCCTCTGTCTATAAAAGGTGAATAAACAAAGAGAAGGGGTTTGCACCCACTACCTGAGGACTCCTGAGATGCTGACAGACTGATCGAGCAACCCCACCCCCCCCCCAAGGTGTCGACACCTTCCTCCAAGGATCCAAAGAGTGGTGAAAACTTTTCTCTCTCTCCTCTCCCTTTCTTTTTATCTTAAAGCATCTCTTGGTCTCTCGCTCTGGCACATATGGCAACACCTTATAAGTTTTATGTCAGCTCCTTTTGGGGCTTGTTTAGCAGGTTTTCGAGTGGATTGCTTATTTTAGTGGTGCTTACTACTAACCCTAGTGATATTGGTAGTTATGCTATTCTTACCCCATTGCTATGAGATTTTGTGCTATTAGTGGCTGGTAAAATATTCATGTATTGTCTTTACCAAGTAACTTTCCTTTTCCCTTGATTCTGTTGTATACCCACATTTTCCCTTTTTCCCTAAACAATTACATGCATTAAAATTATAAGCCAGTACGCAATTCTTTGGTGCCATTTCACCTTAATTTGCCCCAAGGGAATATATATACAGAACCTCCGTGAACCCCACTCGTCCCACCCGGGGTGGTTCTATGAGCTGGGCTGTGACACACCTCAAGTAAGATGAAGCACCTTTTTTCTTTGTCAGGAAACCACTGTGAAAACCAGGTGGATAACAAAGCTCCAGATGAGGTTTTGTCCACCAGAGAGAAGTCTGAGGGACCAAAAAGCCAGACTTCATAGGCCAAAGTCTGATATTGCGTCATGGAGTAGCTTAGCACACAAGATTTTACAAGCAGCAAGTGTGCACAGCACTAGAAAAATCGAACTATTGTCTAGTAAACTTTTGACTTTTTTTTGCCATTAAATTTATCTTGCTACAGGTTTTTAGTGGGAACATTATTATGTCTCTTAAAATACACTGATAATGCAGTTAAAGCAGTACAGTGCCCCTAATATGGACACAGTTGCATCTGTATATCTTTTCCACTTGGTATACAATCTCTGCTGACACCGAGCCGTTTTATAGTGCTATTACTGCAGCCAAATGGGCATGCCTATATAACTTAAGTAAGAACTTTTCAGGGAAGCAGACCAAACCCCATATTAAACTGGGTCTGCTTATGGCTGCCAAATAAAATAGAACCTTGGTGTAAGAACTGTGTTGATGACTGTCAATGGGGTTGAACTGTTAGCATGCTTCATGGCATGGTCTTAGTACAGACTGAATAAGCTCCTCTACAAGCAATACCTGGGAGGGGTGCCACATGCCAGGGCCATTCTATGTGTCAGCATAGGACTGAACCAGGTTTAGTTCACTCCTTCTCAGATATTTTTCTCAAGCTATTCCAGAAGACTGTATATCCACAAAGCTCCCTTTGTACCTTCACATCACAGACCAGGATATACAACACATGCCCTCAATTTAATTATATTTAAATATTGTTCTAATGAGTCGCAACAGAGCCCTTACATTAGCATTTTATATTATTTGAACTGAAAAATATACATAAAAACAAATAATTTTGTGCTGGGTCTAGATGTACACCACATGCGGCCTTGGGGAGACCCATGGACGAGCACAGTATAGATTTGACAGCAGCCAGGCGATGCTCCTTGTCCTTGGGACACAAAAATGCTCCCTTCACCCTGTTTTAGTTAACAGCATAGACATAGCCTTGCACTCACAGGCAAGTATTCCAAGTGACAGAGGGTGATGTAAACTCTTAGCTATCCAGAGTCTCCACGACAGGAGGAGGCAGCCTGATTGTACCTCCTCACACCCACCAAAATTGTCACTAAATGATTCTACAGAGGGAGCTGCAAAACTGAAGTATCTGTCTCTTACCAAGATGAAACAAGTGTTTTGGACTCAGGTTTTACATTCATTTAAGATACACAAAACAAATCAATATGTTTATTCTCCAGAGTTCATTTTGTGACAGTCAAATATTATGCATTTTTAATATACAACTAAATGTTTTGATAAAAAATACATTTGTAGTGTCATATAATCCAAAATATTTTCACTATGCAGTAAATTCCAACTTTATTTTACATAAAAGTTGTCCTAATTACAATGAAATCCTTAATGAAACTAGCTAATTAAAATTGCTACGCTTCATCTCTGTCCAATGGAAAATGAACTGTTATGTGGCTATTTTCCTTTTAAGTTTTGCATTAAAAATCCAGAGGAGGGGAAAGGATGTCACTGTAATGGATGCTGCATTTTGCATGGAAAAACAATGTATTCTGTAAGAAGTCGGGAGCTCAGTTTGGTCTGATGCATGAGCAGACAGACTGCTGCACCCTCCCTGTGCTCCAAAGGAACTCCCTGTTAGGATCCAAACAAATTGTAGCCTTCTTACGGAAGAGAGAAAGTAATACTCTGCGGTCGCCAGGGGAAGATGATGGAGGAGACGGGACTTTATGTCCATTTGGGAGCAGACTCTGGTGAGAAGAGGGGGTCTTTGCACACCATTTTGGTGGTGTGTGCCTCGAGGCATTGTTGAATCAGATAAGCAAAATTTTGAGTAACATTTTGGCAACAAGAGTCAAGTTCTTATTCCTCTTTGGTAAACAGAAAGATCCTGCACTTCCAAAACATCTGTTACAGGCACCCATTGCAGTGTACAGTCTCCTCATTATGCCCCATTAATCCTCTTTTTCTGAGGAATCAATTGAGGAACAGGGAAGGTTTAGCTGTAAATCACGCACCCAGTCCCCATCAGAAACACAGACAACATCCAGAGCTCATGACCACTGGTTTATATACCAAGGGCAAAAAAAGTGAACTAAAGTGGAAGAAATTTAGTTTCTTTTCAAATAATTAGCAGTCTCAAATTGATTGTTTGTAAATAACGGAATTTTACACTAGGAACATTAGGAATGATACAGGCAAAACACAGTTTCCTGGATTTGAAGCACAGAAGACCAGCGTTCAGTGCTGATAAACATTGTTTATTGAGAAGGAGTCTTGTTCCTCTTCCTCAGATTCCTTGATTACAGGTTAGTTCTAATTATTTCAAAAATCACATTCTTGAGAATATTCAATTATCTGTGAAAAACAGATTCAAAATATGAATACATGTCCCTCCCTGAAACAGAAAGAGAGGTTCATTTATATCTGGATACAGAAAGAGCAGTTCTGCTGGGTTAGGAAAAAAAAAAAAAAAAAGGAAATTAGTCATACTTAATCTTAGAAAGAAAGGTAGTTTCCTTTGGTTTCTCGCCATGGCAGTGACAACAGTTCTAGAAACGCTGCAACACCAGAGTTGCCTCTAGGAGAAAGGAAGAAAAGTGATTGTACATAGGATTTCAAAACAGAGAATGCAAGCTTGTTTGTACTGTTCCGCTATCTTGTTCAGTTGCTGTAAACAACTTTCCAAGGCTGAATTCATGTATCACAAGTTCAGAGACAGATAACATACAAGATGGGATTAATGAGATTCACCTAATTAGGGGAGATAATATACTGAGTAGCTAGGTATTTTATGGTAGTGCTGATAAACAAGATCAATAGTAGAGCCAGAAAAGTGGAAAACTGGTATCATCATCATTCATCTGCCATGTAATGTAAATACCTGTCAACATGTTATACCTTCAGAAGGGCAATATTAATCCATTCCCTACACCAAAATCCAGAACATTCACTTCAGTGTAAAATACAAATACACTCTGTTTACTCACAGAAGTGCTTTACTAAATCTTAATATCCAGAAGTGGCAGAAACTAATGCAGTTAAAATGAAGATGTAAAGAGAACAGCAGCAAGGGTAAACACAGAGCTTTTACAATAATTAAAGAGTGTAAACAGTAGAAAATTCAATGGATTGAAGAAAGCAAGCACTTTGGCAAGTAAAAAAAATACAATTAGTGGATCAAGGAAGAATAATCACAGTTTCCTGAAGAGGGTAAGCAAGAGGCAGAGGAGGAAGAAACAGTTTATCCTCTTAAGCATGAGAGTGGGAAATTGGAGCCAATGGATTAAAAAGAATAGCATTAGACATTAACTAAACACTTTGGATACATTTAAGGAATGGAGATAGAGATTTACTTAAATCAGGGATCAAAATCAGAGGGATAACAGACAAGGAACAAAGAAAGAATTAGAAAACAGATAATGCTAGAACCATTAACAAGTAGATCAGAAACAGACGTGAAAGAGAACACATCTGAATAACGCTCTGCACACTAAAGTATATAGAGGAAAGAAGAGAAAATTGTTTTGATAGCAGTTTCAGTAGCTTGCTAGCAGAGAAATAGTAGGATCTGGAAACTAAAACTGCATTCTGTTGTGAACAACACATTGAAGACCTCTGCTCCATATGTACCGGTCAACTAAACAGCATGATCATGGAGAACAATATTGCAATATTTTAATGCCAACATATACAGTCAAGAGCATGCCCTCCACCGACACATTTTATTCACTAGTTTTCACCTCAGGTCTGAAAGGATAATAGAGAAAGAGATGAGGCTCAAAGGTGAGGGTGAGAACGAGGAGAAGCTGTGACATATTCTCATATGAAGCTCAAAGGAAATGTGGGCTATTTAGAACACAGTTTGACCAGGAAACTTATCCCCTTAAGAGATATCATAGCCAAACATCTTGCTGTCATTAGAAGTGTCGAATACATTGATAATAACGACTATATGACCAGTAAAAATATATAGAAAGGCAAGATTTATAAAGGAATCTAAATTTCCATTTTTTAGGGCATAAATCAATCTCTACATGCAGGGGTTAGAAAGAAACTTTCTAATGAGTCACATGACATAGAGAGTATAGAATATATATTAAATACAGAAAGCTCATCGGTCTGTTCTACTCTACTATGGTCAAGTCTTGCTATTTCTTTATTGTGGTGTATGCCCTGTCTATAATGTAACTTGATATTTAATGAATATCAGATTTAATAAATATCAATATTTGTCAAGGTCATTGACAAATCACAGGCCACTATTTTAATATAACATTAAATTTTAAAATGTCCTCTATGAAATTCAGGTATGAAATGCACAAAATACAGGGTAGGCTTTATCTTATGAGTGCACTGCTACTCTGAAAGAAAAAAAAAATTCACCAAAGCTGCTTAAATTTGTGATATACCTTATAAAGACCAACAGCTAGAGTGTCATGTAACTATTAAAGAAGTTTGTAGTTTAGAAGTTATAACCTGCACAGACTGATCATGAAGATGCTTAGGGTATGCTTAGGGTATGCTTAGGGTATGTCATGTGTGGTAAAATTATGTCAAAGGCTGAATCCTTATGCAATGGAGCATTGTACTGAATAGCTGTTGCCTTGACTGGTTCAGTTCCATATCTGGTTTTGCATAGATAACCTTAACCTCAGTTTGTGGCCACTGCAACACTTGTGACAAAAACAAAACAAAACAAAACAAAACAAAACAAAACAAAACAAAACATTGGTTTCCTGTCCTAATACTTCAGTTCTCACTGGATCCTTCACCAGCAGCTAACACTTGTGACTTGACTAAGACTGAGAAAGCTGATCTTGTGGCAATCTTCAAAGGAGGATGTAGCAATGTAGTTTCTGATAATGTGCACGCTTGGGTACTTTCATCTCCTGTGGTGTCAGGCCAAATCATCACCTTTCATTGTTGTGTTGATTTAGCTGCAGCTTTGTGCCACTTGTCAAAATGTAGCTACATTACATATTTTGCTTTGTACTGCTGACTGATTTCACACTTATTATCTCTCATTCATACATGGCAGTAATATCTTGCATTTGTATAGTCACTGTTGTAACCTTTTCACATTTTATCCAGTATTAGAGCTTGTTTCCCAGCTGCAGGGATTTTCCTTGTTGGTAAAGACTAAACACAGGGGAGATGAATTAAGCTCTTCACCTTCTCAGATGCTCTTTTGCTGGAAGCCCTGGAATGAGTAGCATACATAGCATGCCACCCAAACCCCAACCAGTGTAGACAGCTGCAAAGTATACTGCACTAACGTATGTTGCATTTAACATGTGGGATCATTACTGATCTCTTTTGTCACTGTTAAGAAAGTTTCTTCAACATCAGACTGTGCTGACTTGACCACATATTTCCCTGCCTTTCTCATCTGCTTCTGCTCATACAGTTCTTTAAATACTACCCTTGATTTAAACTTCAAGAGCAGCCGTTATGTGTAAGAGGAGCATGGAAGTTATGGCTATTGTTTGTAACCTACCTTTCTTGCTCCAGTTTCTGTGGTCTTCAGATCACTTTTCCTGCTCCCTTACTTCTCTGGTGATGGTCTGACAGAAACAGTATAGATGTCTCTTTTACCAAATATTCTCTTTTTCTACGCATTCTCCATTGTACTCAGACAAACCACAAATTGCAGTGTTGCTTCGGTTGAGCTGTAAAACAATGGCATAAGGTCACAGAATCACAGAATGGTTGCAGTTGGAAGACACCTCTGGAGGTCATGTGGTCTACTCCCCCTGCTCAAACAGGACCACCTAGGACTAACTGCTCAGGACCATGTCCAGATGGCTTTTGAATATCTCCAGGGATGGAGACTCCACAGCCTCTCCAGGCAACCTGTGCCAGGGCTTGTTCACCCTCACAATGAAAAAGTGCTTCCTTATGTTCAGTTACTTTCTTGTACTCTTACTCTGGAAGTGGGGCAGAAAGGAAGGTGTTAAACTGGACACCTCTGAATATTATTTCTTATGCATTTTATTTTTCTTCCATTTCGTCTCTCTGTCCTTTCCCCTTTAATGATATACAAGTCTACCTTCAAAAAAACCCCGTTGAACAGAAGGGTGATCACAACACTGCCAACAAGTATTGAAACATATAATGACTGTTTCTGAAATGACTTATTTAATGGTTTGACTTGATGATTTATTTAAATTCAAGTAAAGCAGAGATAAAAGCTTGATATTAAAAAATGGACTCATTATTACAAAAGAGTCACATAATTTAGGTTTGTCAATTTAGATTTATAATTGGCAGACAAAGTTCAATGCAAATAGACACAGCTTAATAGACAGAATAAAGAAACCAGCAAGGAATATTTCAAAGTAAAATGTTAATGTGGGAATCATTTGTGGTAAGAATGACACGAGAGAGAGAAGTCTTCTTTTATATAAAAGAAAATTATCAGCGTGTGCTGCTAGAAAAAAAAAACAAACCTGCACAGATAAGATATTTTCCTGTTAGTAAATGAAGAATTTATTAGCACAAATTTAAAAACTATCATAGTTTAACCAAACCTGATATAAAATAATTCTAAAAGCAGCTGTCAGAATATTTGCTTACTATTTTCTTCCTGTATTCACTAGTTTTGCTTAAATAGGGAAATTAGAGGGCCAAGCTATGAAAAGACACATGCAAAGTGGCATTAATGGACATTTACACACTTGATCACCACTGATGTCACCATTGGAAACCATTGCCTCCCTTCAGATTTCTGCAGGTTAATTATTTTTACTGTAAAATCTGTTTCCATTGTAGATTTGTGTGGCTTTGATCTGCAGCCTTTGACTCCTGTTATTTTTTTCTCTGAGAGATTAACGGTCCACAGAGTAACTAGGTTTTGGTGTGGAGGCAGGGGGTCTAATTTTTATAGTACTTATACACTATAAACAAGTCTCCTGACAGGGGTTTTTTTGGTGATAAACTGCATAGCATACCACTTATCCTGCGACAGAGCATTTTACGGGGCTCGTAGTTCCATTTGCAAACTTTCTACATCCTTTTCAAACAACGTTTTTTCAAATACTTGACAGTGTACATCCTTCTGCATGCTTACCCAAACTACTTTTTAAAAATGCATCATTGCTAACTGTGATTTTGTGAGCTGGTAGTTAGTTTTCACCAAGAATTTGTACAAAGTATTGGCTTGCAGATGTTAGGATGACAAAGCCACATCTTGCGGACTTAAAATTATAAGTGATCCTTAGGCCTAAGTGTGAAAGAAAAACTGATGTACTAAGAAAATAAGTTGTATTTATAATGCAAAAGAAGCCAAATGGAGGATCTTCCCAAATATGCTAGAGCATATGAAAATGAGAAATAAAAACATGTTATGTGTCTAAAATTATATTTTCATCCTATCCCAGCTTCAAATAAACTCCAGGGGAAGGTTATTAAAAGGACGGTGATAGCAGTTTAACTGAATTTTGGCAGAATACGAAATACTGCTTAAATCAGTTACGGTGAGAATAAAAATTTGAACAACTTAGACTGAATGTCAGAATGAATATCAGAAAAATATCCACCTAGGTGAGGAGGCATGGATCCTTGAAATCACCAGGCTATAATAACAAAAAAGGACAAAGAGAGTAGAAAAGTATAAATCTGGGAGGGAGCATTGGATGTTAAGTGATTTTTGCAGCTTCCAAAGATTCTGTTGCTCCTAAGCCCAGTGTTTGACGTGTCCATTTATATCGCTAACAGTTCTCTATTTTGGTGAGATAAGTGCCTGTTTCTATACAGACTAACCATGCTTTTTTCTCCACCCAATCTGTACTTCGTTGTATACATCTATATTGGGAAAACATTTGAACTATAGAGACATGGGATCCTTTTCTGTGTGGTAATACAATGCATTTTTCTGCAGTACCTAAGTTAAGGGCTTAGTCATCATATAAAATTATTAAAGAGAGATAGCACCTCTAGGAGACACGTCTAAGATCTGATTTTCCCACTGGAGATGTATTTCAGAGCATTGACTACAGGGAAGCCCTATAATGGTTCATCTTTAAAAGTAGGATCCAGTAAAGTTCCTGAAGTTCTTCAGCAAAAACTCATACTAAGACTTGAATGCTATTATTAACTTATTTTCTTTGTCATATTTCTATGCAAGAAAGGAGGATGTAGGTCAAGGGTGTTTTGTAGGTAACATAGACTTAAATCATGGCAACTTAACTCACAGTCACTGTCGTAAACATTCAGCTACTTATCTTGATATTGTTGACTTTCCTATTTCTAACTTGGCTTGATTAAGTTCACTGTTGTTAGAATATGTGTCTTATAAGCAAAGTTTACACTGATTGGTAACACACATTCACCAGAAATTCTAGTTTCATTGACACTGGATACAATTTCAATCAATACGTATTTAAGTTTTATACTTTGTGCTGCATCCATGTGCTGCTGAACGTTAATTTACGGAAAAGATTTTACAGAAGACAAGCATGAAATTGAAAAGTGTAAAATGAGCTAAGGTTGCCACTTCGTCTCTTTAAATAATATTGTAGGCCTCCAATTATCCAACAGGAGAGAAATAATAAAGGCTGTATATAATGGCATAATAGATTTTACACAGATAAGGCAACATTTTAGCTCAAAGAATAAATCATTTCACTTCTACCTGGCCACCAAAATGAATCTAGTGTTAATCCAGTGAGGTTTATCACAAACCACAATGATATGAATGATATATATTACTTGTTTCATTAAAATCTGATTATATTATAATGTAAAAATCTAATTTCTGTAAGTACCTCATTATTTCATCTGCCAAGTGCAAGTGCAGTTTTATTGTGAGAATGAATTAAGCCAGGACATAATAACCAGACTGATATAATGAATAAAAGTCATACTATGGTGAAAGTTTCATTCTTAAGAATTGTACAGATGGCTGTGTTAAATGATCCACAGTAAGTGTACGGTTTTCTGTGGGTCACATGGTTCCATTACAAATAAAAACAATTTAGATAAAATTATGTACCTGATCTATCTCATTGACAACAATTTTACACTGAAGTAACACCAATAACTTTATGAGGCTCTTTTTTTACCAGTTGACATCTAAGCAGATAATACAAGAATACGGCTGCTCTGTGAGCAATTTAGTGCACTTGAAACTTGCTGTGGAATTAAAAATATGGTTTTTATTGTCAATATTTTTCCTTTGATCACAAGTCTTAAGTCCTTTTATCCAAATATCAGTTCTCACTGAAACCTACATATCATCCTCATCACTGGTCCTTAAACTGCCAAGAATTCCAAGGAAAAGGGAATTAAAATTGCTACACACCTAGTACAGAGTAATAATTAATATCTTCCATGATAGTACTTATTTTTGACAACCAAAAAGTAAAATAATCCTTTCAGTTGGAGAGCTACTAATATTCAATAATTTTTCCTGGTTCCCATGATGTAGCAGTGATTCTGTGTTTCATGACACAATTTGTGCCCTGCTGTGCCTCCCTTAAGTCTTCTACCTCATTTGGATCATAAGGGCTGTATTTAGGAAGGCAAGTGTTTTCACCTATGGATGACTAGCTCAGACTGCTTGACGTAATCACTTGTCTTCAGCTCTTTGTTTTCTCCTTCTATCTGGAGACTGGCCATTTCAAAGAACTAATGAGCCACAAAGAAGCAGAGTTGCTCGTGTGCAGTGTTGAAACATATCTTTCTCTCATATGGTTATTTTATGCAGCCAGGAGATATATTTGAAGATCAAAATCCTCTGGCTACTAAATATTCTTAACTATACATTACACTCTACCGCACCTTCACAGAAATGGTGTTGCAATGTTGATTACTTGGACCAACAACCGAAAAACGTCTGTTACAAAGAATGTCTTTTAACACCAAATAATCAGTGCTTCATTTTAAGGCATGGCAGGCATTTTGCAGGTCCGAAGCTTCTGCATTACATTAAGCTTCTACCGAGAGTACGAGCTTCTTATCAAATTGGAGGGTCTTTAAAAATGTAAGGTAATAAAACTGTTTGATCTCGTCAAACACTTGAAATATTAATTAAGAACAAACTAGTGAAGTATGGACACTGGAATGGGAGAGGGGAGAAGTAGGGAGATTAAGATGTTCAGTTGACATACATGGATACTTCTTCATGAGTATGGTTTAAACAGAAATTAATCCAGGTGAGGTTTTGTCTTAATTTTGTTGTAAAATATAATGTGATAAGAGAGGATGGACACGTATAATCAAAACTTTGCTTGTAACAAACTTAAAAGCAGAGACAGAAGAGTCCTTGGTTATAATTTTCCAGTCTTATCAAAATGCCTGATTGTTACACACTCAGGGAATTGCCCTAGCTGCCTTTGATTGTTTTTATCAACTTTTATGCTCATATCTAACTGGTTAAATTGAAAACCCCAGGTCTTACTAGAAACCAGAAAATGCTCCAGTCAATAACAGCAAAAACTCAATCCAGTAAAATATCTTTTAATCCTATGACTTTGTTATGATTGCCTGTGGTCTTTATCTGAACTAAAATTTACTCAGTTTCTAAAGTATAAGAGTTCTCTGATTCCGAATTCTTTCAGAGATTATATTCAGCATATATGACAATGCATTTACATGTGTGTGTATGCATATTCATACTTATTAATACCAAATACATGAAAAACATACAAATGTACTCACAAATATGTATAATACTTTAATATGTTACCTATCTTACAGTGCAGATATCAATACCCGTCTATCAGTGTGTCAATACCTGCTTCATCTGTATAAATATTCTTCTATCAGTGCTTCTGCCATTGTGTCCGTCTCTGCTATGTGAACTATTTCTTCAGTGGTCATAGTATTTTGTGCTTCTTTTCTTGTGTAAATTTCTGGGCAGAACTGTAAAAGGAAAAAAGGTTTAAGGTGTCTTGAATGCAGAATTTGAAAAAATAATTCCACCACTCTCTCTCACCTAATAACATCTCATGTCCCCATGATTCCAAAACATTTCACACTCTAGGAATTGTTAGCATGACAAACTCCACAGGAAAGCAGAAAAATGCAGACTGCGTGACAGTAATTGCTTAATGCTACCAATTGCCTAAACAAGAAGAATCTTGAAGGACATCTGATGTAGAAGGGGAAAAAAATCACCGTTTGCACAATATACATCTGAGCAGGCTAATCATCCAGTGGCACAGAGGCCCAAATGGGCTACAAGGAAAACCAGCAAAACATGCAGGTCACAGTGCAGGTCACAGTACAGTAGGGATTGTCAGCGGGCATCAGTTGCTTTGTAGTAACAGTCCATGAAAATACTGTTACTTTTTGATTATTCTTCTTTCTGTAAGAACTGCCTGAAATTACTGCCCACTTAAATATCTGTGGTATCTAATAAATATGAGCAGAAACATTATATATCATATACATACATGAATCACCTCAGTCGTGTTGACTGCTGCATCAACCTGATGCTAGAAATCCTGAGGGCTGGGGCAGGGTGTTGCTGCAAGGTGTGTAGGAGAAATGCTGCTGTTCCCCCTGTGAGGGCCAGGCATGCTCTGCACCCACCCAGGCGCCACTGGAGGCTCTTGTTTCTGCTCTGTGTGATTTTGCCTTATGTAAACATCAGAGACGATGTAAGGTTTGCAACTGGTGCCTTCATAACCTGGACAATTTTTGTCCAGCTTATCAGTAAATTATTGTCTAAAATAACCCCATTTCATTGATAAGTTCAGGGGAGGGGAGAACCTCCAACCTTTCTGTTCTTTTTTTAAAAAAGCAGTGGATTTAGGGGTTAAAAGAAAATTTCAAAACTGCATAAGGGTCTTGGCTATTTAATTTTTTTGTGCCAAGCAACAGACATCCCTTATTTCATTTTAATTTAGCCTAATTTTTGATGGGATAAAATAACTTGAAGACAATAATAAAAAAGAGAGACTGCCTCAATGTATTTATTTCTCCCTGCTAAAAGAATATTAGGTTGAAGCTAGTCAGCCTGATCTTTAACTGCTATAAAATCTCCCCGTAAAATCACTACTGAAGACTTCATGTATTCATTCAGGTGTGATTTTTTTTTTTAAAGGAAATCTTTTAGAATAGCATGACTCCTCCACTCATGCTCCATCATGCCATTTGCAAGGCCTGAATGGCATGTCCTAACCAATGGCACTTGATTTTGTTGAACTATTGCTGCTTCACCAGTAGATGCTGAGCTTTCACAAAGTTTGTTTAAATATTTACTCTGAGACACACACTTTGCTCCAGGTCATCAACTGTAGTGTAACTTCTGCTGTGGCCTTTCCATCTTTCCCATGAGAATGTCCTTGCTTAAGTTGATTGATTTAATACTTTATTGGAAGTAATTCCTTGTTACTGATGTTGGGAAATAAATTTCTTCAATTATTTCTTTATCAGTGTATTTCTTTTCTTGTATAACCACCACTAACTACAATAATACCTCCTCATTTTGCTTATTAGTAACTCCAAGTGTAGTGAACTTGATTATCTTTCCAATTCAATAAAAACTATATTGGGTTCTATTTGACGGACATTTTTCAGCTTTCTGTGAAACATTGTTTTGGATAATTTGCTTGGGATTAATTTCTTTTTTTTTGTTAATCATATTTATTAGTTTGTTGTACAAACTGATTTACACTGTAGGTAAATGTGCAATGATTTGTACAATGTCTACCTATTTAAATTAGGTTATTTAAATTATATGTCTCAGTTTCCTTTTCTCCTCAAACAAGGGGTGTTCTTCCTACAATTATCTAAAATGGTAATTCTTTTTCTTAATGAAAAATTTCATTTCAATTTTCTTAATTTTGGAAATCCAAAGTTCTTTTATTTTGTGTTTCCTGTGGAATAGGAATTTGCTAGGCTAGCAGCCTACCAAACATTATTTCCTTACCAGAGAGCAAGTTCATCAAAGATTTCAAATAACATTTAATATTTTTCTCTTTATGTAGGAAGACGATAATCTACAAATTGTTCATGTTTGAGAGTACAGTGCTCATTCTGTACTAAATAACGACCTCCTCAAGTGCATAAACATGGCCATAGCAGACATAGTCAAAGGTTCTGTTGACCTGGTACCATGACTCTAACAGTGGCTGATGGCAGAGGCCAAATCAAGCAACTATATAGTGATCTTTCCCTGGTATGTTCCCTCAGGCTCCA
Source organism: Pterocles orientalis (assembly GCA_011057875.1). NCBI lineage: Eukaryota > Metazoa > Chordata > Aves > Pterocliformes > Pteroclidae > Pterocles > Pterocles orientalis. The sequence continues at coordinate 171,527 of WKFP01013742.1, forward strand.
GAAGTATACTGTCATGGGTCGTTCATGAGCCAGAAATGTCATCTCCATGGCCAATGGTACCATAAAGATTTTTATTCCTTGATGTTAACTCTTTGCTTTTTCATATTGTGCAAAGTTCCATTGCATCCTGAGGATGTGAGTTCACCAGCTCAATTCACTACAGGAAAAAAAGTGCCTCAGGGGTGTCTTTGCAAACATCCATCAGTAGAAATTAAGGAGTCGTTGTATAGCTCTGGCTTGTTAAATTTTTTTTTTTTTAATACTAGGTGCAGTTAAATAAACAAAAAAAATAATTTTCAAATACCCTTATTTTCAAATGCTGAGCCTTTTTCAATAGTGAAAGTGCCTTACCTTTCAGCTGTAGTGCCACAGTTGACTCATCTTCTAATTTTGGCTCAGGTAAGGGTGGAGCATAGGTGCTCAGGTCTGGGACTGCATTATCTGTTTTCCTCCATTTCTGCAGAAAATATCATTCTGTCACTCTGCCAAGCTCTTTTGGAACTTTCTGGGAATAACAAAATGGAAGCTTTTCAAATTCTGTTTATTTGACCCATTTAATTTGATTTGAATGGGATTATTTAATGTCTAATTCATCACAGAATGCCTATAAAGTGGAGGATTATCAGACGAGCTGAAAAGTCCTGCTTCCAAAATTCTGTAGCCTTTTCATGTATGAGGGGCTTTTCACGGGAAGGTGTCAGTGTCTTAAAGATGTATTTTTAAATATTTTCCTGTTAGCTTTCTGACAGTGCCTTCAGAGTCTCATATGTAGAGTGTACAGGAAGTAGCACATCAGTCAACAGTTTCATGGTAACCTGTTTGAAATTGAAACTAATATTTAAGCTGTTATCAAAACTAGCCGGCACTTCAATTATGAATAGTATTCATTTTATAGCTCCTTCTTTCTTTGTTTAGCTAATAGCCCTGAAGTAGCACTGTGTTTTAAGGATGGCTTCATTATATATAAATGCTCAACCAACAGTTTCTGAAAAGACATTTTTGACAGTAATTCGTTTCTTCTCCTTTCTCAGTATTCCTGGTACGTGAGTAGTTTCCAGTCATGTGGTATGCTTAACTCAGCAAGTGGATGGTTGAACATTTAAACTAGCCTATAATGGTAACGCATGTCTCATGTGACATTCTGAGCAAATAATAGCTACCTGTTAAAGTGAATGAAACTTCTGGAATCTGCAAATAGACGCACTGTCAGATAATGAATGTCTGATTTGTGATCCCCAAAATTACTGATAGTCAGTCTCATGCCTTTTATGCACAATTTCATTTAACATTATTTTTCATGTCTCAGTATAAATGCCAAAAAAAATCTTAAATATATCTGTCATGCAGATTACACTTTCTTTTCCTTCAAAAGCATGGATTTATCTTTTCTGCATCTTGTTTTGTATGTTGTTTGTATTCTTGAGGCAACCTCTTTGACTGTTGCAGACCTTTGTAGTGAGTCAGAGATCTAATTTTTATTGCTGGTTGCTTCTGTGATTTTTGAAACATCAGGCACCCCCAGATCTTTTTTCTTCTTTCCTCCATCCATTCTTGTCTTTACCAGCTCACGCAGTAAGTTCCCCAAGACCACTGAGTTTCCCTCTGTAACAAAGACAATGACATGCAATTTGATGGAATGAGATGTTTCCCCTGATTTTCCCATCTCCTGTCAATGCTTAATGGAGGGCAAATACTTCTAGTGCAGATTACAGGAACTACTCACTGAACAAAACTGTATTTTTGTTTACGGTGAGGGTAATACCCCAGACAAGCTCAGAATGCAAGGTATACTCAATCTGAAGTTGTCTTGAAAATATGTATACTTGAAACATTAGACTGTGATTTTAAAATGTTGAGTTTTCAGAAGAAGTGGTCAGTGATCAAGATTTGGACCTCACTGTGCTAGGCATTGTGCTTCTGTCACTGATTTAAGAAGGAGCAAGATGAAGTCTTCAGCCTAGATAATCTCAGGGAGGATGAAAGAAGACCTGTTTGTTTCCCAGTTTTCATGCTCCTGCTGCAGTCCCAGATTAAACTGCAATGTTATAGCTGAAGAATGCCTGAGCTGCAGAGTCAAGGAAGTTGCTGGAAAGAATCATAGAATCATAGAATGATTAGGGTTGGAAGGGACCTTAAAGATCATCATGTTCCAACCCCCCTGGCCATGGGCAGGGACACCCTCCACTAGACCAGGTTGCTCAAAGCCTCATCCAGCCTGGCCTTGAACACCTCCAGGGATGGGGCATCCACAACCTCCCTGGGCAACCTGTTCCAGTGTCTCACCACCCTCATAGTGAAAAATTTCTTCCTAATGTCTAACCTAAATTTACCCTCTTTTAGCTTATACCCATTACCCCTTGTCCTCTCACTACACTCCCTGGTAAAGAGTGCCTCCCCATCTCTCCTGTAGGCCCCCTTCAGGTACTGGAAGGCTGCTATCAAGTCCCCTCGGAGCCTTCTCTTCTCCAGGCTGAACAACCCCAACTCTCTCAGCCTGTCCTCATACAGGAGGTTCTCCAGCCCTCTGATTAATTTTGTGGTTCTCCTCTGGACTCTCTCCAACAGGTCCATGTCTTTTTTATGTTGGGGGCCCCATATATGAACACAGTACTCAAGGTGGGGTCTCACGAGAGCAGAGTAGAGGGGGAGGATCACCTCCTTTGACCTGCTGCTAATGCTTCTTTTGATGCAGCCCAGGACTGCCGGTGAGACTGTCCGGCCTGTAGTTTCCCGGGTCTTTATTTCCTTTTTTAAAAATGGGGGTTATGTAGAAGAATGCTTTTACAAAGCATCTAATTTGTTTGGAAAGCCAACTTTCACAGAATCACAGAATCACAGATTTTCAAGACTGTTTTTGCAAGTCTTGTAGAAACAAAATACTAAGAAATAGGAGAAAGTTGGTTTAACCGTACATTCCTCCAGAAGGAGCTGGGTTGCATCTTACAATTTTCTATCACTGACACATATTTCCATTACCAAAAGTTAGTTATACAGTAAGAAACAATGAAGAAGACAAGAAAAAGTAATCATCCTCTTTTGCAAAGAAACATGAATAGCAGCATTATTGGTTTTGCATTTAGTTTTGGTTTTCTTGAATTCCTAACAATAAATAATTTATTCCTATAAAGCTATTATTAGAGTAAGTGACACCATAAATCGCTGGTTTTACAATGGACATCTAAGCAAGCTGGTTTTACTGCCTCAATATTTTGAATTAACTGAATAAAAGTTGAAAGCATTTCCCCTAGAGATTTACAATAGTATTGGGTTTGGCCTTCGTAAACAAAATCAGATATTGTAATAAAAAAATGTACTTCCAGCCAGCCACTTTATAGTAATTACTACACACATGAATCTCAGAGGATTTCTCTTAAAATGTGAACTTGTGGCCTTCCTAGCAGAGAAAGAACAAGACAAAGGGAATCAGGCCAGTGGTGCTTGCCTTTTCCCAGGCACAACAAAATAAGCCTTTGGCAGGGGAGTAAAGAAAAGAGAGATGAGTTACTAGCAAAACAGAGGTGTACGTTGCCTTATTACCTGTACAGCAGCTTGTCACTCTTTCCTTGGTGAAAGAAGCTGTAATGAGTTATGCATATTTTTTAATAGCAATTTTCAACTGTAAAAATAGAAATCGCAGAATTCAGGATATACACTACCATAATCTTCACGTCCAGAAGCCTTCAATCATAAGAATAAACAACTGTGCTCATTACACATTCAAAGCAACGTACAAACGTGAGCTAATTAATCCTTACTACTTTTGAGAAGTAACTGGGAGCAGGTATGCCATTTTACTCTCAGTTTGAAGAGGAAAAAAACTGAGGCAGAAAAGGAAAGCAACTCAACATGGAAGCAATCTCAGAGTTGACAGATTCAAATCTTGGACACCCAGCCCCCCTTTCTCTATACCTTTTTGCCAAAATGTACTTACTCTTCCAGCCTGGTAGGTCTTCTTGTGTGGAATAGTACAATGAAAGCAGGCACAACGTGGACTCCAGGTAGTTTGAGCCAGAGTTGTTTTCCACAGCCAGAATAGAGACATCTGTTAAGAGACTCCTTGATGTCCATTGGACCCGAAGGCCGTTCTGTGCCACTGACTTCAAAAGGATCACAATCACACCAAAGGTTGCAAAGTACTGCAGTATCTTAGGATATCCAGAAAGTTAAACATAATAGTATGCCATTTTCCTCCCCTATGTATCTTTTCTCTCCTGTGAGAACACATGAGTAATACCTCCTGCTGATAACAAGAATACTGCAGCTTGAGACATTTCACAGAAAAACAAGCAGGTGATAAAATCCCCAAGAATAATAGGTATCTCCATTAAAGAAGAATTTCTCCTATGCTGGGCAGATCCCTGAAAGATCTCCTTTGCTTCCTTTATTTGTTGTGAAAATATGTAGTAACATAGAAGTTCTTTGTGCAAAATTGTATTTTATATACAGCAGCTCTGAGTTAAAGTTGTATAATCTTATCAAGATTCAATACATAATCAAAATTCCTCAGGAGGCTCCTCCTCAACACACCCACTGTTCTGAGTTCAGAGTCAAAACTTTACTTAAGTCACACATGCATAAAGTTAAGTTAATTTTGTGTTCAGACTGGGAAATTAATTATAATATTGACTTGACTGGTATTTTGGAAACACCTGAAGTCAGGTAGTCTCAACCAGTTATATGGAAGAAACTTCTCCAAAATATCAGTATTATTTGATTTCCCAATAATTTTGAAAAAACTTTTAGGTTTGGTTCTTGAAATATGCTTTCCTACAAAAAGTTAAGCCTGAAAGCCTCCTTATGGGGACAGGCTTTGGCAGCAGACTGGTGCCCTTTGACCCTGGGAAAAGTCTAGCGGGGAAAGTTGGCAAGATCGCATCCTTATTTTGTATTTCCTCAGGCTTTTCCTTTTGTAGAAAGTGCTGAATTATTCACACTATGGTAATAAAGTTCGTTTGAATCATCTGAGCAGTCTCCTGAGTTTATTAATAAATTATTTAATAAAGGAGTGAATTTGGTCAAGTTGCCTCTACATTAAACTGGCCAGAAATGTAGTGATATTCCAATAAACAGAAAAGATGAATTACAAGACAGGGAATGCAGGCAGAATTGTGCTGGGAAATTAGACTGCCAGTACTCCAGCCTGAAAGAGTCTGGGGAAATTCCGCTGACAAAACCTGAAGAAAGCCTGAGGTGTTAAACTGTGCTCACTTCAACGTGGAAAAAGGTGGTTCTGTGCACAGAGTTCAGGATACAGCTGAGACAGGGCATTCTGACAGCAGCTTCATTGACATTCTCTGACACAGAGCTCCCACATCCACAGACATCCATGCCAGAGCGGGCATCACAGGGGGCACTGATCTGCAACAGAAATATATGCAGCCTACTTTAAACCGACTTCAAATACGTCCATTCTTTTCCCTTTGTGAAATAGCTAGTTGTTTCCTATTTATTGCAATGCTGAGAAAATAGCATCAATCTTTCTTTTGTTCAGCTCTTCCTCATGTATAATTCTATCCAATTCACATTTTGAATCAAGATTAAGGAACACAACTATTTTTCTCATCATCTGATCCAAATGTTCCATCATTCAATGCATACAGTTCTTTGTCATTGCCCAGCTGAAGTTGTATTTTTACCCCTAAGTATTCAAGTTAGATGGTATGCCCAAGGACTTTCTTAGGCATAGCTAAGGCCATATCTATCTAAAAGACATGATGTTTGCATTTGTCCTGGGTTCAGCTGGGATAGGGTTAATTTTTTTCCCCGGAGAGGGGTGGGGAGTCTTTGTGAAGCTCTTGGTGGTGAGAAGGTTCCACTGTATCAGTGTTTTCATTGTATTCTATATCTTGTCTTATTATATTCTCCTTTTTTTTTTTCTCGTGTTGTATTATTAAAATCTGCCGTTACCTCAACTCCCGAGGTTCCACATTTTTTTTTATACTTTTCCCCCATCTTACCAGAGGGGGGAAAGGCGGGTGGGGGAGAGGAGGGAGTGACTGTGTGGTGGCAGCCCTGACCCAAGACAGCATTTTTGGTGGGAGGTGAAAGCGTAAGAGATGAAATCTCAGAAGGAATTGCTGCATTCTCTGGGAAGGAATTTCATAGCTTTGTTTTTCTGTTCTTTGCTTTAACAAGTTGACCCTTGTAGCTGACAGTCTCATCATGCCTGCAGAACTTAGCTGTGGAGGGATGTTCTGTTCTCCTGACAAGAAATGAATTTTTAAGAATCTTGGTCAAGTGCCAGAAGATCACTATCTCGGAGCAAATGCAATGTTCCCTGGGGAAGCAGTATAAGAAGTCTTGGACAGACAGCACTGAATTTGCCTTTGAGTAAGAAAGGCATCAGTCATTCTGTTGAGATTTTCTTCTTTATCAAACAGAAGTGCAAGAAAATATTCTCCATGTGAAGAAAAATCTTCATAAAAAGGAAATCTGTCTCTCTGATAACTGTTGAGAAGGCACCACAGACATATTAGAAAGTCATGCATCAATCCCACAGGATGTTCAAAATTATTCTTTCTGAATTGTGTGAATTTTACTAGGGTTTAAGAATAAATATCAGGTGTTCCAGCAGACAGAAGAAAAATTGAATTGCTACTAAGATTGTCCACCAAAAATTTCTGAGCAAGACTATGACATGCTTTGGTAAATCATTTTCTTCACTCTTCTATAACATTGGTAAGAAGAAAGACAAGACATTCTTAATTTTTCTTCAAATACTCAGGCAGATGAAGGAACTTGACATACATAGGATGAGATGTATTTTTTGGTGAAGTTTGTGATATACATTGTCCCAGTTGTTGATTCTGTAATAAGTGAGGTATGGTTTGAAGACAGTGTTCAGCCCACTTTTTGTTTGTATATTTACTTAGATATATCTAAGGCAATGAATGCCTTTAACATTCTTGTGTTACTGCAAAGTGCTTTGAAGCGGTGATGCAAAGGGCACTAATAAATTAATTCTGTTATTATTTCAACATTCTATACTGTAGATCCTGTGGACTAAATATTAAGATTTAGGCAACAGGGTAAATTCACAATTTGTGAAAATTTAGATTCTTCTTGCTACAGAGTTTCTGTGTTAAAATTATTGCCAAATCATGTTCATCATGTTGGACTTAATATTAAATTCAATGCACAGAGTATCATCAACTATTTATTTTAATACTTTTCAGATAATCTGCATTTTGACTGACAACCTTCCTTTCTCTTCACTCTTCAATGTGGACTATTGCCAGCATTCACCGATACCTATATATTAGTGTATATGGCCTTGGGTTGAGACTTGTGCGTCAGTATGCAGCTATTTACAACGAGGCATAAAGTTTATTTTTGAAACTGCAAGAGGAAAATTCTGTAAGTGGACTGAAACTACTCATAACAATTAGAAGCCAGCAAGGACAGCAAAACCACAGTCCCCAAGCACAGCAGTGTTCCCTATCACGTAAGTGAAGAAAATAAGAGATGAGAAGTAGCATAGAGTCAATCACTGTAGTCCCATTCTGCAGTGCCTCAGTTCACAGGTTCCCAAGATGTGATTTATAATATTTTGGAAACATCAAATACTGTCTCTCTGACAGCTTGCTTACCTTGTGTGATCAAAGTCCTAAAGACTGGCTGCAGCTCTTGAGTTGCAGGTCTTTGAGACTTTGTACAGCACACCTCCCAGCATTAACTGACACCGAGAAGTACCATACCCAACCATTCTTTTTCCAGTTTGACCACCTTCGTATTTCACACACAAGAAAACCCACTGCCATGAGTCCAGAACAAAGCATGAATTTACATCTGCAATATACTTTAACTGTCCTGCCACTTCAGATTCTCCAGTTCCACAATCTAGTATTAAAAAATACCTTTATTATATCTTTAAACATCAGTCAAGTACTGAAATACATATACTATACTTGCAGAATTACAAAGGCTTCTGGATACTCTCAGTCTTGTTTTGTAGAAAACACAGGTCTTTTACTTGGTAAATATGCTAATATACATGTTTAATATTTAACTAATTAAAATATACTCAGGCAAAACGCTTTTTCTTTCTATCCAGCTCCTTGCTAACCTTGCAGATACATCCTTAGAACCATTCCTCTTAAGGGTTATTACACTATTTGTAATTCTTCAGATTAAAAATGTATTACATCCTCAGGTCTCTTCATTATAATTTTTATACAATCCACGTTACCATTAGGACCACAGTATGAGAAGTAGTTTCAAAGTAGTGTTTGTCTGCGGGATTCATAGACTGAAATATGTTTGTGATGTATATTTATTTTCTCAAAGCAGTTTGGAAAGGGTTTTGAATATTACTTAAAATCTCTAAAAGCAAAAGCACAAAGCTTTCATTTTGATGTGAACTTTTCTTTGTGAAATCATATATGTTATCCTTCACTTGTACATCTGAACTGGATGAAAGATGAGAGAGTGTTCAAAGTCCTCTACCTTCCCTCTAGCACAGACAATGTCACATCTCTTCCCCAGACTGACGTACCCAAACTCTTTCATGGTGGACAGTTGCCTCCTTGCTGGCACACCACCCTCTGGCACGCAGAATGAGGTGATAAATTCTAGGTAGTAATGCTGTATGGAGGGTAGCTGTATTATCTTTTATCCACTCTACTATGAAATAAGAGAGAACAGTAACATGCCCTCAGCAGCAGCATGAACAGAAACACATTGTGAGAAATAGTTTTTTTTTCTCAGGAAGCATCTTCCAGAAAGTTTTCCAAATTGAGCCATGCCTGTGCCAACTACAAAACCTGGTAAAATAGTGAAATCCAAATCAGTTTACTAAAATTAAAAAAATCAGTAAGCTATTTTTTCTCACTGTTCTCAAAGGGGTTTTTTTATTTATTTGGGTTCTTTTTCTATTATTATTTAAATTGAAAATTGAGGGGCACTCTGATCTCAGATGTGTCAGAAAAATTAGTCATATTGTAGGAGGTGTTTACAGGAAAGTCAAAGATCTTAGGAAAATGTAAACCAGATGAAATTGCAAGACAGACAACATATCTTAGACAAAACAGTGTCTAAGGCATAACAGTGAATGACTTTCCCAAGGTCATATAGCACATCAGCTGCAGAGCTGGGACTAGAACCCTGGTCTCCTGATACACAGCCTCATCATACATTTTGCAATAGTAAAATTTGCAAATAAGATACCACACACATAAAAATTCTGTTTATATATGATATTTCCTTAGTGAGCAGGGGCAAATAAGAGATCAGTTATTTAAGAACTTGCTTAATAAGGAGAGTATGTTTCAGTAATTCACTGAGGCCAACAAGTGGGTTGAAGGTCTTATAAACTATACAATGTTTTCTCATTGTACTGTGGAAGATGTTCTTGATTAACTCTCTTGTGGTTTGTGTGCTGTGTCTCTCCTATAACGAGTAGGGTGAATGCACATGGTACTGATTGACGTGGTTCTTACATGTAGTTCTTTAAAGTTGAATTCATTTCATTTCTATCAGAAGAATTTTATGTTTCGTGTTTATGTGAATGTTAGAGGGTATTGTTTTAGATGTGAAGTCCATTACTCGCTGTTAAATTTGCATCAACTTTTGTTCTCTGTCAAAGGGCCTGAAAAGAAGTCTTGGTGGGCTTATATTCAGTGTGTCAAATTACATCATTTTTTGCTGAGTTTCAGTCTCCCATATCACAAGACACCATATCACATAAGAAACATCAAAAAGAGAAATAACAGAACAGCAGTGTAGGAGACTGGCGATAAACGAATGCAGTTCTTTTTTTAAAATAGAAGTCAGCGAAACACGGGACATTTCCTGGGTATTAATAGTCAGAAGGAAGCGTTGAAAGGATGAGGCGCAGCCAAAGGCCATTAGGTTATGGTGTTCACTGCTCCAGGAATGACACTCTGTAAAGATAATACCCATAAATGTTAATGACTGAAAAGGAACATAGTTCACTTGTTTGCAAGGTGTAGGCAGTAGCATCTCATTTTTTCATTCAGTTTTTCCAAGTGGTAATGGCTTAAAGCTCAAAGAGGGTAGGTTTACATGAGATATTAGGAAGAAACTTTTTGCTGTGAGAGTGGTGAGGCACAGGAACAGGTTGCCCAAAGAAGTGGATGCCCCATCCCTGGAGGTGTTCAAGGCCAGCTTGGAGGAGGCTTTGAGCAACCTGGTCTAGTGGAAGGTGTCCATGGCAGGGGGTTGGGACTAGGTGATCTTTAAGGTCCCTTACAACCCAAACCATTCTATGATTCTATGATTCTATGAAATTACACTGGAAGTTGCTGAGGCTTTTTTTTTATTTCATATTTTCTGCTCCCTTCCTCATTTCACACTGCAAAATTTGTGCATAACCTGGAATAGCCAAACATCTCCACAGTTCTAGGAATCGAGGCATCTTAGTGTTTTTTCTTCTTATTGTCTTTTCTACTTCTGACAACCTCTGCAAAAACAACCTTTAGAAAATGTTATCATGCTGTGGGTAGCAAACTGCTAATTTTTCACTTGCTATCAGAGTGTCACATAGTTTTAACAAACTGGATGTTTTTTTATTTTCTTGTTCTCATAAAAGGTTTGTACTGGCAGCAGCATATTCTCCACTAAATTTCACTGCATATGTGGTGAGGTTCTAAAGATTTTTAGGATAGTCTGATCTTTGCAACTTCTTTTTGTATTTCCTCCAGAAATTAATAGTCTACCACTGCACAGAAAATGAAGACAGAAGGAGAAGGAGAAGAGGAAAGGGAATAGGAAAGGAGGAGAAATGTGCAGTTATCTTAGATAACTAACATGTTGAGCTATCTACAGTAAAATGTTACTGGGATGTATTCTTCTTTGTCACCAGGCAGCTACATATTGATGTCCTGACCTGTCCTCGTTGTCATTTTTCTCAATATAAGCAGAGTAGTTTGTCTTACTGTTCTACTCAGGATAGATGCTGATGGATTTAGTTATGCAAATATTGTAAGAATGTAAAAAACACCTTTTTTCTTAGATCAGCTGATCCAGTACTCCCATTACACATTCAAGGAAGGTTTGTCTTGCCTAACTGGACATTTACTATTAAATCACCCATGTCTGGTCTGCCTACTCTAAGTTCTCTTTACTGCCCATGAAGAGAAAAAGAGCATTTTTAAGTTGTGATATTTTTTTGGTCTTAGGTCAACAACTGCTTGCTCTTTTCAGTCTTGCTTTTGAAATGTCTGTTTCTTTACAGTGATTATAAGCAATTTACAGTGACCGTTTCAGATTATTAGATGATTGTTCTGTAGATGCCTACATTCAGCCAGATGCATACATCTTTTCAGGTAAAGGCTTACATTCTGTCCAGCACTTAAGTAGATCAAGTATTTCTGAAGAAATGAATGAGGTCAGTATCCCTGCATTTTTAAATGATCTGTGTTGGGCTGGATCTTACAAGCCTTCAGAAAAGACATTAACCCTGGAACATCTGGATTTTATCAACTAGATCTTCTGTTTTCCATAAGTATCAGATGCCTTTGACTCCACACGCTATAGCAGGCAAAATTATGTTGTATTTCATACTCAGTTTCTCCAGGGAGACTCTAGTCTCTTCCTTCTCCTAGGTTGGCCCCTCCTTCTAGCTATGCTGACTACCTTCCAACAAAAGCAGAGAAAATTGACTCAGTCATGTATTCACACAGCCCTGGAATTCAAGAACATATTCCTTTAATGTCTTAATTAGGTTTCTCTTCTGAGGCCTGCCTCTTTTCAAAGGATGGATGATAAAGCAAGCCTTGGACATTTAAATTTGTGTTGAAAGTGAATGATGTGAGAAAAATGCAGTAGTTACTAAATTTGGGTTCTGTTTTCTTGAAAAGATTTTCAAAGTTTTTCCTCAGTATATGTTAGCAGCTTCTCCAGTGCACCAGTGAAGATATTTAAAAGCCAAGGATTCGGGGCAAAGAGAATAGTTTGGGTGTACCGAGGAGCCTCAGAAGAGGAGGAGGCGGCCATGGGGGACTAGAGGTCCTGTAAAGACCTGAGTTGATCCTAAACCCTCCACAAAGCCTTGGGATCTGTCCTTGATCCTTCCAGGAGGATGGGTGGGTACCGATTTCTGTTATAAGGTTTCCATCCCATGACTGACACCGTCTGAGGCCTCAGCTCCTGGGTCAGTTGAGACAAGCCTGAGTCCTGCGCCCAGCCTCCAGCTCAGCCATCTGCATGGTACCAGCCATCCCTGCTTGTGTCCCCCTCGCTCCCAAAGGGATAGAGTTTTTATTAAATACTCTGGATCAGACAGTTGGCAAAAGCCATCAAGGTCCTTCCTAGTCACACAGCCCCAGATCCCTTCACTTCCTCTGTACCTCAGGCCAGTTAGCAGTTGTCAGCAGAGTTCCCATCACCCTCTGATTTCCTCCCTCAAATGCATCACAAAAATGTAAAAGCAGACACAATTGCGTATCAGGTTTCACCTACTGCTTCCTTGTTTTTTCCATCTCATCCTGAATTAATCTAGTCAAAACTGGGCAGATGTAGTCAAGGTTTTGTTTATCTGAGAGGTGCTTTGAGCTAGGTGCTACCCCATGATATCTTCTGATCCTGGATGTCATCCAGTTATAAACAGCCTCTTGAGTAACTAATTAAAGATCCATTTCCCCCTGTTCCTGAACAGCAGTAAGAAAATAAAATATCCACATCAAAATCATAATTCTGCAGTCTCCAATACTGAAGGGGATACAGTTAACATTACTTACTATATGATTTACTGACAAAATAAGATATAAGTCTATATAGGTGTTGATAGAGAGGCAATGTGTTATATCAAAAATTGTTCTTCAGTCTTGGTTTTCAAATGAGGCTTTTTTTCCTCGTACAAGATTGCCTTCAGGTTGAATAGGTCTTTAAAATTCTTTATTTTTCCTTACAAACATTTTTGATACTTACAAACATTTTGTATGCTGCTAAGTAGCGTACATTTGCTGGAGGCAAAGTTACAACCTCTGTAAATTTTGACCATTGTTAGGCACAAATCCAAGTCCCCAAAGTCTAGTACATCTGACCTTTGAAGAAGTTCAAATCTGATCTACCTTGAAACACTGCTGCTCTGGGCTGTCTGTTGGTATGGTCAGATGTTGCAAATGATCAGGTTAACACGCTATAAGAAAATCTCCACATAGCTAAAACATAGTGATATACTGTGTGATATACAGTCAACTGCAATGCAGCACAAAACAGACTGTGATCATGTCCATGTAAAAGCAAAGTAACCTGTTTCCTAAGTTCTGTTACCCTCATCAATAAGCTTACTTGCCAGGACTAGATCCACACCAGAATGCAATGACAAAAAGGCTAAATATTCCACTTGTAGCAGCCTAGAAAGATTCACAGAAAATAACAACTGGAGTGTGTGCAAGCTCTGCTACACTGGTCAAAATTACACTGAATGATTTCTGAGGATTACACAGGTTAAAGAATCTGAGACTGATTTGACTTCTTGACCCTGAACCAATATAGGCAAATGTCAGAGGGTGGACACGAGCTTTGGGTAGGCTGTCCTTGGCCATGGACAGAACAAGACTAGCAAGGGCCATAAGCAGCCTGCAGAGGTTGGGAGTCATCTTCTTCCTTCTGCTCTTGCTGGAGAAGCTTGGATGAAACATCATCAAAGGAATAGTTCTCCGTGTTCCTTCCTAAAGCCTTGATCTGATCCTGTGCAACCAGCTATTTAGGTAAATCTAGTTACGTGAGGTTTTGCACAATTCAAGAATAATTTATTCTAAATGTTGTGAACAGCTGTATTTTCTATATGCTGGACAGCAGAGGCAGAGCTTTGAAAAAACCTCTTATTCAGCACAGAAATAGTTATGCAGAATATTGAATTTTAGGCTTATCTGACACTGACTAAGTTGTCTCACTTGAAATGATCTACTTTCCAGCGTTTTCTTGTTTTCCTTAACATTACCCTTATTTACGGATAAACCCTAGTTTGTAGAGCCTTTCCTTGCTTACTGCTTCCTGTTTCATTTTACTTTTCCTTTGCTCTCTGGTGCTAGCAGTTACCTAATAACAGTTTTAGAACAATCAATCAGCAGTCTGTGCAAGCAAATAACTTACCAAACACTTGAACCCTGTAATTGTGTTCTGACCTTGGTTTTACTAGAGGTTAGAGTGATAGATTCTTTGCAGCAATGCCATACTTTGTTGTTCTGTAAATGCAGTTCACCTGCCTAAGGTGAACTTTACTGCAGAGGAAAAATCAACTGCAGCCACATAAAACCTAGCAGTACATGGAGGAGTCAGTGACAGCATGGGGAGTGTCGGCCAGCAAGGCACAATACTACCTAAACCAAAGAAAACTTAAGGAGAGAAGTGTCTAAGGCATCTTGACGGTCCTTATGCTGACACTGAAAGAATGTGAAGGGTTGAAAAATATCTCATCAAAAATATCCTCACTTCAGATTTTTGGAATACGAATTTTAAAAGATTATTAAAGGATTTGCAGTGAGATAATTTTTCACTTAAAGGCCCTCTTCCACCCTGAACTTATGAATAAATGCTGTCTTCCCTGTAATTAAATAAACTGATAGAGTCGATCATAGAGTGTTATGTGGTTCAGGTGTGATTTCTGCTGGGCAAATGATATTTGAAGTACAGAGATTTCCTACTACAATGCTATTAATACCAGCACTTGTTATGCAACCCCATTGAGAAACATGCACTATTTCTGTGCTTTCCAGGAAAAGTATTTTGGGACTGAAGACCAATTGGCTGAAGCACATGGATGCTCTTTAGCTGTTCAAAATTAAATAATTCTCCCTTGCTAGGAAATGGGATGGGATGGCAGTTCTGAGTTATCACCAGAAGCTGTTCTAGGTTTTGAATGTGAATGATGTCTCTGAGAGGAACACTGAAGACCCTATGTGCACGTGTGTTTATTTATGTCTGTGTGAGAGCAACATGCTCAGGAGGAAGTAGTTGATAGTAGGCAGAGATAGGGGGAAGTGATACTACCCTGTCATGGTGAGGGACTGCCCATGCTATGTCCTGCCCAGACATAGAAAGGCAAACTCTTACAGTGTATGTGTCAAAACAGGCATCACATGTGAGCATGGGCAAATATTTGAGGGAATAGAAGGGAACCACAAGGGTAATACTGGTCTCTCTGATTGACAGTAGTATTGGTGCAACTGGGATTGAATTGTTGTCAAGTCTCACAAAAAAAAAAAAAAAAAAAAAAAAAAAAAAAAAGGAGAGGATGGAATTCTTTCCAGCCCCAGAAGAGGCATGATGGAAAGCATGGAGGAGCTTGTTTAAAAGCGTTAGAAAGGAGCGATGGTGTTTGATCAGTGGCAAATCTGGCACAGCAGCAGCTTTCTGAGGACAAGAACAGCGAGATGAGATTAAATAAAACTGTGATGACTTTGAAAGCCAAGTGCTGAACAGAGGCAAGTGATCACTTCCCTAATCTTCTGCCTAGACTCTCAGAGCCAGCAGTGCAGTAGCCCTCCATCATGACAACAGTGCACCCCTGGGTCGTGTCAATAAAGTCAGTGGAGATGGTAACTGCTATTTCTCCAAGAAGTGTCATCTTTGGGGTTTACTGTTCTCCAGATTTAGGCTTGTTTAATTGACACATGCGGGTCTAGTGACATTATGGGATATCTTCTTATATTTCAGCCACACCCCACCTGCCACTCTGGTTGCCATCTCCCATAGGGTCAGTGCCATATCAGACAACCCTGTAAGAGTGTTTCACACAGGCTAGGAAGTGTCTGGTAGCCCCAGTCACCTACAGTTTGGGAGGAAAGCAGATGGTAGTCCTGTTGGGTTTGCCCTGGTGACTGACAGGAGGAGAGAAACACCACAGGGCGACTCTAAGAACAATGTTCAGTAGGCTGTGAGGTGAAAACAGAGAGAAATGGTCTCTGAGAGGATGTAGAACAAACGACTTAGTTAAATTTCAATAAGTTATAAAAGCACGGTCAAGCTATCAAGATTGAATTAGCAACAGATGGCAAAAAAGAGGAAAAGGGAGTTGAGAGAACAGATGAAATGTGGTCAAACTTAAATTACCAGAATAAACTTAAATCACCAGAATACTGGTCTTATCAGAAAACATGGCTATTAATAAAGAAGAAAGTTTTTCTCTAGAAGAATCTTGAACATCTGGCACTGAAGATGTAACTTGAGTCAGGAGTGTGGAAAGCCAGCAAATGCAGATGAGAAGATACAGAAATGGCAAAATGAAGCTATTAGAAACTTTCTGGAGTATGCCACCAAAGGTTTGTTTTGTTGATTTTGCATAGCTGTTGACTTCTTAATGAACAGAGAAGCAACAAAAAGCCAGATGTATGATCTTCACAGCCCAGGTCCCCTCCATGCATTTTCTAAGACTGGTTTTTCAGGGAGGAAGTGCTAGTTTTCATCTGAGGTGCTTCTTATTTGAGTTGAATGACATGGACTACAACATCTTGTACAAACTTACATTCCTCTTACAAAGTCGCTTCTCAGACATTCTCTATTATAATTGCCAGTGGAGATTTCACGTAGTAGACTGCAGCACCAAGTGAGATGAAGCATTTCCCAGTGTTGCACTCTAACACAAAACCAGAAGCAATGTGCACTAATTTATGTCAGATAATTAGCACACAGTAATTGAAGTTAATAAAAATCAATAAGCACAATGCATGTAGAACAAATGATCAAATGCAAATATTTGAATTGAATTTTCACAGTAATGTAGTTCAAAATTAAATTCAGTTAGTAATCTGGCATGATCCGCAGTTCATATACTCCTCTTACTATAACCTGGCAGATATTTGAGCAAGATTTGATTCACATCTGGGAATCTTGTTGATGTGAAATATCGTACAGGCTTGATGCCAGATGTGAAATTATCCTTATTAGGTGTTTTTCTTTAACAATTGTTTTTTACCCACAGTGATTAGACCAGATGGAGCATAAATCTTTTCCTGACTTTTTTTTTTTAACCTACATCCTTTCAAAATCCAGTTGCCATAACAACTCGATTTCACTGTTTTTGTTAAATCATCTTTTTGTATCACACCTACAACTTTTGTCTGTCTCACAAATGAGTGCAATTAATTTTTTAGTTAATTATTTGCTGTCAAAAATCTGTCAACAACTTCTCTTTTGTTTTCTCCTTTTTTTTTGGTGGGGGAAGGGAGAAAAGGAGTAATGTCTTTTGTTTGGCATGTTTAGTATCAGCAATAAGTAGACAGAGTGGTAATATAAACCTTCTACAAAACAATAAAACAGAAGGACTCCCAGCAGAAAGCTTGAGAATTTCAAACCATACTTGCACAGACTTCTAATGATATTTTAAAGGACATTTCTTGCCATGAAAATTTAATACTCCTGGTAATTTCACAACACCTGAGTTCTGTATATATTTCCCTCTTTGTTTGAATGGGACAACTGAAATCTTCTTTTATGACTACAACATAAAAACACATTGCAGTAAAATACCTTCCCCTCTGTCTCCTTTTTCTCTTGTTTAATGTCTATTTGACTTGCCAGGAAGGAAAGAGAGACAGAGGGAGGTGTGATAAGTTAATACCTAGGAATAAAAAGGTGCTACCTAGCAACAGTTCTCTAGAAACTAAATCTCATTTGTCAAGCAGCTCTAAAACAGGGGCTACATTGCCCAGGGGATTGATAATGGCATACAGAGCTGTTCATGGCAAGTCACTAAAATATAAATGCAGCCCAGGTCAGCAGCAACTGAATACTGTTACCATCTGACAGCTGTTTAGTGGCCTGTATGAAATGCCTGCCTAGTCCTCATCTGATTCCTACTGGGAAGGTGGCTGCATCCCAATTAGTATTAATTGGCTCCCTTATTGTTAGTTGCAGCAAAGCTACCAAGGACTGTACAGAGCCAGGGGGTGGAGGGCTGGAGGGAGCATGCAGTGACCCACTGGGCCAGCTGTGTCTCTAGTTAAACCAGCCACTTTAGCTGCAGAATTCCTGACTGAATGATGTATACACCCTGTGTTCAAAAGCTGGGAGTGAAGGATCCTCGACAGCATTCCTTCAATAAGCCTATTTCAGTAGTTCACATCTCCTATCCTTACAGCAGGTTTTTTCCCCTCTCAAATCTTAACAAAACAATCTTGTTTGGAAAGTTAAGGGATTTCTTTTTCGTCTTTCTACAGGAAGTCAATTCATCAAAGGAAGTTACGAGATTTCTCAGCCTTTTATCATTGTGCATGCTTTCCTCCAGACTCTCTCCAATTTGCCTACATACCTCGTAAAGACCAAAACCAGATATGGTGCTTCAGCTGAGGCCTTACTAATGCTAACTACGGGATGATTATTATTTCCCTTGCCATACACTATTGCTCCCTTAACACAGCTCCTAAGGCATGTTTTTTCTGCTGCAGAATCTCATGCTTTCTGATCGGTACCACATGGTGACCCTTGAACATATGTGTTTCAAGTGGTTCAAAGGTCATTTCAGGTGGATCTCTAGTGATTGAGGACAAGATTGCAGGAGCTTCTGAATGGATGATCTGACTGATCTAGACACTTTCAGGTTTTTCTTTCCTTGCTCTGCTGTGTTCTCCTACCTCTCTGTTAAAAAATACTCTGTTAATTACTAAATCACCCTTCAGATTTTTTTTTGCTTTGTTTTGTTTTGTTTTGTTTTGTTTTGTTTTGTTTTGTTTTGTTTTGTTTTGTTTTGTTTTGTTTTTTTCAGGGAGATAGCTTGCTGTTGTACACTTGATAAAACCTATTTAAGTAGCTCCCCCACTTCCATTCTTCTTAGTCTCTTAGATCAGAAATAAACTAAATGTCTACAACTTAGATGAGCTAAATGAGCGTTAGGAACTGAAAATCAATTCAGTCACCAGAATATCTAGTCTAGTATCATCTGAAGTGGTCTAAGTAAACACTTCAGCCTCTGGTCACTATTCCAGAAGGGCATTGTAGGTCTTGTGCAACGCCTGCCAGTCCTGTTGAGGTGTCTCAAATCTTAGGGAGTCTTGAACAGTACCAGAAAGCTGTGTTTTAGCATTACTCAAGCACAATGGCTTCCAATGAGCTATTCACCTTACAGCAGATACCTGTAGCTAACCTTATATAGCACTATACACCATACTGACTGTTTCGAGAAGCAGAGACTTCTTCATTCAATCATCTAGATGCAGATATCTAGTGCTGTTTGGGATACCATGGTCCTCAGCTGTCCTTCCAGAGGGTCACAGATTTTCTCTATGTCCTGCATAATTTAGGTTGAAAAGGGGTAGATTTAGATTGGATATTTGGAAGAAATTTTTTACTGTGAGGATGGTGAGAAACTGGAACAGGTTGCCCAGAGAAGCTGTGGATGACTCATCCCTGGAGATGTTCAAGGCCAGGTTGGATGAGGCTTTGAGCAACCTGATCTGGTGGAAAGTGTCCCTGCAAACTCAGGGGCTGATAAGTCCAAATGCAAGTAACTGGGGAGACTGGGATCCAGGCAGCAGCTACTGGGCAGATGGAGTGTCTGAACACAGCTGCTGGAGGGATCCACTCGTACATATGTACACATATATTGTCACTAGCGGATGTCCATCTTGTCCAGCCAGAGAGGGGAGCAGATGAGGACATTAATACTGCCTGTACTCGTATGGGTGCTCTGAGTGTCTGTCTGCGATCTTAGTGGCCTGCTATGCATATATGTATATAAGCAGTGTATATGTGTGTGCTCTGTGTACGTGTGCCTGCTGGGAATACATCTTCTGCCTTGTTACTAGTTGGACTCAGGGACATGGAGCAGCAAGCAACCTCGCCTCTCTCAGACTGTTGTATTTGTCATTTTCCTCTAAGAAACTGGTCTCTATATGCAGTAATTTTAAGGTAGTGGGAAGAATTCCAGTGTGACAAGCTGGCGTAACCTCTGTGTACACTCTTACATGCTCTGTCTCATCACCTCGTTAAATGCCCTGAATGAGAGCTTCAGATTAGCTCCAGGATCTTCTTGTAACCTCTGCCTGTTAGACTGTCATTAATCATCTAATGTGAGGAGGGGCTCTCAGGGTTACAGACACCGAAAACCTTTTAAAAACTGACTTTTCACCAGTAGAACTTGCCTGAAGATAAGTTATGAACAGCTCTAAAAATGAGACAAAATTGTCGTTTGGTGGTGTTACTCTTGTAAGCTTAAGGCCTTAGAGCATTGTGTCTCTCAATGAAAGCTGCAAGGAGCTAATGGAAAATCAGCTGTTAAGTGTGTTTGGAAAATGTTGGGGAAAGTACCGTATAATTCAGTACCAGAGATTTTAGGGCTTTTATCCCATCAGCAGTGTCTTCACTAAGACTGGTTTCTTTGAGATTTGCTGGAAGGACCTGCACAGTTGAACACTATAGCCAATCACCTCTTTTATGGTCAGCATGGACATGATGAAATATTCTTCCATCACAGCCTGTTCATTTGAAATGAGCTTATAGCTTGGAAGAATAATACTCTATCTTCTCACTCTGTGAGATTCTTAAAAGGCTCAGAAAGCTCAAGCAAAGTGCCTTCAAAACCATTAATCTTCAGCCAGCACATGAAGCAGAGAAGTGTGCTTTGCACTGGAAACAATCTTTGCCGGACATGGACAACATGGCTTACTGCTTTGAAAACCTCAGGCATATCACCCCTGGTTACTAAAGGATTCATTATGAGTGTCACGTCATGTTGGTTTGACGTGACTAAATTTAGACTATGTGTGATGCAGTGGATCTACAACATTGTTCTTCTGATACGAGCTTCTAAGCAATTAAAGTGGGACTGCAGCGGCAGATGGACATCTGACCTGTGACTGCATCTTACTTCTCTCCAGTTGGCATGAGAGCTGCTGTACCTTTCCCTGTCATGTTGTACAAACTGCAAGAAGGACAGCCAGACAATGTGTCCATCTCAGGGTGTGCAGTGAGCAAAGACAAGTGCTGCAAGCTCATAGTTTCTGTAATCTTACGAGGGAATGCAGAATAACATCTTTTTGTGCTGATCTTTTTCACAAAAATCAAGGTGATTGGGCAGTTCCATATTTAATTTTTTTTTATTTTAGACATAAAATCATAGAATCATTTAGGTTGGAAAAGACCTTTAAGATCATCAAATTCATTTGTTAATTTAGCACTGACAAGTCCATCACTGAACCATGTCTCTAAGTGCCACATCTACACATCTTTTAAACACCTCCAAGGAAGGTGACTCAACCATTTCCCTGGGCAGCCTGTTGCAATGCTTGATAACCCTTTTGGTGAAGATTTTTTTCCTAATATCCAGTCTAAAACTCCCCTGGCACAACTTGAGGCCATTTCTTGAACACAGTATTTGAAGTGTGGCCTCACCAGTGCCAGTACAGGTGGATGATTACTCCCCTAGTCCTGCTGGCCACACTGTTTCTCATAAAAGTCAGGATGCTACCAGTCTTCTTGGCCACCTGGACACACTGTTGGATCATATTCAGATGGCTGTCGACCAACACCCCCATGTCCTTCTCTGCTGGCCAGCTTTCCAGCCACTCTTCTCAGAGCCTGTAGCATTGCAGGGGGTTGTTGTGACCCAAATGCAGTACCCAGCACTTGGCCTTGTTGAACCTCATACAACTGGTCTCAACCCATCGGTCCAGACTGTCCAGATTCCTCTGTAGAGTCTTCCTACCGTCAAGAAGATCGTCACTCCCACCCAACTTGGTGTCATCTGCAAACTTACTGAGGGAGCACTCGATCCCCTCATCCAGACCATTGATAAAGATGTTAAACAGAACTGGCCCCAGTACTGAGCCCTGGGGAACACCACTGGTGACTGGCCACCAGATGGATTCCATTCACAACAACCCTTTGGGCCTGGCCCTTCTGTTACTCAGAGAAGAGTACACCTGTCTGAGCCATGAGCAGACAGTTTCTCCTGAAGAATGCTGTGGGAAACAGTGTCAAAGGCTTTACTAAAGCCGAGGTAGACAATATCCAAAGCCTTTCCCTCATCCACTAAGTGAGTCACCTTGTCATAGAAGGAGATTAGGTTTGTCAAGCAGGACTTGGCTTTCATAAACCCATGCTGACTGTGCCTGATTGACTGGCTGTCCTGTGTGTGCTGTGTGATGGCACTCAGGATAATCTTCTCTGTAACCTTCTCCAGCACTGAGATCAGGTTGACAGGCCTATAGTTCCCTAGATCTTCCTTCCTAGCCCTTCTTGTAGATGGGCATTACATCTACTAATCTCCAGTCAGCTGTGACCTCCCTGATTAGCCAGCACTGTTGATAAATGACGGAAAGTGGCTTGATGAGCACTTTCCGCCTGCTCCCTCAGTACATGTGGGTGAATCCCATCCAGCCCTATAAAACTCTGTGTGTCTAAGTGGTGTAACAGGTCACTAACCATTTCCCCTTTGTTTGTGGGGGCTTCATTCTGCTCTCCATTGCTGTCTTCCAGCTCAGGGGCTGGGTACCAGGAGAACAACTGGTCTTATTGTTAAAGACTGAGGCAAAGAAGGCTTTAAGTACCTCAGCCTTTTCTTCATCCTTTGTCACTATGCTTCTCCCCACATCCAATAAAGGATGGAGATTCACCTTGGCCTTACTTTTGTTGCTAATATATTTAGAGAATAATTTTTTGTTGTCTTTTATGGCAGTAGCCAGCTTAAGTTATATTTGGGCTTTGGCCTTTCTGATTTTCTCCCTGCATTGAACTATTTCTTCTGTTTCTGACATTTAACTTCAACTTCTTCAATATTACATCAGTCTTGGCACATAACCTGAGAACAGCATGGACTTTGCTGTCATTTTTCTCTGGGCTATTATTTCAGTGCAGTAGGAATATCCAGGTCCCCTGAAGACAAGGCCTTGGCTCTGGAAAAGATAAATGATAACAGCTTTCTTAACTATCCATCATTTTATTTTACTCTCTAATTGCATGAAAATTTCATGCTGTTTACTAGATATCACATTAAGCCGATTTCTCAAATACTCTATATTTGCTACCAACACTGGCGTTTTTCACAAGCAGCAAACCTCTTGGCAGTATCTTTCTCATCGCCCAGTGCTAATGTGCATAGCTATCCTAGAGGCACACAGTGAAAGTGGCAGGAAGAGTGCACAATATTTGCAAAATGCACCATCTTGAGACTTGGAATAAACCAGCTGTTTTTTCTGAAATCAAAGATTCCCAAGTCTTTTGGCAGGAAAGAGGAAAGCTGATCTAAAGGAGCCATAAGTTCTCCAAAATCTGTGCTTTTTGGTCACTGCTTCTCTTTTTGTCTGATATTGCTCCTGTGGTCAAAGCACAGCAAGATCTGTGAGCCGATGCAGTGAGCTCTGGGTTGTTTGTTACTGCAGCGCTGGCCAAAGTCAGAGCTTGTCTGCTTGTTTCATTAACCCTAGTAGATGTTTCTTAGCTGCCATGCCATTTGCCTTCCATCCCTTACATGATTTTTTCCTGACACAACAGAAAGTGAAATACTTCAGCCTCTTGTCAGACATGTTGAAATCATGTATTAAATGGCAGAATAAAAACTATATTGCTAGTAACTGTTTGTACCTAACAAATGCTCTCAGAAATTGAGCCACAGTTATCAGTCACTCATGCAGACACACAGTGTACAAAGTGGATAGCCTGCTGTGACTTGGGGGATAGCCAGAGCACATCTGAGCTCTCTCTAGTGCAGCATATCCAGCATCACCATAGCCATGGATCAGTAAATGACACGTTTCACATACATAATCCCAAGAAAATGCTACCTCTGGGGTGTGGAGAGCTTAAATATCTGCCAGGGCAATGACAAAAAGACATGTATCCTCCTCATCCCACAGAAATTATTACTTGAAAAATAATTCTGTTTGACAGTAATAGATTGTTTCCACTTTATTAAACTATAGAGGTAACATTGGTTCATTTTTTACATTATTCCAACCCCTTTCTGTTCCTCTGAATTATTTTAATAAGGATGTTATATCTCTACCAATGAAACAGAAACTTCCATTAATCGGAGTTTTGCTGGGGGGAAGAGGAAAATGCTACAAAAGTGATGCCACAGATGGTAAACTTGGGAAAGGGTTGTTTAACCTGAGAGTGACAAGCCGCCTCTCTCTACCTATTGTCGTAGGGTTTCCTCTGGGACACCCCTCCCATTTTTCTTGTTATGTGTGCTTTGCCTCTTCCCATTATTATTTCTCCATAAAACACTTCATTTCTTTGCTTCCTGAGACTCCACCAAGGGACAGATCTTGAAGTGGACCATGGAAGATATTTCAAACTACACAATAACACCTGACTTCTCCTGACTTAGCTAGTACAAGATCAAAGTTATTCAGACAAGCTTTCTTTATACTGAAATACATTATCAAGGCTTCAGAGGGAAGGCTCTTGGCCCTTCAGCACCCATTACAGAGACTTCTGTTTAGAGATTTGGAGGTGCCATTTTCATTCCCCAGATGGTAACAAAAATAGCTGTTGTTAGAAAGGTACTTTTTTTTCCTTCTCTCACCTCCTCTTCTCCAACCATGCTATTCTGACCATTTCTTCTCAGTATCAAATATAATTTAGTCATGCCAAACCCGACCTGTCACAGATTCTTAATGCTTTATCTATATACCTGTTAGACACTTGAACAAGTTGCTCACAAGCAAGACTAGTGACCTTCGAAATAAATGCCATTCAGTTGTCAGTAGATTCAAATTAAGATATGATATTAACATAGAGACAGTATTTGTTGTTTAAAATTTAACGCATTTTCCTAAGCCCATAAAACACATCTTACATTTAGGGAGAAAAGCCATTTCAAGCCCTTAGTTAAAAAAAATCACATTTAGAGATGCAGATCTGAATTAATGTCATTAATATTTCAAAAAATAAATCCCTAAGTCTTTCAAATGCAGATTTTCCAGTGGGAAAGCTATGTTTAAAAACTGTAGGAGAAAAACGTGTGTGTGTATGCATGTGTGTGCTTGCAAGTGCAAATGAATGGTAAAGATATTGTCATTACTTTGTTAGTGAGAAATAAATCACACTTCTTTCATGCACACCTGTTTTTACCAGCTATTCATACATCCCTATAGCATGTTGACATTGCAGTTTCTTGCTTCATGGTAGACTGACATCCTTCTGTTTGCAAATAAGTAAAGGAAAGTTTTAAACATAATTTTAAAATTGCTCAGATATCACAGCCTTGGAAAAAAAGAAACATTCTAGGTCATCTTCCCTATTTTTTCCCAGGGCAAGATTCTTGTAGAAAATCTGCATGCTACAGCCTTCACCAGCTCGGCTTCATCTGAAATATAACTACCCGAGCTTAAATTACAACAGAAACTCTATTGTTTAGATGATTAAGGGATGACAATGTTTGCAGGACAATTAACAAATGCATCTGGGTGATGTTGCTAGATAAAGCCATAGCAACTGAAGTGGCTGGAACAGCCTAGAGAATCTGTCTCTGCGTACTTCTGAATTCTTCCTGATTTTATGAACTTTGCCTCTGACCAAAACCTTCAGTGTGGATTAAATCTTCCATTTTATGGGCAAAAGCAGCCAGTGCCAAAGAAACTGAACAAAAACCATTAACATTTGAACAACCTTGTCCTGCTAAAACAGGAGCCACATCAACTGTTAATAACCTTCTGCATAAACCCTGTCAGAGTTTGGAGAGAAAAAAAATTGAGGTGTTCAGAGTATTAGAGTATTCATTGCTTTTTATGAAAAGACGGTCTCTTACATTTAGTTTAATAGCTAGAAGATTTAGTAGGAGGCAAAGCAGCGGGCAGCCTGTACATCTCAAGATCCTTTGTTTCTTGCTAAGATCTGACAGGCTTTCCCCAACAGCATGGAAGTAGAGTCTGCAGTTTCCAAATGCCTATGTATTTATTTGGAGCCTTTGCATCCATTAAACATTTAAAGACATTAATTTCCTGGGTTTTCCTAGTGTTTTTCCTTCTGTTTAGTCCTCATCTGTAAGTATGTAAGGCCATCAGTAAGGCCCAAAGTGAGCCATCAGTGAAACTCAGTGGTGGTTGCGTTTGTCTTGGAGCAAACACCTGAACTTCCAGGAAGGGAGGCTGACTCCTAGAGCTAAGGTGAGGAACTGGACAGGGCGATGATGGCCACTCTTTCTGTGTCAACAATGGGCCAAATTAGGTGCTCAGCTGCCCTTTGAGTGCCTAGGTCCCATTCTCATGCACTACAGAGCTCTTCAAAACCGTTGAAATATTATCTCACCTGGTAAGTCCCTATCTTGTGCTAGTGGACATTCACAAAATCACCTGGCTCAGCAACTTTGTGACCCAGGTTAATACTTTGGCTTTATCAGTATTCTCAAAATCAGACTAAAGAGTCCTGATTCTTTACTAAGGAAAAGAGAAAGCAGTTTGCATGCAGCTTGGTAGGACACTCACCTGGGGTGTCATGCTCTAATTCCTGTATCAAGTACTATATGAATATTTATATAATGGAAACTTTGAACAGAAGGAGATGAAGACAATCCCACCCAATAACACCCGTAGACCAAACTTAGGGCATCCACATGGGACAGAGGAAAGTGGTCTTTAAACTCATAGTTCAAACACAAAAAGGAAAAATACAGATCTGAAGTCAAGTCTCCAGACTCCAAGGACAATCAATCCTCCCTTAAGCATGAGTGAGGAAGTGGAAATTTCCCTTTGGAAATTTCCCATCTTGGCTTATAAAGCAAGAAAATAATTAAATAACATAGTCAGTGAAGACTGATGATTTTCTTCAGTCTAAAGTTCACAGTTTATGCCTCAGAATTTCTCATTGGGTATTTTACACGGCTCCCTGTTTAGACTGGTGTTTTGTCCAATTGAGGATGTTCTACTGGCTTTTAACAGGAGCCCAAAGAGCTTCATGAGAAATTAACAAAAGAAGACATTTCCACCAGACTATGACTTAAATATAATCAGTTTGACGATTAGCTTTGAGAGAGATTTCTTGCATGATCTCAAAAAAACCTATCTCTTCAATTAATTCACTACCTGTTAAAAGAAGCCAATAATCAGGGCCAGAGCAAGGCTGGGGCAAAATCAGTACTCCAAACCAATGCAGATTTTGCCCATTTATTGACATTGGCAACCAGAAAGAGTGCAGTTCACAAGAGGATGAGCCAAAAGCAGTGTAATAGCAGTTGAAAATATCCCAAAATGATGTAGCACTCCTGTCAGAGAAGTCTGGGTTGAGGTGTTGCTGTCTCCCACCCTTGTGTGAGGAGAATGTTTGTGACTGGGAAGATCACATCTCAGTGGCATCATGTATATGTCAATATAATATAAATAAAAGAAAGTGCCCATGAGAAGCACTAACATAAAGAAAAACAGACTTAAGCTGAGTTAGCCTTGGTGGTTACCTATTTTCAGGGAGCAATTCAATAACCCAATTTTAGGACCTTCTTTCAGGAGATATGAATTAAACAGGAACAAAATAATAGAGTGCCAGAAGGCATTTATTAGTCCATAGTAGTTTGCAGGAAGCTAAGTCAAGACACTCTTCAAGAGTCCTCAACAGAAACTTGGAAGCTTTCTGATTAAGGGAGGGAAATTTCTAGCTTAAAGGACAATATTAGCAAAAATGCAGAAGAAGTTGACACAGAGGTGACTGAGGAATCAAATTTAATATATTTAACATAGATATAAAAGGGATTAGACGACAGACCCCGAAGATCTGAGAGGGGCCCCTCTTACTTTCCTGTGACTAAGATTAAAAATACTGTTACAATGGTCTTAGTAACGTCACCAGGTCTGCACTGAGTACAAATTATGTTGAAAACTGTACCTTTGTCTCCAAATTAGATGAAGAGAGTAAGTAGCAGATGGAGAAATTAAAGAAAGAACACAGAAATTAGGAGCCTATGAGGCACACAGTCTGTTGCAAAAATAAATGTGCTTTCACTTTACTGTACATAGCCTAACTGGAGCATTTATAAACAATTTTGTGTTACATTTCCCTAAGAGCTTCCATTGGGTCCACTTAGAATATTTTAAAAGTGTTTTTACTTGTTCTTTGGATATGTGTATGTGATATGTTTTTACACAAGCATCTTGAAGACTACTTCCCTTTTGAAAAAGAAAGGAGGAAACTGTATTTTTGAAATGAAATATCACCGCTGAATACTACAGCAAAAGACGACTGAGTGATTCACAGTGAAAAATTTGGTTGAAATGTTTCCCTATTTTTCTTGGTGTCAGAGAACAGATTGCATAACAACCCTTGGGTTTATTGTTATTCAAAATTACTCATTAATTTGTTTTGGACTTCAGAGCCTTTGAATAACAGCTTTTGACATTTTTTACTCAATAGATAGGAGAGGAAAGATTTTGCATATGTTCCAGTGAGGTAGAGTGAGGCATAGGAAGCTTCTTGTCACTTGTTTACTGTGAACATATATTATTTTCCATATGGGGCTTGTGGAAAAAAAACTTGTAATTAGATGAGAAACAACACTGATGACTCCATAGTCAGCCTGTTGTTTTTTATGAATGAGACAGTCATCATGCAAACACACCAACCAGAGGAAGACTCAGAACAAATGAGTTAAGATTATGAGACCAGATCTTGCAAAGAGTACCAAGAATGATCATAACAGGAGCTTAGAGTAGACAATAATGATGTGTAGAAGTCTGGGCTACTGGGAAAGCAGCATTGGACAAATCTTTACCAATTAATACAAGAAGACCAGAGACGAATACCTGGGCCAATGGCACCAGCTGGGTTGCATCCACCCTCCTTAAGCACATTTGTCTTAGTGAAAGCTGAATTGAGTGGCAGAAAACAGAATGAGGGAACAAACTGTGGATTATCTCAGGCCCATTTCTTGAAATGACTGCTTTGTCCTCTTACTTAACAATACAAATGTCCTCTTTAGATCATAATTGGAAAATATGGGGCTTAAGAAGTTCTGAGAAGGAAACTCCAAAATGAAAATGTTCTTTTCCTTGTACCTGAGAGAGTAAAAATATATCTATAAAGGAACATTGTAAATGAGAACTTTGCTTCATTCTTGAAAAGAGAGCAATTAATGTGCCATGTCAGGAGTGGAGCTGTGGTAATTTTTCATTTCTATGGCAGCCTTCACTGAAAACCTATTCCAGGTGTTTGTAAGCAATCTTTTTTTGAAACAAAATACTCGGAGCAAAGGAGAAACTGAAGGTGATTCAATATGAAAAACTCTAGTTGAGTTGGCTGTTGAGAGCAGTTTCTTGTGTCTAAAACCTACAAGTCCTAGGTTATGACCCTGCCTCATAAAGTTACGATGTCTATAAGGCTCTATCAGGTCTTTCGATTTCTTTCCATCCTTTTATCCCTTCCTATGTATACTATTCCTTTCATCAAGCTTCCTAGTGGCAAGGATGAGCAAAGAAGTGGCAGAGCCTGAACATTTATTTCCACCGTGCACTATACAGCACTGTTAGTATAACTCCACACAGAGCACACAGGGAAATGCAGTTCCTCAAATACACATAAAAGACAATTATTATTGCCAAGGAAGCTATGAATGTGAAAACCTTTTACAACTATTTCCCTGTGTGGTTGTGATGGGTTGGCCCTTGGCTGGGGGCCAAACCACACGCCCGCTCACACAATTCCCGCCCCCACCCAGTGACAGGGGAGAGAGGTAAAGGGGTAGTATGTAAAGGATCTGACTGGGCAGGACCAGCCCGATTGGAAGATCCTCTAGTGTTGACTAGCCAAGTGGCTTTTGCTAAATGTGTATCCCAGTTTTGGGGTAAAGGGAAAAAAAGGACTTGTGGGTTGAGATAGGGACAATTTAATAACTAAACTACAACAATATTGAAAATAATACTATATACAAATATACAAATGAGTGATACACAGTGGTACTGCCCCCCCCTACCCGATGACCAAAGGCTCAGCCTGTTCCTGGC
>WKFP01013743.1:11449-55223 GCA_011057875.1 Pterocles orientalis
GGGAGTGCCTCCTTGTGAGGGATTCAGGAATTCTACATGGTTTTGATTTTAACTGATGTTAGCAGCCACAGGGGAGCACTGTGAATACAGCAGTGCTCCTCTCCCCAGGGCCAAAGTGCAGTGTCTTGCTGAGTGCTGTGAAAGTGCTCACACCTGGTGTAGTTCTTGGGTGAAAGCAGGCATACTCCTGTCCATGTTAAAATAGTATTATTGTCTTAGGTCAGCACTTAAGTTGGCTTTTTCTCCCAGGACATATATGCTAAGTTCTGCGTTCCAGATATGCCTTTCTTGGGAAATGTGATACAGCTCCTTTGTGCGCTGTCAGATCTGAGTGACTGTCAAAATTACAATGTTTTTCTTTCTCCTTCTGCAGGCTAGACTGCGCAGGGTTGTGTTTTAGGGTGATTGTAAAATTAATCACTTCTTTCTCTCACAGCGGTGTTGCAGAGGAAGGTAGAAGAGGTGACAAAGGTTTGTGAGAGCCGTCGCAAAGAGCAAGAGCGGAGTTATCGGATCATGTTTGATTGAATGACTCGAGCTTAAAGGATTAACCTGAAATCTCCCCAGAAGAGAGGAGGTTGTTGGGAACCTAGGTCTCAAATTACAGTTTGAGTTTATTTCTTTTCCTGCAGTAAATGTTGTTGTTTGTTCCAAGGCCAGTCTTTGCAGTGTTGGACTGGAATTCATCCACTCCAGTCTGAGAGACTGCATGAAGTTTGTGCTGAAAGTATGTGCTCTTGGTCTCTGTTCTTCATAACTGTGTGCAGACTGGTGAGATACACAGATGCTGCTGCCTTTGAGGGATTTAAGCAGTATGTGACTCCATGGCTGAGCTCTCCAGTGCTTAAATGTGACCTGACTATGTTCCATGGGGACTTCATAAGCTTGTATTCAGGTCTTTACAGAGATGGTTTAATGAAGAGCTGCTCTCAGAAGGAGCTGCGGCAGTCAGAGAGACTCCAAGTCCTCATGTGTTTGTGTTTAAAGTAGGTATGCTTCCCCTTCTGAAAGTGGGCCTTGTTTTCTGTACTTTTGTCAATAAACTGCTTTTGTGCTGGTACCTGGGAGCAGAATTTCTACGCAATTAAAAATTATGAGGTGTGTCAGTAGAAAATGGTACTTGTGTGGTGCTTTGGTGTAGTGTTGCTTGTTGAGTCACAAAAGTGCAGGAAAGGACACAGTCACCAAGTCTGTTGCAAAGACACAATTTAAGAGACATATCCCTGCTTTTTGCTAAAGTGTGTTTATAATGCACATTCCAGTGTGTCTTTAGTAACAGAGGGAAGAGGATGGTCACGTATTTAGCAGAACGGCCCTAATGCTCAATTCTCCTTTGCACTTGATGCTTTTATTCTGGGAAATGCTGAAGGGGTGCAAATAAGGTGTAATGGGCTTTACTTTATATTTACTTTCCTCTCTCCCTGGCCCCCATTTGCCTTGTCTTACGTATTGTCCCCTGGAAGAAAGGGAAGGGCCTGCTTAATGGAGAAATGTACTGACTTTAATGCGAGTTTAAATTGCCAGTTGCTCTTTTGGCTTCTTTTTTCTTTCCTGTGTGGCGGTTTTGTCGCCTTTAAAGGAGGAGGAGGGCAGTGTCGTAGGTGGTAGAGAGGAGACTTGTTGAGGGACAGGTGGGAAGCCTTTCGCAGGGGTCCACACACTTCACCGTGAGTTTAATCCGGGAGCGGAGCCGTTCCCCCACCCCAGTGACTCCCAGTAGAGCTGGCTCCCAGCTGTGGGGCTTCCAGGCCGATGAGGACGGAAACCGCGGCCTGCCGCCCTGCTCCGCCCCTTCCCGCGCCGCCCTTCCGCACGCCTCCCAGCGGCCCCTGCGTGGCGGCCGGGCGGTGCTCGCGGGCGCTGCTGGGGATTGGAGTCGCGAGCGGCGGGGGCTGGAGGTGGCGCGGTCATGCGGAGGTGAGCCGGGCGGGCTGGGGGTGCGGGGCTCCGCCTGCTCCCGGCGAGGTTTCTTCGTGTTTTAAAACAGCCAGAGCGGGGCTCGTGTCAGCTCCGGTGACTGCACGGCCCGGGGCTTCATCCGGCGCCTCGCCAGGCCTGACGTTCCTGTGGGGTCATGCCTCGGTCCGCCGGGGTCTCACACTCTCCTGGAGCTGCCGTGGTGCCACAAGTGGCAGCGAAAGATGTCACCTGAAGCTGGGCTGCGTGCCCGCCCCTCGGGCGCAGCTCCCGGCGGTGGGTTGCCCGCGCAGCACGGAGCGGCTGAGCCCAGCCGGTGCCCGCGGCCGGGGCTGGGCCGCCCGGAGGCCGGGCAGGAGCTCGCGGTGTAGGAGCGCTGCCTGCCGCGGGCATGCGGCCGAATTGGGGTCAGAGGGTCCTCGCTGCCACGGGAAAGAGTGTGTGTCTGCGGGGTGATGATGGAGGCGGTGTCCGTCTGTCTGTGTGGGCACAGGTGGCCCCAGGAAGGGAGAAGGAAGTTTTCCGCAGAGTGCTGTTGAAATGAACTGTTTCCCTTCTCTCTCGCAATACTGATACAAAACAACCTTCCAGCAGTAAAAATAAGATTGCATGGTGTTTTGTTTTGTTTTTCTAAAAAAAAGCTCCCTGGATATTTTTAGTGTTCTCAAAGCAGTCCCAACTCTGTTGGCTTTTCTAGTTAACACTAGTGGGAGCTTTAGTCAAGTAGTTTTGTTTCCTTTTTGTGCTTCAAATCCTTTGAAAACAGTCGGGGAGGTAGAGAGGCTGTAGTGGTGGTGTGTTTTGAGCAGTGTTTTCCCCATTGCCTTACTGACCGCCGGTGTGCTGTGCTTGTGTCCCCCAGGGTCAACAGCAGCCTGTCCAGCGATGACCTCCTCCTGGAAGACCTGGAGACAGAAGGAGAGAGGCAGCTGAAGAGCCTTCTTCACCAGCAGCTCGATACCAGTGCCTCCATTGAGCAGTAAGCCCTGATCTAGCCCCTGGGGGGGCTGCCAGAGGGGGCAGTGAACAGAGTCTGGCCATGTTAGGGGCGGCAGCAGTGTTGCCTCACTGGGGCCTCTTCTCCAGGGAGATGTTTAGTGCAGGCTGTTGTCTGCCAAAACAGCTGCACAAACCCTTCCTCCTTTGCCGTGTCTCCTGCCTGGGCACCCCAGTGGGAAAGAAGCACTCATCTTCTGGAGCAAATGCTGGTGGTAACTTATTTTCACCAGTTAGATGAAAATAACCGATTTGCCTGGGCCAGACACAGGGTTGAGTTTTTAGGCCGGAGAGCTCACCCCCACCAGGCTGGCCTGCATGTGCACCTGGGGGGTGTTTGGTGTTATGGTGTCATGAGGTGCCTCCTGCCCATATTAGGGCAGCATCCTGCCCTGCTGGATCTTGTGGGCTTGGAAAAGCTTTGGGAGAGCGTGGCTCAGTTGTGTTTTGGAAACACGGCATCTCTGCGCAGGTACACCAGGCCCAAGCATGGCTGGGGGAGAGGCCAGCCCCTTACTGTTCCCCCAGTTTCTCAGTGCTAAGTTGTTTCTGCTGTTGTGTTGCTTTGGGTTACAGGTGCAAGTCGAAGCGGAGATGCTTTGCCCCTGCAGCTTTTTACAAGCCTTTTGGGGAAGAGGCTGCGGGGGCTTTGACCTTGTCGCAGTTTCAGGCCCTGCAGGAGAGCAACAAAGAAACTGCCTCTCTCCGGGAGCTGGGGCTCTCTGACTCGGAGATCCTGCTCTGGAAGAACCGGGCTTCGACAGGGAAGGTAGGCACGCTCTGTTCTGATGTTAATGTTGTCAAGTCCCTCTAACCTTACGGTCTCTAGCACCCTGGTAGAAAATTCAAGTCCTTTGGAAGCCCTTTGGTAAAGAATGGGCACTCCATGAATCTCTTGCATCTAGGCTAGCATGATCCTGCATTTCTTCTGGCCTGTTTTCTTTGGTGGAATGGCCTGTGTGAAAAGCTGTGGTTGAGAGAAGAGCTGGCTCTTTGGAACACAGCAGGACCTGACTATATTACTGCCTCTGTCTTGATGCTCTGAAGCAAATCATTTCACCTCTTTTTACCTGTGTAAGAAGGACTTAAAGACTGGAGGAGAAAAAGGAAGAAACATTTCAAAGTGCCTTAAACTCCTCCTTTCTATATTCTGACACATCCCTGGATCCCACGTCTGGCTTGGGATAGCTGTCTGTAGGGATGGTTTTGTACGTTCTCCTCAGGGGCTTGCAGATGCTTCAGGGGATTTGAAACAGCCACATAAAACCAGAAGGTGCAAAACAGGACTTGGACTGACCCTTGGCTTCCCTCTGTCTCTCCTCTTCTTCCTGAGCAATAGGTTTGTGTGGGAGAAAGCTATCTGCAGTAATCATGGGTTTGCCTCTTTCAGATGAAGTCATTACTTGCTTTGTTATTTGAATGCAAACCCAGCCCTGGTGTGGTCTGCATTAAAGCTTTTTTTAGAGAACGGTAGTGTGAATTTAAGAATGAAAATTAATGTCAACAGTACCAGCTGTTGTATTTGGTATGAAATCAGTTCTGGGATGTTTAGAAATAAGGATTAGCATGGGAAGCACTACTCTGACAGAAAAAACGAGTGACATAAGGGTACGTCTTTTGAAGCTCAGGAGAGGAGAGTAATAGAGAGAAGGCTCAAGTCAGGTAGTGATATGCAGCTTTATATGTGGAGGCCCTGAGTGAAAGATTCCAGCAAGGAGGAATTAGCTGAGACAGAGAGTACTTCAAATTGCCTGTGGAGCTCTTGGCAAAATACTGAGTGTAGGCTTCTGGTATTTTCAGCTGCTAAGTAGCAGCTTTCTTGAAAACAAAGGACTACAAATTATTTCCTGGAATTGCTTTTCCATATAAACAGCCTTTTGTGGCCCAGGGAAGCTGTGAAATGGTGAATGGAAGCTGTGCAGATGTGGGCCCATGCAGTCAGGCAGGAAGGGAGAGGTACTCACGGGAATGGCTTTGTTAGATTGTGCTCAGTGCAGGGAGAAAGCCTGGTTTCTTGCCTGAAGCAGAAGGATGTGCCACAGTAATTCTCAAACTGAATTTGAGAAAAGAAAATCTACCTACAGCTTCACGAAAGTGTGTTCTCTGGATTCCGATGGAATAGGGGATACAGAAATGCCCCTCCAGAAGTTGGGGTATGTCTCTGTGCTTTGGCAGCATGAGCCTGGTGAATCTTAGCAGTGCTCTGGCCCTGTGCAGTGAGGTTTGTTTATACAAGAATGCTTACTTGTAGACAGGTTAGCTATGAGGTCTGTGCTGCAGTAGCTGTGTGGTTTCTGGGAGCTGGCTCATGTGAAGCTGGTCAGGGGTTTAGTCCTCAGCGTAAAACTACCCTGGGGTGCTGAATGGCAACTTGGGGTCCACTTTTCAGCAAATAAGGTTCTCTCAGTGATGCCAGTGTCATAGACCAAAACCTTAGTGGAAAATTGAGCTCAGGGATACTACAGATGTGGCAAAAGAAATGCCCAAGAGGGGTTTATGCAGTTACTGTCAGTGGCTTTAGAAAATGGCTATAGCTTCCAGAGGCTGGGACAGAGGGACACAGATACCATCAGACAGTTAGGTCAGGCAAAGGAAGAAGGCAGCACAGAAAGGTCAGGAGAAAGGGGCTGTTTCTCCACTTCTCTCAAGCGCTGAGGCTGGCTGAGCATTTCTGCCCTACCCTTGCAGTAACAGGGCCTCTTGGTGACCTGCTCTTTGGGGGATCGTTCCTAGTTGCATCCACTCCAGGGCTGGAGGATGTGAAGCATGACTGCTGGCTGAGTCTCTGAAAAGGAAGTGTGTGCCCTATTTAAGCACAGCTGTGCCTCTCTTCCAGGGCTCTGGGCTGGGAGCAGCGCCGGAGGCCACGCAGGACCGACTCCATGCCATCCAGGAGAAGATGGAAGAGCGTCAACGCATACTTGCTCTGCCCCAGAGGTTTGCTGGCAGTAAGCAGCTGAGCCGGCGGGAGATGGAGATTGAAAATGCCCTCTTTCAGGGAACAGACCGCCACTCCTTTCTCCGGGCACTCTACCACCAAGGTTTGTAGGCTCAAGGCTGTTCCTGCCTTTGCTCCAGCATGGAGAGCTGGGGTATGTGGGAGTCCAACACATTTCTGTCTGGCCTTCTGTCTCTGAAGACATGGTTCTGTTTTGACACTATGTGGGAGGAGATATTTTCCTGTCTTACATGAGCAGGCAGAGAGCGGGCTCTTTGAAGGGTTTAATACGGAGGTTTGTGAAGTCCATCTCTTTGCAGAGCATGGATCTTGTTGACGTGCTACCTGTACTGCAGAGCCCAGCTTGGTATGTGGAAGAGCAGGGTTATGCTTTGGAGGAGCTCAGAGGTCCCCACTGATCTGCACCAAGTGGCACAAGGTGCCTGTGTGGGGCTAGAGATCATCCCTTCTCTGTTTTAACTGCAGTCTGACAAGGGTGGGAGGGAAGCAAAGGCACAGAGCTGGAAACAGTAGGAGTGACGTGTTAACTCTTCACAGTAGCCAAAGTGGAATTGAAGCACGGTTGCTGATTCCCCGTACTGTCTCCATGGGATGACAGCACTTCTCACCCCAGTGGAGTTGTCCCTGAGTCTGTGGCTTAATGTGACTTTCCTGGATGGAGAGTCAAGTGTTGTCCAGAGATGGAAAAATGTGCTTCAGTCTGCTTTAGCTAGAGAACATGTGGGCAGGAAGCTCCAGACCAGACTGATTTTTGTGTGTAAGACAGTATTAAATAGAAGATGAGAAGAAACTTCTAAACTCCAAATCCTAGCTCCTGAAACACCACTTTGATTGATGTTGATACTGTTCAAGCTGTAATGTCCAGCTGATCCAGTGTCTTCTGGGCCCTGCTCCCTCCTTTGGTGTCAGTGTTGTGGCATTTAGCAAAACCAAGAGGCAGCAAGGTTGTGGCTTGTAGGCTGGGAACTGCCCCTCTCGCTTCTGTCCTCATTTCTGTTAAATACAGTAAAGTATCATTGGTCAGCCCATGCCATTGACCTTCTTTACACCCAGGAGCTTAATCTGATGATGTCCCTGGAAGCAAAAAGTTTATATTCCACTTAGTGGTGTAGAAAAGCAGTGTGGCACATCCTGGCCATGCATGCAGGAGGAAGGAGGTCTGTTGAAGGAGTCACTAGAATGTACTGAAATGTGGCTGCAGATAAGCTAGTGAGGATGTCTCTGGAAGAAATGAGCTCTATACAAAGCACTGGTGGAACTGCTGCTCTCTGCAGGTTCATCCTGAGCTGGGACACCAGCCCTTGCTGGCTGCTGGGGTTATTCTTGTTTTGAATAACGTGCAGGGTATAGTTGTCAGGTGCATGGAGGCTGAGTCGGAACAAGGTTTCTCCTGTCTGTGTCTCTTCCTGCAGTCTGTGCATTTTTCAGGTTCTTGGTGGTAGTCACATTACCATGTTTCTCCGTTGTGGATTAGATGACACCCAGAAGAAGGTAACAGATGAAAAGGACCCCATGGTTCATCTGGAGAGTGTTTACCAAGAGCTGATGAGCAAGAAGTGTCCTGAAGAAGTCCAGCCTACCAAGAGTGACCCATGCTTGTGCCCTTCCCTGGCTCCAGAGGGGCCTGTGGCTGAGGAGTCATCTCTTCCAGACCAGGAAGAGCAGGTAGAACAGGCAAGAAGTCCCAGCCGTCCTGCAGTAAGGCCCCACCAGTCCCCTCCAAGGCATGTGATTATCAAAGAGCCTGTAGAGTTTGTCCCGGAAGAGGAGATCTGCAAGAACCGTCTCTCAGAGGAAGAACTCCGGAATATACCCAGGTTCTCCTCCTACCATCCTGGTGAGCCCAACAAGGTACATTGAGATAAGCCAGGATTTTTTGTTCTTTCTCACTAGCATGCCCTGAAGCTGCTTCAGCAGGCAAAGGCTCCTCTTTGTTGTTGCTTGGAGGGCGTTTGATTGATACTCCGAACCAAGGGAGAGCAGATTCCATTCTGAGAGGGAGAGGAACCTGTGGCTCTAATGGGAAGTTGCCCGGCCTGTCAAAGAGCTTTACTTCAGACCCCCAGTCCTTCCTGGCTCAGGCAGGTTGCTAGTCAAGATACGCTCTCTCTGTTTGGGCCTGACTGAGGCCAGCTGGGACTTTGTGCTTAACTGGTAGCTGGAGCTTGTTTCATTTTATAAGTAACTGGAGCTATCAGCACTTGCAACAGGCAAGCATGATGTGGCCTTGAGTCCAGAGCTGCCTTTCTCCATACACCCACCTGTCTTCCAAACTCCTCTGTTAGCATGTGGGTGGAAGGAGGACTCTGGGATAGTAGAGGATCTGAACTGATTAATACTGTTGAGGTACATGGATTTGGGGAGAGGCTGAAAGGTGTCTGTTTGCATGGCACAAGTCAGCTGACCCTCTGTATCTCTGGAACAGGTGCTGTATTTGAAGAACCTGGGCCCTCGAGTGGTGATGAAGGACCTAGTGTCCTTGTTTGCTCGGTTCCAGAAGGACGACAGCCCACCGATCCAGTTCCGCCTCCTGAGTGGTTGGATGAGGGGTCAGGCTTTCGTCACCTTCCCCGGTGAGTCGCTGCCTCGTTCCTCAGTTCTTCCCTGACCGTGAAGGTGGCACATCTTCCCATAGGGTGCTGGACTGGCACCAAGCCTGCTCTCCAGGGAGGAGGAGGGCAGTTCACACCCTCTTCTTGCTATCACCTCATAGTCTTTTCCCTGGATTGGAAGATAATTCCTCAAAACAGAAGGGATGCAGTCTGTTACGCGCCATATTTATATTTAGCGTGTCAGCCCTTTCTGGAGGATCCCAGTTGCCACACTATCACGGTGCAAGCTTAGGGTCCCTGAGCCAGGAACATCTGTGTGAACACTACGTGTGTCTGTGCCAGAACTTGCCACATAACCTGTGCCTATTTTGCTCTCTTGTTGCAGATGTTCAGTCGGCCCAGGATGCCATGCAGTTGGTGAATGGGTACAATCTGCAGGGGAAGCCGCTGGTGATTGAATTTGGGAAAAGCAAGGGGCGTTCGTCAGAGACTGACTCTGCCATCCGCTGCTCCTCTGCTGGAGAGAACCCCCCTGCCAAGTAAGGGATGGATAACTGGGAACCCTGTGGATTTGCCCTGGACTGTGGGAACTCCGTGGTCAACTAGGACAGTGAAGGACTGTTAGGAGTTAACATGCAGGTCCATAAATCTCAAAGTGGGGAAGAGTGAGAGCTGAGGACTAGGCTCTTCCTCGAGAGAGATGGGCACTGTCTTTACACTGCTGGGGTGTACTGGCATTTTCCTTCTGTTCTACATGTGTGTCTGCCTTTTCAGCCCTTTGTAGCAAGGAAGGAGGGAGGAAACCATGTAAATAAATGTATTTATTATGGTATTTCCTTAGTGTTTATTCACCTTCGTTCTGCACAAGTCTTGTAGACCCAAGTGTGCTGCACTCTGCTGGTGCAGGGCTGTGTAAGCAGATTTCACTGCTGGCCTCTGTGCTGGGAGCTGGAGTACCTGACTGATGCAGGGACAGTTGGGGCTGCTGTCCTGTCTCTGGTGGTAGTAGATATATTGCTTTAGGACAAGAAGAAAGGCTGCCCCCTTTCTTCCAGATACTTTGGCTGCACAGGTATCTAATTACACAGGTGTTTTGTGATCAAAAATGTCTTGTCTGCTCACTGTTGGTCCCCATAAAGCCCTGTGGCCTGGAGGATGGTTGCTCTGGTGGGGTACCGTTGTGGCAGATGCCATGGTTTATCTGCTGACATGTTTTAGTGCTTTTTGTGAAAAAGGCAAGCTAATGTCATATGCTTCCCACAGTATCCCAGCGCTCCTGGGAGAGCAACATCCAAGCTCTTCGTGATGGTGGCCGAGGGAACCCAGGCTTTCCCAGCAGAGCTGAGTTGCAGGCTTCCTCTGCGTACCTAAATACAGCTATGCAGAGAAGAGGAATGTTCCCAAGAGCCATTTTTTTTTTAATCCCTGCTGCTACCACCTTCTCCAGGCTGTGTGACTCGCCCCACAATTGTCCTGGTAAATGCACTTGCAACAACACACAGATATACTGATCTGGCCAAGGCTGCCCTGGATCTACAAGGAGGCAATTCTGGTTCAGAGCAAATTGAAAAACTGAGAGAAAAGGGCCTGTGGTGTCACCGAGGACCCGCTTTGCCCTGTTGAAATTCCAGAGAAGCCAGTGAAGCCCCAGAGCTGTGAACACTCCCAGGTCTCCTTTCAGCCCCATTCCTGGGAGAGTCACACAGGCCCAGGCCCGCCCAGACCCACATGCCCTTGGCTACAGCTGCTGCCAGCCACCTGCCCAGGCTGGAGTTCGCTGGCACAACCCCTGCCACCCTGGCCTGAGCACTGGGACCACCATTTGTCAAATGCTTGACTTCCTGCTTTCCTTCCACGGACCTGTGAGTACAGATCTTCATTAAAATAAGCAATGTTAGAACAGGAACATCTTTCAGTATGTGCTTGCTTGGGTCACTGCCTGACCATTTTCCTGATGCCTTTAAAATAAGAGCCTTTGATCTAGAGGAGTGTGGCCATTTGAATTGTAGTGCTTCTGAAGTATTGGATGGGTTTTAGTTAAACATGCTGATTGAATTACAGTCAAGTGGCAAAACTGCTAGTAACAGAATAGAATCTCTTTTTGACATCTCCTGACCTGTTGGAGAACAAAACAGCTTTACTTCCTTACCAGGAATATCAGCTCAAATGCTAAGCAAAAAGAACTGGTAGAGTTGGAACTGACACCAGCTGTTTGGATGTCACTGAAGGGAAATCCTTTTCTCTTACCGACAAATTCCAGGGTTCAACCAGTTTATATGGTTGAATTGCCGTTATCTGTTGAAGTTCGTCATTCCACAAAGATAGATAAGATAGTCATGATAAACTATTAAGGAAATCAGTTGGCCCTAGAGGCCGAGGAGCAAGTTTTTATGGCCAGGAAACTAGATAATAAAGCCGCTTTTTAACAGAAGAGGAAGCTTATACAGGACTGCCTCCATTTAAAGCTCTTTACACATTAAAAGTCAGTGATCTGGAAGCCTTGATGCTGCAGGGCTTGTCAGGTTTTTAGCCTTGCTTTACTGTTATTTGTGTTCCCTCCTGCCAAGAGAGATGCCAGTGTATGAAGATGTTGGAGCATCATATAAAATGAGACTTCCATTTTTATTTGTGTACAGCTTGGATGTGCTGAAAACTCTTAACAGCAGGAATCATGGCAGTTCTAGTCCCTGCGCTCAATCCTGCTCTGTTCCTGCCTAGTCCTAGGGTGTTTATTCCTGCCTCTCCTGGCTAGAAGAGGGTGCAGAAAGCTGCGTGCTTCCTCTCTGGGAGTTGCAGCACTGGTTCTGTGGCCTCTTCCCCTCTTTATCCTCTTTCAGGTTAACTGGTTATATTAAAGACTCTGATGTTTTGAATTTTCAAAAGTGTCTTTCAGAAATGGCTGCCCAGGACGGGTTCTCTGGGAAGCTCTGTGACACTGCAGCCAGGGACCCTTTGTGGCAGTTGGTGTTTTGAAGACTGCTGCAAATGGTGAAGCTCCTGTTTGGCTCTTCCCTTCTGGACGGAAGGCAAGATGAGGCAAGTAGCTTTGGTGCTGGCATGGCCCACAGTGGAGCACTCTGGCATGGTGTAGCAGGGGGTTTCCTGAACTGGGGAAACCTCTGGGGAACAGAGAGATCTGTGGGGAGCTGGCAGCTCGTGTGAGAGCAGCTGATGAGATCTGGGTGGTGCCAGGAGCAGCTGCGGCCAAGCCCCTCACAGCTATGAAAGAAACCACTGCAGAGCGTCAGCCAGGGCATGGCACGGCAGGACACACAGGAAGGACGCTGGCTTGATCAAGGAGCAGTGGTCTCTACAAGGTAGAGGGCTATGTCTGCAGCTGGTGCAGCTTCCCAGACACAGCTCTGATGGGAACACGCTGCCACCCAGGTGCTGGGCTGCAGGGTGTGCCCTGCTCTTATGCCAGTGCCGCATGGCTGCAGGGAGTACACCTGTAGGAGGTGCACCCAGGTGGAAGAACTCCTACTCTTAGTGGCAGAGCTCTGGGAGGAGGTGACTAGGCTGAGGAGTATCAGGGAGTGTTTTGGATTATTGGAACTGCCCCCTGCCTTCCCCTGGGACAGGCAGACAGGACACATGATACAGAGGATTCCCTGTCCTCTCCACCTGGCAGAACACAGCATCTTAAGGGACAGAGGGCAATGGCAACAAGTTCCTGCCTGGCACAGCAGGTACATCTCCTCTGTGACCGCTGCACCTTCCCAGGTGCCCTGGCATCGTAGGTATGAGGCTCTGCAAGTGGAACCGAACAATAACGAGGACGATGGTTCATCTAGCTTGAAGGTGTCACTGAGGTTATGTTGGCCTGCTCCCTACATCAAAACCACTTCCATTGAGAAAAAAAGAGGTTATTGTCATAGGAGACTGTCTTCTGAGGGGAAGAGAAGGCCCTATAAGGTGACCAGTTAGTAAGGTCCCCTGGGAATCTGCTTTTGAAATTATTGGGGACCATGAATGCTCATCAGTTCTTAAGAGCCATCTCTTACGAGTGTAGAAGCAGGCAATTCCAAAGTGTCAGAAGTCAAGCAAGCGGGACAGAAGGCTTTCTTGGATGAGCAGAGATCTTCTAAAACTTCGGTGGAAAAAGAAAGTGTATGGACATTGGAAGCAAGGACAGGTGACACAGGAGGACTATAGAGATGCTGTTCACCATTGTAGGGGGAAAATTCATGTGGCCAAAGCTTGATTAGAGTTCAAGCTGGTCAGTACTGTGAAGGACAACAAAAGAGCTTTTAAAAATATGTTAATAGCAAAAGGAGGATAAGGGATAACATTCACCCATTACTTGCTCAGGTCGGTAACCTCACAAATAAGGATGTAGACAAAGTGGAGATATTTAATGCCGCCTTCGTCTGTGTGTTCAACACCAATGATTGGCCCCAGGACCCCTGGAGTTCTGTGTTGGAAGACGGCACCTGGGGGATGATAAACTTCCAGCCAAACCTGAACTTGTTAGAGATATTTTGCTCCAGCTGGATGTGCATAAGTCATGGGGGCCCAGCAGGATTCATCCCAGGATACTGAAAGAGCTGGACAATGTCATCACGAGACCTCCCTCTGTTATTTTTCAGCAATCATGAAAGTCTGGAGAGGTCCCAGTCAACTGGAAGCTTGCAAATGTTGTCCTAGTTTTCAAAAAGGGTAGGAGGGAAGACTGGTAATTACAGACCTGTCAGTCTCACTTCAGTGCCTGGTAAAATCATGAAGAGTTACTATTCTGGGAGTTACTGAAAGACAGTTAAGAAATAATGCAGCCATTGGTCATAGCCAGCATGGGTTCACTAAGGGAAAGTCCTGTTTAATTAACGTAACTTCCTGGTGTGACAAGATCACCCACCTAGTTGACCAAGGGAAGACAGTAGATGTGTTTTTTTTGAATTTTAGCAAAGCTTTTGATACTGTCTCTTCACAGTATCCTGGACAAAATGTCTAGCACACCGCTAGACAAGTCCATAATAGAATGGGTGAACAATCGGCTGATGGGTGGGGCTCAAAGGGTTATAGTAAATGGGTTTATATCAGGCTGGCAGCCAGTCACCAGTGGGGTTCTCCAGGTTTTAATTTTAGGGCCAGTGCTCTTTAATGTTTTTATAAATGATCTGGACACTGGAATCAAATGTACAATAAGTAAGTTTGCTGATTATACTAAACTAGGAGGAGGTGCGGACTCCCTTGAGAGTAGAGAGGCCTTACAGAAAGATGTGAATAGGCTAGAGAGCTGGGCAATCACCAACCATATATTAACAAGACCGAGTGCTGGATTCTGCACTTGGGATACGGTAATCCTGGTTATACACACAAATTGGGGGACAAGAGGCTGCAGAGTAGCCCCATGGAAGGAGATCGGAGTGTTTGAATTGATGGCAAGCTGAATATGAGTCAGCAGTGTTCCCTGGCAATCAAAAGGGACAACCGTGTCCTGCGGTACATCAAGCACAGTGTAGCTAGCCAGTCGAGGGAGGTGATGGTCCCACTCTACACTGTACCGGTGCAGCCCCACCCTCAGTACTGTGTGCAGTTTTGGGTGCCTAACTATAAGAAGGACATCAAATTACTAGAGTGTGTGCAGAGGTGGGCGACCGAGATGGTGAAAGGCCTCAAGGGCAAGACTTATGAGGAGTGGCTGAGGTCACTTGGTTTGCTCCACTTGGAGAAGAGAAGGCTGAGGGACGACCTCATCACAATCTACAACTTCCTCAAGGGGGGCAGTGGAGGGGGAGCTGCTGATCTCCTCTCTGGTGACAGTGATAGGACATGAGGAAATGGAATGAAGCTGCATCAGGGGAAGTTCAGATTGGACATTAGGAAAAGGTTCTTCACTGAGAAAGCAGTCAGTCACTGGAACAGGCTCCCCAGGGAAGTGGTCATGGCACCAAGCCTGTCAGAGTTCAAGGAGCATCTGGATGATGCTCTTAGTCATATGGTTTTAGTTTTAAGTAGTCTTGTGAGGAGCAGGGAGTTGGACTTGATGATCCTTATAGGTCCCTTCCAACTTGAGATATTTATGATTCTGCCTGAGAATCCCCATGTCTGAGCAGTGGAGACAGAGGAGGAAGAGAATTGCAGATCCTTAACATACAGGAGCAGGAGGATATAAAGGAGTGGGAGAATGTGAGAAGACTAGTGGAGAATATTTTTGTGGAACTGAAGACTATTTCAGCAGAGTGGGATGTGCTCCAGTGCAAGATAATAAATTTGTGGCTGTGCATCCCTGCTGGTTTGGAAGGTTTTGGAGAGAGC
This sequence comes from Pterocles orientalis, assembly GCA_011057875.1. Lineage (NCBI taxonomy): Eukaryota > Metazoa > Chordata > Aves > Pterocliformes > Pteroclidae > Pterocles > Pterocles orientalis. The sequence goes on from WKFP01013743.1 coordinate 26,132, forward strand.
AGGTCAAAGTGGGTTGAGAAGGAATGACTTCTCCATAAAGAACATAGTGGGCATCGTCCTTGATCTGCTGACTTTTAACTTCTTCAGGCCTAGCAAAGCTGTTTTGATCTTGCTGACTGTGCTGGTTTTGGCTGGCATAGAATTCATTTTCTTCATAGCAGCCTGTACTATGTTTTAGTGTTGTGACTAAAACAGCCTTGGTAGCACACACATGTTTTAGCTATTGCTCAGCAGTGCTTACACAAAGTCAAGGCCTTTCCTGTGTCTTGCACCACCCCACCAGCGAGTACGCTAGGGGTGCACAAGAAGTTGGGAGGGAACACAGCTGGACAGCTGACCCCAACTGACCAAAGGGATATTCCATACCATATGATGTCATGCTCAGAAATAAAAGTTGAAGGAAGAAGAAGGAAGTGGGGGACATTCAGAGTGATGGTGTTTGTCTTCCCAAGTAATCGTTATACATTATGGAGCCCTGCTTTCCTGGAGATGGTTCTAAACACCTGCCTGCTAATGGGAAGCAGTGAATGAATTCCTTGTTTTGCTTTGTGTGTGCGCACAGCTTTACCTGTTAAACTGTCTTTATCTCAACACACGAGTTTTCTCACTTTTACCCTTCTGATTCTCTCCCCCATCCCACTTTATTGAATTAATAGCTGTTATTGCTGTTTAAGTATTAATTGACAGGTTCCGGTGCTTGCCATGGGTCTTTCTTGTCTTACTGTATGCAGGAGTCTAGTGCTTGTTAGTGGCTGCGTTTTGCTTTTGTTGTTCGCTGTACTGCTTATCACCTTACTGTGCTGTGCCTGGGAACATTGTGATAACAGCAATGGCAGTGCGCCTGTGCTGGCAGATGGCCAGGGCATCACTGCTGTTCTGTGCTGCTGTGCTGGGCAAACTGGAACTCCAACGTGAAATCGAAGGGACTGTGACCTGTGGGTGAGTCCACACGGGAGCAGGACACCCTGAAGTGTCTGTGGCCATGGATAAGCCTGTCCTAAAGCAGGTACATCTCAAAGCGTCTGTGGCTGTAGTTCTGCGTGTGCTGCAGCAGTTATACCTCTGAAGGGATTTTGGCCCAAGGATAAGTCCAGTAGGTACACCTTGAAGCATCTGTGGCTGTGGATAAGTCCATGCTGCAGTAGGTACACCTTGAAGCATCTGTGGCTGTGCGTGAGGTCATGCTGGAACACTTTGAAGTCCACGACACTGCCAGTACACCCCTGAAGGGACTGCGGCCATGGGTAAGGCCATGCTGGAGCAGGTATGTCTCTAAGGGTATTGTGGATAAGGCCACACTGGAACAGGTGCACCTCGGAGTGACTGTGGCTGGGGATAAGTCTCTGCCGCAGCAGGTATACCCCTAGAAGATACTGTGGCTCATAGATAAGGCTCCACTGGGAGCAGGTGCACCCTTAAGGGACTATGATCCATGGATAAGTCTGAGCCAGAGCAGGGGCAAGGGGAGGAGTTCATTGCAGTATTAAACCCTGTAACGTGACCTAATGGGACCAGGGGTGGGGATTATAACGGATATACTTTTAAAGTGTTGTAACCCATGATTTGAGTTGCATGTTATAGGAATTATTATAGCAGGAACCACCTGAACCAACGGAGGACAAGCCTTACAAGAAGAAGTACAAGTGCAGCAGTGACCTGACCTGACCGGCTTTGGTGCCCAATAACTCCACATGGTCTCTAAACATCTTCCTCCCAGGGGGAAGTATTGAATGAATTCCTGTTGTGGTTTAACTCTTAGCTGCAATGAACACCACGCAGCTGCTCACTCACCCTCACCCCTCCTCCCCAGGGATAGGGGAGAGAATTAAAGGGGTAGAAGTGAAAGAGACTTGTGGGTTGAGATAAGAACAATTTAATAACTACAACAAAACAAAATAATAATGATTGTGATTATAGTAGTAATAATAGTATATAGATATATAAGTGAGTGATAGACAGGGCAACTGCTCACCACCCAATGACCAAGACCCAGCCTGTTCCCTGCTAACAATCCTGGAATAGAGGGAGACCCAGAACCACAATCCTGAAAAGAGAAGAGCCTGAGAATCTGGGAGACTGAGAGCTGACTGATAGACAGATGGAGAGAGCAAGAGCTTCCGGATAGCCTCTGATAATATACTGGGCATGACATGCATGATATGGAATATACCATTGGCCAATTTGGGTCTCAATCCTAAACCTAAGGTCAAATCCAAAGCCAGTAATTGTGGGCTATGCATCCTCCTAGCTTTTCCTCTACCTGCACACACTGGCAAAGAATGAGAAGCTATAAAGACCTTGACTGATCTGCACTTAAGGATGCTGAGGGAGGCACAGGTTTCCTGAAGGGGTCCGGAGAAAGAAGACATGAAACAGCCAGAGCTGTGGGTTGGCTGGTTGGCAGTACCTGTCATCCCAAAGGTGGGGGGATAGAGCAGGAGTCATTGTGGGCTGTTGTTTCCATAGGATGCTGCTTCCCCAGTATCCATCACCCCACTGTATAGGTAACTGGGTTATAAGTGAGGATCCTGCTGTTGTGAGGAGGTGGAATCACCAGATGAATCCATATAATTGATCTGGCTTCAAAGATGCCCAACAGAAAAGTGCTTTGTCCATACTGCATCTGACCATACTGGAGGAGGCAAACCTCATGTTGGAGTAGTCCCCTCTCTCCTGCCACTGTGCCTTTTGCACGTGATATTTAATAAAACCCTGGTTTATTTACTTGTGCTCCAAGTCATCATTCTGGGGGGACAGGCACCCTCCTCTGGTCTTGCAGGACCAGCATGGCTCTTCTGTTCCCTGTTGTTAGGGACTGGGGTTCCCCAGGTGGTAGACACCCAGAGGTAATATGAGCAGAGGGGACTGTAGCACAGGCATGTCTCCGAGCGCAGCCAGACTGGGTCGGGCCTGGCCAGTGGACACTGTGCTCCTCAGTAGTCTGGATTGAGTAGCAGAGAGGCAGGGACACCTTGGTGGTGGCTGCCCAGCTCCTGGTGCAAGAAATATCCCAGGAGAGTGCAGCCCGGGCACTCCTCTGTGGCTGTGCTAGAGTCGTCTTGTGGCTAACACAGCTGACTGGCTCAGCCTAGAGCAGCATGGTGCTGAGCTTCAGGATTTGGGCAGTCTTGAGTCTGTAGGTCTGATCAGCCCACGCAGCAGATAAACTGGGTCCCTGCCTGTGTTTTCCTCTCAAGTGCATCTGTTTGTTTGTTAAATAATGTAGCAACACAAGGTTCCTTGAACTAAATTTATCTTCCTGTGCAGCTATGGGAACAGTCAGAGGTACAGTGATGCTGGAGTTTACAGTCAGATCTGCTGCTATCTGAGCTATTGTGGCTGAATCCAGTTTTTTTTCACAGATGCTGTCCTGCATGAGAGCTTCACCTTTAAATTTTCTTTTTAGGCTGTCTGCTTAACCCACGACAAGGCTTATTTTCTTAGACTGTACTTTATCCAGCAGCATGACCATCCTTTTAACCTGGGAAATGTTGAGGACAAGGGGTTATTTGGAGAAAGATGTGGGGTTTGAAAACAGCCAGCCATAACACAGAGGAACAATCGCACTCAGACCAAAGGATGCTGCAGCTCCATGTCCTCCCTCCAGCATGGTTCATGGGAAGAAACTAAGGCCAAGGGCAAGCACATATTCAATATTGTTCAAGGCTGTACTTATTTCCAGCTCAGAAGCTTCCTGAATCAAACACTGTTTCCTATAGGTATAAAATGACTGGCTCAAAGGAGTTGAGGAAAACCCCCCCTCACAGTCATGCATTCGCTGTCCTTCCTGAAGCACGTTCTCTTGCCCAGGTAGTGGGTATGGAGGAGAGGGTGCGTGGGTGGCCAGCACAGTATTGCTCCTTTGACTCAAACACTTCATTTATCCTGGAAAGGCAGGAGACCACTTGACAGAAACCAGCAGCTTAGGTGGTGTCACCAGATGTACAGTATGTGTTGCCTGAAAGTCAGAGCGGAGCAACACAGCGATGTGGACAGAGAGTGCCCCATCCTGCATGGTAAGGATAAGGACTTTGCCGTGTCCTTTTCCTCATGGCTGGACTTACACACATTACTGCATAAGTTACTTTCACTGTTGCTAGTGGAGATAGAAAAGACATGTCTATACAACTGTTTATTCTGCAGCCTGTAGGTGCTGTCTCTGGATCTACTGTTCCTGATTTCCTGTCTGGTTAAATCCTGTTTTGTTTTCAGCTCGGGTTACTGGATCTCGGAGCTGTTTCTATGACCTCTCTTGACATTTTCAGATTGTGCTGTTTACTGTGTTTTCAGGTCAGTACTGCAAGTGGTAACACTTGAGCTTGAAGGTAGCTCCCTTGTCAACCTCCATTCGTGGTTTGAAGGTAGCATTTCTTATCTCCATTAATGTTCGTTTTTTTGCTTTCGACAGCTTGCCAGCTGGTCCTCAAACCACAGGACTATGCCCCCATTGCATTTGATTTTCAATAGAGCTGTTGAGGAGAATGAATCTACACCAAGTTATCCCAATGAGTTGAAATTTCCTTTCACAATGTTTAGGACACTTCCATTAGTTTTTCTGGTTGCATGAAATATGATTTCTGAGGTGCAAGGTAGCCAGGGAAGGTGGGGAGCTCTCATGCTTCTGATCATGCAAGGAAGTTTTATCCGCAAAGCCAGTCATCCTTTGAAGCATCTGCCATGGGCAGGGGAAGAGAGAGACCTTTATTTTCTTCTCCAAAGCTGCTTGTAAAGCAGGAAATGTCCACACCTCTTTCAGGCTTGATCTTAATGCTCTTTACAGCACATATGTGTTGAGCTAGTAATCTCAGCTGCTGCTGCTCCTCTTTGCATCTTGTTTATTCCATGCCATTATAGCTCTGGGTTCTGAACTTTATCCCCTACTTGAGCTAATTTTTTTAGAAGATTATTCACAGACATCCCTGGTGTTTGTTGCGTCATGTGTGTCCCTCAGGCTGGTCCCTCAGGCTGGACCCATCTCATAGAGGGAGCCATGGCACAGCCTGCACAGCTCAGAGCTCCTCCTGGTTAATTCCTGCCACCCAGGGAAAGGAGATTGTGTTTGAGTGACGTACAGAAAACACACGCTCAGGCATTAGTGACAGGAATGGGCTTTGCTGAATGAGGAGGTGGTGAGCCAAGGGCAGCTTTGGTGCCAGCATCAAGCAGCAGAGATCTGTGAGCCTATGGAAGTGTTTCACAGCTTGTGAACAGTTAGCAGGCTTCATACTCTCACCTCGCTTTGTCTCACATTACCAGCAAAGCAAAATATATGCTCCTTACAGCAATTCGTGGGTCTTTTGACGTTTCTTGAGCTCATTTGTGTTCCTCGGTGTAAAGAAATAACACACAAAGCGTTCTGTGATGGAGCATTTTTCTAAATGGATGTAACTTGGCAAAAAGTGCAGCTATTAATTTTCCTTACGTAAGCTGGTATCAAAGTACCTCATTTTGAAACTTGGCCTGGATCTTAAAACTTTGAAACTTCTCTCCTGGGTCTTTCAAAGCTCGGTCAACAGTGCCTGTGCCAGAAGGTTGATGCTGTAGTAGTTTGGGGGGCATTAAATTGTGTAGTGAAGATAAATAAATAAAGGGGCTTTGCTTTGCAGCAGAGAGGTCCTTCCCCTTGCTGAGGAACATCCCTGGTCCCAAAGTACCTGCTCTCCTTGCCTTGAAAACAAGGAGCTAATTGATTTTTCCATCTGCTTCTCTTACCTGCTGGCCTCCCCCAGGTGCAGGCAGCCCGTGCCTCCTCTGCCAGCACAGAGATGGAGAGAGCAGCTTTGCACAGGCTAGCGGCTGGGCATGGGGTGAAACGAGCTGCCACTTTGCAATGTGGAAACTCCATTAAAATAAAGATGGGTTGGGAAGAGCAGAAGGACAATGAGGAAGCATTCAGTTGTGGGGGAGATCAGAGGTGCCCCCTTGCCTACCCATGCTCTGCAAGATGCGGTGCCTGGCCTCTGCTGCAGCTGGGGGAAAATCCAAAGGCAAAGGGCAGTGTCCTTGTTCCTGTAAAAGCACACTGGAATAGCTCAAAGGGCACAGGATCATCATGGTCATGGAGCTGGCAATGGCTGCAGACTCCCTGGGCTTCAGTATGCCTTGGAAAATACTGAAGACTGGAAGTGCTCCCACCTGCCCCAGAAGAAAAGAGCTAAAAATTCAGGTAATGAAAATGCATCTGTCAGAGCAATCTTGGGAGCACCTGCCAGGTATAGCTGGTGGTGTGGGACTTTGCTCCAGTGACCTGAAAAACCTAGAGACACAGCTTTTCTAGGAAAGCAAGCTCAAGGCAATCACGCTGTTTGTGACGTGAGTCTTGTCCTGCTTTTAGCCTTTTTTTAGCAGTCTGGACATCCCAGAAATAGAGAGTATTGTAAATTCTGTGAAAAAAGGCAACTGCCTTGAGGAAACCTAATTCTTAGTTCTTGAGGAACACCTAGTTCCTAGTTCTTGAGGAACAACCAGTTCTTTGGTGTGGGAAGAGCTTAATCAAAGCACACCCTTCCTCTGAAAGCCTGAGCGGAGATAAGGCGCAACCCCAGAGCTGGGGAAGCCTCCCTGGTTTCTTTGCTTACAGGGTGATTTTTTTTTTCCAGATTCCTGGCGCACAGCAGAAAGCTTGCAGGGGCTTGGCTGTGTCTGGGGTCTGAGCATCTTGTTAGGTATGAACCTAGGTTAGCAGCTGCTGAAATGTTGGTGCCCTCAAGTGTACCCTGAGCATGGAGATGACCAGCTGGTAGATTGGATTGCTTGGGATGATGCTGTGGACTGGCTAATGTGGGTACAGCTCAGCTTGTCCATGTAAAGGTGTTTGGGATCCTCTCATCTTCGTCTCTTCTGTGCAGCGCAGTGCTGTTTAACCATCAATCAGCAGTCGAGCTGTCGAGGGTGCAGGACAATTTCAATTCTCTAGGCAAGTTCTCCAGGGCAGATTTTGGCTAGAGATGGGAGTCTGTTTTCACTGACATTTCCATAGAATCCCTGGAAGAGTTTATGTTTACACTGCTGTAAAAGTATGTCTTGCTGATAAAGCTTATTTTGCTAGCTGAATTTGTGTAGGTTCTACTGATAAAGCTGGCTCTTGCTGCTGCAGATTTCATGTTTGCTGGTTTGCTGAGATCACTAACCTGAAGCTCCTCTAGTGTAGATTAGACTCAAAAGTACTGAGAAATATGCTTGTGATGTTAATGTAATGCCTGGAAGATCAAACCTCTGTGTCCTCTTCACAGGTATCATGGTTTTCTGAGATAAACACTTTTTATAGCTTTCCTGATAGGTTTCTGAGCTCCTGTTCAAACCCAGCCAGGAAGGGTTTTCTAGCAATCTCCTCTGGTGTACCGAGGCCTCGTCCTCCACGGTGCCACGGAGTTCATTCCACCCTGTTTCGCTCATACTGTTCTTTAAAGATCAAAACATGCTGTAAAGTGCCTTTAAACAGGTCTCTTCCAGGCAGCTATGGAAAGCCATGAGTTTGTGGACAGCCTTTTCCTCCGACTGAAGGTTTTTTATGAAGACGAGCTGGTTTCCCACTACCCCTCCCCTTCATTGCAATGTCTCCCATTAAAACCAGAAGAGACAGGCACCAGTGGTCTCATGGCAGTGTCTTGGCTGTGTGACTCCAAACGGGGCCATCCCCAAGGCTTCGGGAGGGCAGGAAGCCTTTGGAGGTAAAGTGTGAATGTGATTGCCAGCCAAGCATCATAGATATCCTGAGGTGAAACCATGAGGCTGTTTCCTGGGCTAGAGCATGGCCACCAGCAGGGACATCAGGTGGGGCCTGGGGCATGGCTGGGGTGGGGAGTGCATCTCCCGTTCCTACCAGCACAATCCATGACTTGGGCTGTGCTTAGCCCAGCCTGGGAGTCAGGACTTCAAGTGCCTGAGAGCAGCCCCTCTCTGTAGTGCATCCTCTGCTGCCCCTGAAAAGGCTGCTGTGACACCACGAGTAGGAAGAGTTTGTCCTCTTCCATGCCAAGCCTGGCTTGCTGAGGGGCCGGGAGGCTCCGGCATGGTGTGGGAGGCAGCTTGGAGTGCACCGTGGTTGGGAGGAAGGTGGAGGAATGTGGAGACCCTTTCCAAGTGCCTCGGCCCATCAGGAACTTGGCCTGAATTTTCTTCCCCCTCCTGCATCTCCTATCTGAGCATTTCCCAGGGGCTGTGGGCAGAGACAGGATCTCCTCGCACCTGGCCTGATACTCCTCAGAGAGCCTGCATGGATTATTTGCTGCTGCTTCAGATCAGCGGTGGTAGGCAGGAGTGAGAGGCCGGTCGGGGATGCCAGAAGGAGCCAAGCTCTGCTTGCCTGGAGAGCTCCAAGAGGCAGGGGGCATGGGATCTGACTGGGTCTGGCACAAACCTGTGCCCATTCGCCCCCAGGGCATCCCTACCCAGTGTCTGCAGAAGATGCTTCACCTGCCCGGGGCAGCGGCTGGGTGGTGCTGGGCCAGGGAAACAGGCTGGCATCGACTGGGCGCGCTGGGTGGGGCTGCCCAGGGGGCAAGGCCTGGCTGCAAAGGCCTTGGTGACGAGCATGTGACGTTGCGTCTTCGGAAGAAGTTGGGAATTTTGCATGTTTCTGACAGCCATCCGGTGAGATTGCAGCCCCTGGCCCAGGTGCAGCTGCAGGTTTGGGTGTGCTGGGCGTTTATAATGCCTCTATTGCTTTTGAAGATAAGGACATGTTATAGCATTTTATTGCTCCCTTACTTCATCTATGGCATCATCCAGAGCAAGATGAAGAGAGGGGAAGGACTCATTTCCTTATGACAGGTGATTACTCATTGCAGCCCGGCATTCCAGCAAGGGGCTACAAGGCCCCCTGCTCCACCATGCAGTCCTGCCTGGCAGCTCAGAGGAGCTTCCCCACCCAGCCCTCTTTCCACTCTCTTCTGCTCTACCCCTGGCTGTCTGTCCCCCCTGAATCCTGCTCCTGTCCCGAGCTGGGGCCGTGCTCCTCCGTGGCTTACCCACGGGAAACCCGGAGCACTCAGATTTTCCCACTGAGCTGGTGAGGGGCAAGAGGTGACCCGGGGGCTGGCTCTGTGCTGGGTGGCTTGGCTCTGTCGCCTCATTCATGCTTGCCACCGGTGAAGCTGGCTCCAGGGGCAGTCTGGGCTCCCGTTCTCTCTGGCCCTGTACTGGGCCCACATCCAGCCTGTCCTTGAGGACCTGGCTTATCGATAACGGGGAACGTGGCTGTTGCTTGAGGCAGAGATAACCACCGCCACCGCATCTGTGCACTCAATGTCCTTCCCTTCCCCATCCTCCTGGTACAGAAGTAGAAAATCCTTTTCAACCTGCCTTGCCCTGTAGCCAAATTTTACATTTTTGGGTGCATTCAAGTTAAAGGCCAGGAAAGCTGGAGGGGAGAAACCTTCCCCTCCCTGAGCCCACCCACGTTTAATGCAGGGGCTCCCCCTTGGCAGGGCTGGAGGCATGAGGGGCTGGGGAAAGGCTTGCCCCTTTTTCAGTGTGATGCTCCTCAGCTCCTCTCCTGCTGTGCTGCAGCTGAAGTTGGTGTGCTGCACCCATGAATGGGGGTCTGGCATGGCATAGGTAAGAAAGAAACCCAAAAGGCTGTTGGGGACGTTGGGGCCCCTTGCAGTCCTTCTACCCTGTGCTCGTCTGTCCAAGCCATGGATGTTTCTGTACCTGAGCTCCAAGCTCTGCCTGCCCTTGCCTGTGCTGGCTGTCTCTCTCTTTGGGGGGAAGCCATGCAAAAGCTGACTCTCTGAAACAAGAAATCTTCCCTTCTGCTGCTTGAATTAAAGTATTAATAAACACAGTAGCAATCAAACTCTGAATCAAGGATTTCACATGCCCCTTTGTTTAATTAGCGCAGCCCCTGCCTGCAGACACAGGCAGTGCTGTGTAGCCCCACAACCCCGGGGTGGGAGGCGAGGGGCAAGGATGCAACGCCCAGGAATTCCTCCTCTTTGGAGGCATGACCTCTCTTACCAACTATTTTCTTGCCTCCTCTCTGTCAGCTGCCCAGAAACAAAACATTTATGGCTGAAGGACTTAAGTAAACTCGCAGCATCTCCTGGGGACTGCAGCTGGCAGCCTAAGCCCCTTGCACGCTTTCCATCCTCTGCACCCAGGGCTCTCTTTTCCTTAGGGAAGCAATAAGTAACTCAGCTAGCCCAGGGCTGAGGCAGTGATTTTTCTCTTGGCCACAGAAAGGGGGTGACTGGCCTTTGCTTTGAAATCTACCCTGGTCCCCTCCAGTGAGTGTCACCCTGGGGATGGGTCCCCGGCTGGCCCCTTGCCTGGTGAGAAGGGAGAAAGCATGACTTGCCATTATCAGAAGTGTGTTAACTCCACAGAAAACATGATTTCACTGGTGCAAGGGTAACATCGTGACGTCTGAGTGGGGAACACGGTCTCTTCCTCTCTGGGACCTAATCTAAATTGCTTTATGAGGGGACAGCAGGTAGACCAAAGCCTCCTCCTCCCTGAGGGACAGGCAGACAGGTCAAAGGGGTCCCTGGGCAGCCCTGTACTGTGGCACGGCAGCGCAGGGGTTATCTCGCCTCTGGAAGTGGGATGTCAGAGGGGGCACGGTGGTTAAAATGTATTTGCTCCTTGGTGGGCTGCAGGGTTGGGCTACCTGTGCTTCCTTTCCTGCTGCTGTGCCCTGGCATTGCGCCCAGCATCCCCCGGTGCCCCCCAGCCTGTGCGAGCTGTCACGCTGCTGTGCAGGGCTGCAACCACAGAGCACATCCTGCCGCTGCAGAAGGGTCATGCAGAGTGGTCTTGGCCCCTGCTTGCCCATCCCTTGAAGCTTACCAGTGTTTTGCTGGTGGCATTTTTCCTCCCAAAACAGCCCCTGCAAGGACTCCTGGGCTCAGGACCCGCCTGCCAGACCCCTCTGCAGCTGTGTTGGGGTGCTCAGCCTCCACTGTGGCCAGAGGCTCCCTCGGGTGGTTGGGACCACGTTCCCTCCTGGGTGCTGATGCTCACAGCATCCTAGGAGGGAGATGCGGTGATGCCATGGCTCTCCCCACTGTCTGGGGACCTTGACATGCAACATGCACCTGGGGGCACCAAATCCCCCTGTGGGCACTCCAGTCCCAGTGATACCAGCTCCCTTAGAAGAGAACAGGGCTGGGGTGGGGCAGGGGGTAGGGGGGCATTGCCTGCTGTTAGCCCCTGGGGAGCTACATTTGACCCTGCTGGCACCCTCGCAGTGGTGGCACATGGCAACCTCCCATCGCGGTGCCCAAGGACAAATCATGCAGGGGAGTGACCCCCCCCTCCCTACCCACTCAACAGCACTCCCACCCACCTGGGCTCTTGGGTGGTAAAGCCCTGGGGGAAGGTGGGGACAGGCCAGAGCAAGGGCCAGGGGCACCCTCTGCACTATGGACCCACCAGGTGGGGAAGCACAATCCCCACCACAGCCCACCCTGCTGGGACAGCTGCCAGGGCCCTTTGGTGCCAGAGAAAAGATCAGCCACAGCTTGGCTAGAAACACAGATTTATTGTGACATCAGTTTACAATCAGCACTCAAACCCCCTGCAGTGACTCCAGCCCCATGCGGATGCCCTGATCCCCCTGTGATGCCTCTGTGGCCAGCAGACTAGTCCCCGAGAGGCACAAGTCCACCCACCCCCATCCAGGCTAGATCGCTGGGTCTGTAGTCGCTGGGGTCCTCTGTGCCAGGGGCTGCCTGCAGATGGGCAGCATGGGGAAGGGAACAGAAGCCGGATCTGGGGTCCTTCACCGATGTAAGCCACCAGCTGGGATCTCTGCACAGTCACAAGGCTCTCGGGATCCCCAGGGAGAGAGCAGGGTCAAACCTCCCAAGCCTGTGCTGCTGTGTCCTCTCCTCTTACCGCGCTCCCTCGGTGCCAGCCTGGATGCTTTGGGGAGCTGGGAGAGGTGCCAGCCTGGTTCCCATCTGTAGCTGCTACACATATCCTGTCAGGTTGTAGGAGTTGAACTCACTCTTGGTTTTCTGCATCTGGCTGACGGAGGGCTGGGGGCTCTTGCCTGGCAGCAGCCGGGGCTGGTAGGTGCTTGCATAGGTGGCTGTTGGGTCCCGGGCAGGGCAGGAGGTGCAGAGGATGAAGCCGCCAATGAGGGAGAAGAGGGAAGAGATGATGCCCAGGTAAAGTGCCTCCCCAAGCTCGAACTTTGTGCTGTCGGGGAGGATGGGGTTGTGGAAATCCCGCAGCACCACATGGATGTTCCATACCACTGGGATGAAGCAGAGCAGCCCCCCGAGGACAAAGACCACACCACCCGCTACTGCCAGCCGGTCCTTGCCCGGCGAGCCCTGGTTGAAGACGGTGCACCTCATACCCACAACGGTGAAGAGGCAGGCAAGGGAAGAGATGACGCAGGAGCTCACCATCAGGGCTTGGGCTGCCTGGACATCGGTGGGCAGGTTGAGCAGGGAGCTGTAGATGTCACACTGGGTGATGCCCGTGCTGTATGTGGCACACTCCATCCACAACCCCTTGGTGAAGCTCACGGCTGTCACGATGCTGGAGCCAATGTAGGAGCTGATCTTCCAGCTGGGCAGCAGCATGGCTGTCAGTGTGCCAATGTAGCCCAGGAAGGCCATGGCATAGCCCAGCAGCTGGAGTCCCATGGAGACCATGGTGAGGGCTGGCTGTCACCTCCTTGGGGCTTGCGGCTTCTCACCTGGCTCACTGGTGGCTCACTCCTGTGCGCTTACCTTCCCATGGCCCTACCAGCAGCTCCACTTGCGTGCTGCAGCTCCACCCCGCTCCTGGGGGTGCTGGTTTTGTGCGGGCACTGGTGCGTGGGTGGGAGCCGGGGAGAGGAGGTTACCTGCAAGAGTGGAAAGCAATCCCTCCCCGATTAACGATTGACCCAAGCCTGTGGAGGAGCGCCAAGCGCCCTTTCACCTCCGCTATCTCCCCAGCCAAACTTCAGAGGCAGAGCAGTGCTGTCCGGGAAGGACGCCAAAGCCCTCTCCTTTGCACCGGGGCTGTGGACAGGGATGGAGAGCCAGCTGCTGGCGAGGAGAAAGTGCCCGTTGCCTTCCTGGGTGTCCCTTGTCTTCTATGATGTCCCGAGCCAAGGAAGCCAAAAAGCTACAGCTGCGCTGTGTTATCTGGGACCTGTTAGAGGTGAATTCAGCTGATGGCCCTGAGGCTCCCCCAGGCAAGGAAGGGGGATTGTGCCAAGTCTGCATCTGCACAGGGCTCACCCAAGGTATCTGCAGCCATCCACCACCTGCTCCAAGCTGCCAAGGCTCCAGTGGGACAACGGGATGTGCCCGCTTGAGGTTGAACCATGGTTATCGGCCTTTCCATGCCACTGGGGACAACAATGGAGAGGGATGCATGTGACAGGGATGCCTGTGATGCAAGGGGAGCCTGGAGGTCCATGGAGGGCAGAATTACATCAGGGTAAGGCATGCTGGCAGTGCCTTGGGGATGTTTCCTGGGGAGTGCCTTGGCCAAGCGCGGTGACCTGTCCCTCAGTGGGGTGAGCACACTGGGGTGCAGCTTGTGCTTGCTGCCACCAGCAGGGGTTTTTCTGCCCGTGCCATCTCCTGCCTGCAGCCCTGGGTACTGGTGGGGGGGGTTTGGCAGAGGTGTTAGAGTGGGGTGGTTTGTTTTCCCTCTGCCTTGTTTCAAAATTCCCCCTCCTGTGGTGTCTTGCGAAACTGGACTGAGCCCATGCCAAACCACGCTGACACTGTGGCCAGCGGCCTCTCACCCTGGGAATGCTCCTGGCTGAGAGTGCCGCCACCGCCCAGTGCCTCCATTCCTCTCCCTGTCCCCCTGCCAGCAGCTCCATGCCTGGTACCAAAGTTTCCCAACTTTCTGTCTCCTTTCCTGTGCGCTAATCAAGACTCCCGCTGCGTCTCAGGGGTGTTGCTGCAAAAGAAACACCCGAGGTGCTCAGGGTGCCAGCAAAAAGGCATGGGAACATCGTGCTGGAGCTCTGTGGTACTTACGGAAGCGGCTGCAGACACGGCGTGGGACCAAGGGTGGCCGTAGATGGGGCTGGAAGTGGGTACTCTCGTCAGGATGAGCGACAGGGGCCCTGGCCTGGGGGATCAGGGCTGTGAATTGTTTAGCTACAGCTTTGCAAAATCCACCTGCAAATCTCAGCCTGGATCAGAGGCTTATTGCAAATCAGAATTAAACCCTTTCGGCATCGGGAAGGACTGGGGAGCTGGGATGCCTCGATTTGCTTGTTGTCTGTTAATTATCAGAGTAGATTTGCCAAAATGGCTCAGGTTTGTGGCTTGCTGTCACCCTTCTGGCCAGCCTTGGTGGCCAGTGGGTGACTCTGTGCCACTGTCCATGTGTCCGGTTCAGGCTGCATTGTCTGTGCTGGGGTCAGAGGGGCAGTGAGACACCGGCAGGTTGAACTCTCCGAGCCCACAGGGTGAGCTTGGGCTTTTGGTTTGCTCCTCCTGGCCCTGCTTGTCCTCTGTGGGGTTTGTTGTTGTAAGACTCCTGACCCAAATGAGGAGCAAATGGAGACAGTAATGAGGGCTGTGCTGGCCCCATGCCCCCTCCCGCTTGCCGGCTGCCGCAGATGGAGAGGGGCAGGGAGGGCCCCTGCTGACAAATTGTGCATGGAGCTGAGCAGGGTCTGGCTGGCATTTCGACAGGGGTGTTCGGATGCTGATAGCAGAGCTACAGCAGGGACCATTTGCTATTTTCTTTCCTTGTCCCAAACTTAAACCCTCCCGGGAATGGGATGTGACCTTTCTGCCAGCAGCACCTTGCCTTGAGCGTTTGGGTAGGAGCCGCAGGCAGGGACATGTGGCGGTGCTGCAGCCAGGAGGTTCAGCCTAGCACCCTCATATCAAGAAGTTTTCTGTACCTCGCGGTATGATCCACACCTCAAAAAGCCAAAGGAGAGGGCAAGGAGCATGGGCAAGCACGTGCTCTCCCCAGTGTGCTGGCAGTGCGGGAAGGGGGCCTGGCAGCTCCCCAGGGCCATGAATGCCTGAGCAGGACCATTGCCCTGCCTCTGCCTGGGGTCCATCCCTGCTGTCTGTCTTCCCTCCCTGTCCTTTCTTAAGCATCCTGTCACCTGCCTCCTGGTTGCTCTGTGCTTGCCACCACTGCAGCCCATCACACTGTCCCCACCACAGCCCATCACCCTGTCCCCAGGGAATGCCCATCACACAGTCCTCATCATGCCCATTGCACTGTCCCCATCACAAGCCACCACACTGTCCCCATGGCGTGTCCATTAGGCTGTCCCATCCCATGCCCATCACTCTGCCCCAGTACTCCCCATCCCTTCCCCACATTCTCTGTCCCTTATGCAAATGGCTACAGAGAGTACTTAATCATCCTTGTTAATTGTCTCTGCCCTCCCCTGTTCCCCCCTGGGGATTTTCTCACAAATGGTGTCCAACTTTTCCCTTCTGTGTTTTGCTTTTCCATCAGAGATCGAAGCCCCCCTGCCCCAGCCTCCCCTCAACCCTCTGTTTACACAACTGGGACAAATTTCACACCCTGGAGACCGCTGTTCCTGCACTCCCATTCCCCTGCTCCCCTGCCCTTGCCCCAAAGAATTTGTGAGTCACTGGCCAGGGCAGGGCTATAAAGGTGTCCTCACCAAGGGTTTGCGGCATCAGGGGGGACACTGTTGCCTGCCACCATGGAAGCTGCTGCCAGTTGCCTGCCTCCCTCTCGGCTCCAGGTGCCCGTGGCCAGTGTTCACCCAAACCTGAGGCCAGAGCAAGGGGAAAGGTACCTGGGTGGGATTGGGGAGGGTGGGGAGGGTAGGGGGTGCGCGGGAGGTGGGAAGGGGAAGGCTCCAGCTGGGTTCAGGTGCTCCCTGCTCTGATGGTGTCCCCTCTGATCGCTGTGGGTGGGAGAGAGGGTGCAGAGCCACCCAGGCTGGGGACTCCCAGGGGTGCTGGGGGTCTGAAGTGGGGTGAGGAGCACTGAGGTATGAGTGCACCCACATGTGTGCAACACCCCAGACACGCACCCGAGCAGGGGCTGAGCTGGCTGGGTGAGATTGTGGGGCTGTGGGTGTGTGGCTGCCTTGGGGGGGAGCAAGGCAAAGGGGTAGTGGGAGAGGGTGGGACGCTGTTGCGCTGAACCTGCTCTCTGCACCTAGATCCCTGCCCCTCTGGAGACCATGGCTGCCCCGAGCAGAGGAGGGAACTGGGCAGCGGAGGGAGCAGACAGACACTGTGAGTTTTACACTCCCTTCTGAATCCCCCCCACTCCATTTCCTGCTGGAGGGACTGGGGTCCCTGTTTGGCAGAAAATCAGCCTCTTGTCCCAGACTCCTTCACCCCGGCACTGTTACACAGCAGCGCTGTGCCCACCTCCCCTGCAGCATCACCCCTCTGCCCCACAAACCATGCAGCCTCACTGGGACAGGGCCACGGAGCCCCCCCTGAGCAGGAACAGCCAACACAGCCACGCCATGGCCTGAAAGGGTTGCCTGTTCCCAAGGCTGGCGGGCATTCCTCAGGGGGTTAGCAGGATGCCTGGGCATGAGCTTTTGAGCGTGGAGGAGGAGATTACACTGGCAGAAAGCCTGTTGTGGGGGGCGGGTGTGGATGCCAGCTTCCTTTATGGGGGCACAAGGATCTAAAGCCAAGGGCAGAGGAGGATGGAGAAACTGGCTTCAGGGCAGGCTGACCCTGCAGGGGTCTTCCGGGCCTGCGGGGCATCACCCCTGCCAACGGGAGAAAAAGGTCCCTGCCCTTGCTGCCGGCTGGGGGCCCCGTGCAGCCCCCTGCCCCCATGCCAGGAGGAGGGGGTAGCGGGAGCCCCAGGGCAGGTCCCACCCTGACTGTGTCTCCTCAGGCTTGGACTCGGGAGGCAGTAGCGGATGGCAGCCCTGACAAAATGCTGGCGTTTTTCCACCACCCTGTCAGGTACGTCCCCTGCTGCCCGGTGACCCAGCCAGGCCCGAGGGCAGCAGGCAGGCGGAGGCTCTCACCCCACTCTCCCCACACAGGCTCCTCTGGCCCAGGTCCAAGTCCTTTGACTATCTGTACAGCGTGGGGGAAAAGCTGCTGGAGAACTTCCCGGTGCAGGCCACCCTCTGCCTCTACGAGGACTCAGGCAGCGAGGAGGAAGAGGAGGAAGAGGAGGAAGAAGACGAGGTGGAGGAGGCGAGGGACGTGGCAGCAGGCCCCCCACCGCAGGCAGGCAGCCCTGGCAGGCCGGCGTGAGGGTGCGGCGCAGCAGGCGAGGGCAGGCCCGGCAGACCAAGGCGGTGCAGGCAGATGCCTGCCCGGCCAGCAGCGGGTGCAGACCCCACCGCCTGGGGTCACCGGCTCTCCGGAGCGGCGCGGCCCCAGCCCCGGCCCCTCGCAGTGTCCGGCGGTGACCGCGCCGCAGCCAGCCCAGCCCGGCAGCGCCGCCCGGGGAGGCGACTACAGCTCCCAGCAGCCACTGCGGCACCGCCCGGCAGCTCTCTCATTGGCTACCAGTCTCTCCCGGGTTAGGGGAGGAGCGTGTATCCCCGCCCACTCCCCTGCTCCGCATCCCTATTGCAGCCACAGGAGGAGGAAGGCGGTGCGCGCTGGCTGCGGGAGGCTCGATTGGCCGAGGGGCGGTGCCGGGACAGGATGGGGCGGGGCCTCCCCGTCCTCTCCCGGCGGGAGGGAGCGGCTACGGCGGGGCGCGAGGCGCGGGGCCGCCATGAGGTACGGGCGGGGCTGGAGGGCGGCGTGGGGCGAGGGAGGCAGCGGCCGTGGGGTCACGGGTCGAGTCGTGCGGGGCGGCAGGAAATGGGGTGGGGGGGCAGGAGCTGTGGGGCCGGTTGTGGGGTGATGGGACAGAGGCAGGGGTCAGGGGAGGTGGGAGTCGGGGTCGTGGAGCTGGGAAGAGGTTTCTGGGCGCTGGGGGAAGGGAAGAGCTGCAGAGGTGGGGTCTGTCAGCGTGGTAGGGGCTGTGGTAGTGGGGCAGGAGGTGACGGGGGGCGCTGGGGTCTGTCTGGGACTGGAGAGCCCCGCTCAGCTGGGCGGGTTCACACTTGGGCTGACGGGGCAGGGGAGCCGGGGGGACCCTGCTGTGGGGTGGGAGCTGGGGGCGATGGAAATAAGTTGGGTTTGGGGAAGGCAGGGCTAGTGCTGGGATGGAGGGGCTGAGGTGGGGGCTGGCCAGGGGCTGTGCGAGGACCAGCCGCATGGGGTTGGATGGGACCCCCAGGCAGTTTTCGGAGGGTGAGGCATCCCGGCACCCCACGAGGACACCGCGGTCCCTGGTAAGAGGAGTCGGTGCAGCTTCTCCTCGCTGTGGGTCTTGGCACGGAAAACCCCAAATATTGCTAGGATCCTGCTGAGCGGCTGGCAGCTGTGGCTATGTGATGCCAGGAGAGCCGGCAGCCTCCCTGGGAGCTGCTGCACGTCACTGGTGTCTGTGGATCCCCCTGAACCCTGCCTGCGCCCCTCAGCCTGGCGGGGAGGTGCCACCTCCCAGTGTGCCCACCATGCCCGCTCGAGGTCTGTGGGGGGCCGGCACCGCACGCACACCATAGTTTACCAGCACGATTTCCTCCTTTGGCATCAGTGACAGGAGCGAGGGCGGAGATGGGGGGAGCCCGGGGGAGACACGAATGTGTGACTGCAGCATCCTCACTCTCACGGCTGCATCCCTCGCGCCTCCTCATGGTTGCCTTAGCAACCTCCTATCGATGGGGTATTTATAGAGGAGGCGAACGTGTGTTGGGAAGCTGGAGGGGGGGACCGGGACTGGGTGGGCGTCTGCTAGGTCAGCCTCCAGCTTCAGGCTTCTCTCAGGTTGTGTGGCTGTGTGGAGGCAGGAGGGATGATGCTTGCTTTGGCGTCAGCGCATGTGGTGGTCCAGCTTTTCCTACTCATCAGAGCCGGGGGAGGTGGTTAGGAATTTGTGTGTGGAAATAAAAATAAGCATCTGGGATGTCTGCCCTTCTCATAGGCATTGCTTGTAGGCTTGTTGTTGTGCTGGAATAAACCATCTCTGAGCTCTGATGCTGTGAGCACTGGCACAGATATTTGTGAAAAAGTTAAAGATAAAATCTTCCTGACGCATTAAATGTGTTGCCTGATGTATGACTTGGGTTATGGAGCTGGGGGTCCTGACAAATCTGGTCTTCAATATCCTTGTTTCTGTGTCTCTGTTCTCCTGTCTGTCAAAGGGGGAGAATGCCTGTAACAACAAGTGATGCAGAGGTTTTGTCTGGAAACGGTGGCAAGATTTTCATGTTGTGTGTTCTTTTATCCTGTAGGCTTGGGTCTCTTCATAAAAACTGATGAAAACAAAAGCAGGGCAGGTAGTCCCTGCTTAGAGCTGACGCAGCCCGTGGGGGAATTCACAGATCTGGAGGCCTCTCAGTTGCTGTCACGTCCCCCAGAACGGCTCAGAGAAGCGGGGTTGGGCGCTCAGTTTCTGGAGAAAAGGGCTTGTGGTGTGGGCTGTGGGGGTTAGGAGGCAGCAGACCCCCCTTGTGCAGTTCTGGTACTCTGCTGCTTTCCCTCGCTCCCGCTTTCACTCCAGACTGAGGTTTGCAATCTGAATTTTGCAAACTGTTGGAAAAGAACTGCCTCTGGAGACAGCTCCAGGTTTGCTTGGCCCCTTGCCACTTTTGGTGCAGGAACCTCAGAAACCACAGCAAAACTGATGTTGGCAGGGAGTGGTGCTAGATTTACTAAGTAAGGTGGCTGCTCGTGAGGTGTGGCAGTACCTGCCCTGGTGGTGTCCATCAGCCCTTCGGTGTGTCTGGATGCCTGCCTTTTACGTGAAATGAGAAATGCATTTTTAGCCCCGCTGACCCCGTGAATGTCCCTGTGCTGTCCTTACCTCACTCCAGCTGAGTGGATTCAAAATAACTCCGAATATCTGAAGTCCTGGACCTAAGATCAGCATGTGGTTGAGTTCATGCTGTTTCTAACCACCTTTGCTCCTTCATCCACAGTAAATCCCTGCAGGAGCTGGTTAGTCCTGTCCCCTCTGTCTCCTGACAGAGTTGTGGCTTTGCCCCAGCAAGGTGTCAAACAAGGCGAGAGGAGATGAGTTTGCCCGGGATAGTCTGATAGGTGGGGCATCGAGCACAAGAAGACAAAGCATGTAAAACAAGGGAGTGAAACTGCTCCTATGAGCAAATAATGATATACTCTGCTTCTGCAGGGCTTTGTTTCACTCTTGTGGGGTTTCATTTAGTTTAGTTTTGCTTTTGAAGCACAAAAGCTTTTCCAGCTGGAGAGCTGTTGTTCTGGGTGTACAGGGAGCACTGTAACTCTCGCTGCTGCCCTTAGCTTGGCCCAACAACCTTTAGGAGATGCGTATCCTTTTCTTTCCTGTAGTTGGCTGTATTGCAGCAGAGAAAACAGCATGGCCCTGTTTATTGCAGATTGTGGGTAGGAGTTGCAGAAACGATAACTGTCAGGACTGTGAAGTTGGTCTAAAACAGGATGACTGCTTTACCTGTATCTGTCAATCACTTCTGGAAGGAAAAAGCACCAGGCTGCTCCAAGCTGCTTCTGACATGCAGGTCATCTTGTCTGCTGATGAGATATACGGACTCTCCTTCATACAGTTCTTTCTTTCCTACTTTGTTTGTCTGCAGCCCTCTGGGCTTCTTGGGCAGGGCCCTGGCCCTCCTGGGCTGATGCAGCACAAGTACAGCAGAGACCTGTCCCAGGCTCTCAGAGAGCCGAGGGTGCCCTGAACCCCTCTGGTCCTTCCAGCCACGCCATGAATTGGGAGGCAGCGGGAATCCTTGGCTCTCTGAAGAGGCACTGCTTGGCTGGGAACAGTCGTGGGTCCACCAGACAGCACCCTCCTTTCTGCATGAATCTGACTCTGGGTTATGGAGGTCTTGGGCTTCAGGGGGTGACATTTAGGCTGTCAGTGACTCTCCTGTTTTCTTCCCTGCAGGTAGGCAGGAGCCTCCCGTAGCCGAGTGAGGCAGCATGGCAAGTAAGTGTTCCCCAGTCAAGACGGAGAGGTGGTGGTGGTGGTGCTGGAGGAGAGGAGGGGGATGTTTGGCAGCCACCTCGCAAGGAAGGGGTGCCTGTGCTTTTTGGGCTGTTATCTCTGGATGAGGTCTGAGGTTGGGCCTGACTTGTGCTTCTCTCTCCCCTGTGGAAGGTGGGAGGCAAGAGGAGGTGCTGAAGGGCTGACCTCTCTGGGACTCCCCATATGCTGCAGCATTTCTTTATTGGTGTGATGCTGCGCAAGGCAGGCCTCCCTCAGGCTCTTTAGAGTGACTGGCTCCTCTGCGGGGGTTACCAGTCTGCGCTGACTTCTCCTAACTACAGCGCTCCTCACGACCCGTAACTTGGATCCCACGAGCTGCCCATCCTGAGGGCCGCACTGCCCTGTAGCCTGCGTGGCCAGTGGCACTGGGGCTCTGCATTCCCAGTGGACGGGCAGCTGCTCAGCCCTGCCGAGAGTGTGCTGTGTCTTGGCATCTGAAGGAGTGCCTGGCAGACAGGGCTGCTTGGGACCAGTGGCTGAAGCAGGGCTGAGACTGGCAAGGGTTCAGAGTAGAGGATGGCACGTGGTCTGTAAACAGCTGGACTCAACCCTCCCTCCTCTTCCGGGCAGCCTGCGTGGGGGCTGCATGCAGCGAAGTGATGGGAGCTTGAGGAGGATGGCGGTTGTGAATGGGGAGACGTAGAGATCTCACTGGGATCTTGGGGTGTTGCCGGAGCCAGCTATGAAGGTGGAAGCAGTAGCTACGCTGGGCAGGAGCAGGACCCCAGGGATGACAGGTATGCCTTCTTTCATTATCTGTGCTGTGCTAGGTTGGGGAGGGAGCAGAGATCTTCAGGCAGTGTTTTTAAAAGGCAGTTTTAATCTTCTGTTAAGGAGGAGGGTACACAGGCAGGTCCCTGCAATTCTCCACTGCTGCCTTTTTCTCCCTCCCAGAGCTCAGGTGCTGGCTTACCAGCAATTACTGGTTGTGGGAGGTATCCTTTGTGGTGGCAGGGTCCCCTGCCAAGCAGTACCCTTTGTGTGACCCTGATGGGCCGAAGGGAGATGTGGTGGTCGGCATGTTCACCATCATGCGCTCTCTGGCAGCATACAGCCCTGGCTGTTCCTCTGCAGAGATGGCTGCATGTTGTTCTGCAGAGGAGCAACTCCGGGCACAGCAGAGCTGTGGGGTAGTGCTGTGGCTAAGCCTGTCTGCCACCAGGGGCCAGCAGCACCTCAGGAAACCTAGCTGGGATGCCCTGAACCCAGCCCTCGCTCTTGCTCCCCCTGCCTAAAGCTCTGATCTTTCCTGAGCACCGGTTCTCCAGCTGGTGTGGGGAGACTTGGAGAGGCACAAGGGGTCAGTCCTGAGGCTGCTGGGCCTTGGGAAGTGTCCTCTGCCCTGTGGTTTGGGGACAGTACCTGCTGAACTGACTGCTCTTTGTGTCCGTTGGGGATCCAGGCTGGAGATGAGAGCTGGCAAGGCTCTTGTTTCCACGAGGTCCCCAGGCACGTGGGAGTTCTTTGCACTTTCTGTGTAAAAGATGTGAGAGAGCAGTGACTGAGTTTCTGCTCTTCTGCCGTTTCTAGGTCTCTGAGGGAAATTGGATGTGGTGAGAGACACACACCTCCATCGCAGCATGCTTTCAGTTGGGACATTGCTCGTGATACCTGCCTGCCTGTGTGTCTGTTTTTATTTCCCATCACAGTGGCCAGTTCAGCACGGCAAAGCAGGGAAGGGGTCAAGTGACTGGTATCTGCAGGGATGGAAGACCCTGACAGTGAGATCGGCGTCCAAGCTTGTTGCTCCAAGGTGTGCTGAGGAAGTTGGAAAGAAGCTCAGACTCAATGCTGAGGAGGGGAGAGTTGATACTGCAGCCTGATCAAGGTGGGAGGCAAAGGAGGTGAGGCCAGACTTCTCCAGCAAAGGATGGGACATTTTCGAAATGGAAAGTGTCTTTGTAAAGTTTCATCTCATTCTGGAAAGGCTCAAGAGAAGGCTGTCCTGCTAACTTGCTCCCTTTCCAGCCAGGATAGTCTTCCTCAACTGCGAAAGCCAAGCCAAGCTGGTCTCTGCCCTCCTATGAGATGCCTTCTGTGCCTCTTGAAAATGCTTTTTTGGTTGTCCTTGTTTAAAAAAAAAAAAAGTTTGCATAATAAAGTCAGTTCTGAGGGGAAGTCTCTGACTCACATCATTCATGCTGCTTTTCATTCACACCTCAGTGGTTCAGCCCTCTGCGAACTCTCTTGCTGAAGCAAGCCATTAATAAATCACTGGGGAAAAATGCACCTGCATAGCACAAAAAGCGTACAGTGCCTCCAAGCATGGGATGATGTAGCACAGTAGTAGTTGCTTACACCACGATCTTGTCCCTGTCTTGATACTTACAAATGCTCTTACAAATACCTTGCTGTATTGTTTTAGGAGCAAGATACATGGAAGGTAAAGCAGAAGGAAACCTGCTGGTCTCTGTAGTGAAAAGCTCCTAATGAAAGAAGTTGGTAGCTTTTCACTGAATTACATTTGATCTTCCCAAGGCTCCATATTGAAGGAATATCTCTGTGTTACATTCAAGCTGGTCTAAGGGGAGACTTCAGCTGTCCCCTTGCTTCCTTGTTCTGCATCTGTAGAGGTTGCTGCAGTGAGTTGGTTCATCTGGTTGATCCAGTGGAAGACTGAACGTGAGGGTGAAGGAGGTGAATAGGTTTCTGCAGATCAGCCAGCTGAACGAATTCATCTTCCTCAAGGGAAGCAGCGTGATTACGTGGCTTCGTGGGAAGAGATGGTGCCAGCCTACAGTTGAGTGTTGAGCTGCATTACAGAAACACCCTCTTATGAAATGTGTGCATGGGATGTTTGGATCTTGGAAGGGTCATGGTTTGTGTGGCTTCTGCTTCCTGGGCAGCAACTAGTTTGCTGCTTCTGTGCTGCTGCAGGTCCTGGTAGGGACATGGTAGATCCCTGGAGTGCAGGTTCTGTGCTTCCTGCACCCCATGGAGGTCTCCCTCCTGCAGAATATGAGGGGAGAGGCTTTGAAAGGGCTACGTCTCCTGCAGGCAGGAAGGCGCTCTTCCTGCTCAGTCTGGCTTCCTGATTGCATGCTCTGCATGTGTAACAGTCTCCCAGGGTTTGGGAGCAGGTTTGTGAGGCATCTGCACAGTAGGGATGAGAGTGTGATGCCACGTGAGGTGAAGTTGCTCAGGTCCTTTTCAGTATCTGACTTACGACGTCCTGTGCTGTCCCCGTGCATTGGGGATGTTTGCCCTTGTTGGTCCTGGGCCTGGGAGAAGACACTGGTTTCTCTGAGACCTGAATAGAGACCCTGGAGCTACCTGAGCTTGCATGACCCTACAGCAGCGGGCAGCAGGGACACCCCCTTCCAGCAGGCTGTCTGCCCTCCCAGGGTCTGTGGAGGCATGAAACACGAGAGGTGGCTCTGGGGTGATGCACGAGGGGACTGTGGAATGATGCGCAACGCACTCTGTGTTGTGAGTCTGTCTCAGTGCTGGCCCCGCGTCTTGGCACAGAGGTCTCTGCTCCCCAGCCCTGCGGGATCTTGCTCGCCCGGTGGGATCTCCCTTGCCCTGCAGCGAAGGGGCAGCAAGGTGAAATCCTGTCAAGGGATGGAGGTTGAAAACGAGTCTTTATGGAGCCTTCTGTCTTTTCTGCAGCTGCCCTGTGTGGTCTGCAGCTTTTGCTTCTGATGTCTCTAGCATCTCAGCCCTGCTGGAAGGATGCTCCTGATGTTGTATGTCTCCAGGCAGACCCCAAGAGCCTGCGCCCCTCTGGGTGTGCCTCAAGGGGCAAGCTGCTGTGCTAACTGAATTGTGGCCCTGGGCTTTTGGTGTTTGGGCTGCCTGTATCACCAAAATCCTGTGGGAAGTTAGGTAAAAAAGTGTGATATTGTCCTTGCTCAGCATGTCTCTGCCTTGTGTGTTGCAGTGTTCTTGGAGGCCAGGAATGCCCACTCAGTCCTGAAGCGCTTTCCCCGAGCCAATGGCTTCCTGGAGGAGATCCGGCAGGGCACCATCGAGCGGGAGTGCATCGAGGAGGTCTGCAGCTATGAGGAAGTCAAGGAAGTGTTTGAGAACAAGGAGAAGACGGTGCGTTTGTCCTGCCCTGCTCCCCAGTGGATGTATGAAGGCTTACACCTTAGCGAGCTGGGGGCAGAGAAGGAAACCACAGGGGGAACAGCCTCCCCTGTTCTCTTTGTCCTCTTCTGTCTGCAGGCACCTCCCCAGCATGACCTTCCCTTCCCAGTTAATGCCCTCACCTTGGCATTGCCAGAACACCCTGCCCACAGCTGCAGGTCAAGCAGGCACTCCCATGGCATGTGTGGGAAATTTGTGCTGTTGTCCCTGTGACTGCCCATGCTGGGGTTGGTGTTAGCCAGATTTCTCCCTTCTTGGTGCGGGGGCTGTTGCTGCTGTTGAAGGATGTTACCTTGATCTTTTGTGTTGGTTCCTGCAGCACCTCAGGCGCTGGCAGCCCTGGTGAGGATTGTGGGGGACCGCCAAAAAACTGCTTCTTTTGTGGGCCTAGGGAGGGCAGTGATCATTGCAGGTAGTGGTCTGGGGGTGCTTGTCCTGACTCCAGCACATGACAGTTGCTTCTCTGTTCCTGCCACAGATGGAGTTTTGGAAGGGCTATACCAACTCTGTCTACTCAGTCAAGGACCCCGGGCACAGCACAGAGCGCTCAGACGCTATGTATGTGGTGGTGCCCCTCTTGGGAGTGGCTCTTCTTATAGTCATCGCCCTCTTCATCATCTGGAGGTGCCAGCTTCAAAAGGCCACCCGCCACCGCCCTTCCTATGCCCAGAACCGTTACCTGGCCAGCCGAACGGGACGCAGTCTCCCCAGGGTCATGGTGTACCGGGAGCGGTCACAAAGCCAAGGGGAAACGCAGTATCAGCGAGAAGCAAGCAACCGGGTGGCTGGAGACAGCAGAGCTGGGGGCAACCCCCAGCAAGATGGCACCCTCTACCCGCCAGAGCATTCAGTCTCTGTCCTCTCCAGACTGTCCAGTGCCACCCCCCCACCTTCCTACGAGGAGGTGACAGGCCAACCGGAGAGCAGCAGCGGTGAAGAGACCAGCGTCTCCTACAACGACCCGCCGCCCAAGTATGAAGAGATTGTTGCCGGTGCCCCTGTCACGGGCAAATAGCGACTCTGCCTCCCTCCTGCCTCGTCACATACACTCACCCACCCACCCTCCCACCCACCCTTCCTTCGCCGTGCCTGGGACCCCCTGGGACCCCCTTCGGGTGCTAGTCGCCACTCCGTCTCACCTACACAAGCTGGTGCCATCACACAATAGCCTTACCCACCTAACCAAAAATAGCTGTCCCCAAGTGGGGTGAGGCTGTGCTGCAGTGATGGCTCTGGAGCCAGCCAGCCCTCTCCTGCCCCTCACTCCCTGCTCACATAAGTGCTGTAGCAGCCAGAGCACAGCAGCAGCTTGTTCCTGGCTCAACGCAGGGGTCTCCCCATGGTGCATTTGATTTCCTCACTTCCCCCTCGAATAGACATAACATTTCCCATTATTAAAACAGCCTTGCTGCCTCCCTGGGGTGCTGATCAGCATTACCCCATGTCCTCATCAGGCCCCATTTTGTTGCTCAGGGCTCTGATTAGGAGTTGGGGAATGCGGAAGGGGTGCAGTGAATTTCTGTCCCCCCCACAGTGTCTGTGCTCTGTGTTTGGGGAGAAAGTGCCTCCCTTGTGTGGATTTGCTGCCAGGTGGGAGTGGGGAGCCTGGTCCATCCTGCGGTGCCTGTAGCAGTATTTGCTGTCCAGAGATCAGGCAGGAGCAGTCAGGGAAGCGCTCTCTGATCACCTTGGAACGGGGGAAAGCTCGGGGTGGTCTTGTACGTGAGGTAAGTGACTTTGGAATAGCAGGTCCTTTTCCTGGTGCTCTCTGCTCTCTCCCTGCAGGGTGCTGGGCAGCTGGAGGTCTGGCTGTGGCAGAATGGGCTGACAGGGTCATTTCTGACCTTGAGCCAAATGGGGTCCCATGACTCTAAGTGGTGGGGATGCTCCTTCCTGGAGCGTGGCCTGTCTGGTGTCTGCCCCACAGGTGGGATGCTGGCACAGGGAGGCTGTAGACAGGCCAAACCTCCTCTTTCCCTACCCCAAACCTCTCTGTCCTGCCTGGACCCTCCCTTTGGGGCTCCTTGTCCTCCAGAGCAGGTAAAGGGGAATGCAAGACCCCACTCGTCTCCATCTCCCTCTGGTGGGCAGAGTGCTTGGTGGCCACAGCCGTGGCGTGGAGGGCCTGCTGGCAGAGGCAGCTGCAGAGGTGAGAGCTGACTGATCATGCCATGACCCGGTGATGCCAGTGGGTTGGGAGTAGGGCCAAACCCTGTTGTGCCTGACCAGCAGGTGGTCGTGGTGCCAGGGCAGGGCAGAGCCAGTTGCTTTGCTGGGGGACCAGTGTGTCCCCTTTTCCTGGGCAGCTGTTTTTGGGGTCCAAGCAATGGGGCTGTCCTTTCCCAGTCATGTCTGATGAGTTAAAAAGGGAGTTGTGCTCACCAACCCCCCAGGAGTAGCCCAGAAACTCACAGCAATGCCACACCTTAGTGTTCACCCCAGTACCAGTCTCTTCACCAGCACTGAAAGGCTATTGTACATCTGTCAGCTGCCTGCACCCCACTCAGCCCCAGCTATGCTCTCAGAGGAGATGCTCTCAGAGGAGATGCTCTCAGCCCAGAGCTGAGGCTTGCCCAGTGTTGGCCGTTCCTGGGGCAGGACATGTGGGGTTTGCAGCTGCTGGCACCTTGTCCACTCCCAGGCCTTTACTCTGCCTTTCGGCCGTTGCAAGTCCAGGTTATGGGAAAACCTGACAGCGGCCATTGGGGTCAGAGCCTGGAAAAAACAGGGGGGACAGAAGAGTGCTCTGCATCTTCTGTCTTTGATGCTCGGTCATTATCCCTGCAGTTTGTATTCTGTAAAACTTCGTTATATTTCTGTGTAAAAAAACCGGTATTTATTAAAAAATCCTCACTGTCTGAATGGCACAGGGTGGCTTTTTCCCACAGCGGGGATGCCTCCCTGGGCCCCGCTGGATTTCTGTCTTGTGGAGGTGCTCTGTGGGGTGATGAAGGCAGCTGTGGGATGATGGCACCAATAGCACTCCCGGGCATGGCTGCAACACAGTCCCCAGTGAGGAGGGGACCATCTCTGGAGACTGAGTGTGTGCTGCTGTGGTGCTGGGAACAAACCCCACACATCCGAGAGGAGCTTTTGGCTTCCCTCAGCATATGGTGCAACGCTTGGTGAGAGCTGGAGCGTGTTCTGTGAGCCCTGACCAGTCGGAAGGTGAAGTGCAGAGGGATTTCCTAAGGTCTTTGAAGGGATTTAGGTGCACAAGTTGTCTTGCTGTTCCTCTGTGTGCTCCTAAACCTCTTAGATAATCCCCTTTAAATAGCAAGACGAGGGCAGTGTGGGATTTATTTTAAGCCCTTTCAAAACCAGATTTTACGGTCAGGTCTTGGACTCTGTCCCCATTCAGAAGTGTTTAAAACTGTCGTTCACCCCAAACAGATTATTTTATCGCTGTGGACTCCACTGAGAGCCAGGAGAGATTAGTTCTGGCAGCTGGGCACTTGGATGGCTGCCACCTCCGCTCCAGCCCGGGCTCCCACGATGGCATGGGACCGTGCTGCGGCGGGGACTGCCACGGGCAGCGGCGCTGGGGTCCCGAGAAGAGACAGGCTGAGCCCTCACCGGGAAGCGTGGGTCTGCCTGCAAATACCCCGGGCTGCGTGTGCGTGGAGACGGGGGGGGACTTGGTGAAGCCCCTGGATTTGCTATTGTCCCCCGGTGTTGACCCTGGCAACAGCAATCCTTTCGGTCCGGCAACTGCCCACCTCCGCCATCAGTACTAGCAGGGGCGGGCCGGGGCGGGGGGAGCGGGGCTGGGGGCTCCCGCTGCCCCAGGCGGCGCTGCGCTGATGAGTCCCGCTCGTTAATTACCCCGCTGCGGCTTTAAGCGCGGCGGGCGTGCTGTGGGGGGGGACGCTGCTCCGGTCGGCACCGCCCCGCCCCGCCCCGGCTGGCAGCGGGTGCGGCTGTGGCTGTTTACGGGTCAGTTAGTTGCTTTGGTCTGCAAAAAAAAGTAAGTGCCCCCCTCTCTCCCCGCCTTTGCAAGACCGAAAGCCAGTGGGTGCTGGAGCCGGGGACGGGCGGGGAGCGCAGCCGGCAGCGG
>WKFP01013743.1:66995-77703 GCA_011057875.1 Pterocles orientalis
GCCGGGGGGGCGTGGGAGCCCTCCGTGCCCTGGAGCAGCCCCACAGCCCCGCTGCCTTTCCGCCTCCCTCCCCCCTCGCCGGTGGCCGGCTTCTTTCACGCGTGTCCCGTGGCCTGAGTTTCTCAGTCCCCCCGCGGTGGTCAGAGCCGAGGCGCCGAGTCCGGGGTCCCCGGAGCCCTTTGCTGCTCAGCGCGTCCCTTAAGCCGAGGCCGGGGGACGCGGGGGGCAGAGGAGCCACCCCGGCTCTGCGTGGCCGGTTGCGCTCTGCCGCTTGTCCGTGGCGGGCGGCAGGACCCGGGCCGGGTGACAAAAGCCATTCCCCTCCCTGTTGGCCCCCCTGCCGGGACGAGGCACAGCCCCGAGCTGAAGGGCAGAGCTGTGAGTGAGGCAGCTCTAGCTGGAGCTGTGCTGGGAGGTGAAGGGGGGGTGCTGGGCCAGGCTGGTACCCCCGCCTGCCTTGTGTGGAGCATCCTGGGCTGGGGAGGGACAGAGAGAGAGGTTGTGCAGTTTCCCTCCCCGGGGCAGGTTTTCCCGGCTTGCAGGACCTGCAGGATTTAAACCTCACAGGCTCACTGAGCTGGAAATTCCCTGTCGCTGCAAATGCAGGAAGTGCAGAAGCAGAGGCCAAGAAGCAGTTTTCTCCTGCCAGTGAGCAGGGCGTAGCTTGGCAATAGCTAGAAACAACCCTAAAGAAAGTTAAAGGAAGAAATCCAGACACTTAAGCATTTTGTTCTTATGGGTTATGACAGCTGGTTTTTTTCTTAGTAACTTGGACTCTCAGAGCCTGCTTCTTACTCTCATGCCTCTGCTCTTTGGGAGCTGCAGCAGTTTCATAGGTGATTAGAAAATAAACTGATCTGCTCTCTCCAGATTTGTTGTTATTCGTGTATGCTGGTTTCTTGCAAAAATCTACTTTCTTCGAGGTTTTGGGGAGAAGCACGGTGAGTGTGTGTTGTGACACCCATGGGCTGGTGTCACCCATGCCAGTGTTGGGTCTGAGCAGGGTGGTGGAGAATGTGTGGGACAGCTGGGGGCTGCTATGCCCCTGCACACCCCATCTCCGGTAGCTCCTATGGGGCAGACCCAGTTACAGACATGGGGATCTCGTTTCTGTGTGACTGGAAGCAGGAAATTGCTGCAGCTGATGCTGGGCAAATTTCTGTCTCTTTAATTAAAAGGTTTTTAATGACAGAGGAGGAGAGAGCAGCTGGAGGCAGGTGATCACTGGAAGTGCTGGTTATTGCAAACACGGAGCCGGTTCTGCTGCCCTTGTGTACCTGGTGTTACAGGGCCCAGCTGCTGCAGGGGACTGGATGAGTGGCTCGGTCCTTTGAGCTTCTGGCAGCGGTGCTGCTCCCAGGGATTTCCCCCTGCTCCTCTCCCTTGGGTGATGTATCAGGGGATGGCAGGGGGCTGGGATAGACAAGAGGGTCCAAAGTGCCCTGAGAAGCAGCAGTGAGGGTGGTGGTGGGCAGCCCTGGCTGCTGCTGGCTGGGAGCAGCCTGCTGGGCTGGAAATGCAGCATCAGAGACCTGGCTGCTAAATATAGACCCCGGATGTGATTAAAGAAGGCAGAGCTCCTGCCCACTCCTGCTTGCTCGCCTCCTCTTGCTTCCCCCCTGTGCCTTGAGCTTTGAAGAGGAAAACCTCTCCTTCCTCCAGCTGTCTGGACTGTGCTGGAGCAGGTGGCCCCTCTTACAGTGGAGAGTTTGACCTGGAAGCAAAGGGGGACCTTTTTGGGCTTGGTGAACTCAAAGGTAGGCAGCAAGGAGGGTGCAAGGGGGCTGTGTGTGCATGTGGCAATTCTGGGATGCTGGGGCAGCTCTGGGGTCCAGGTGGGGTCTGTCAGCCACACTTGTTGGGGTTTTCTCCTTGGCTGCAGCTTTCTGAAAAAGAATAAAGAGTGCATATGCTGGGAGTGAGGTTTTGGGTGTTTTTGGGCTTGTCTCCCAAAAGAATATGTTGATTGCCCTCTGCTCACATCGCTTAGTGAAAGCGTTGAGACATTTTGGCCCCGAGACTTCTCAAAGCCCTGGGACCTGTCAGAGGGGAAACTGAGGCACGGGGTAGTTGTGCATCCTGAGCAGCTGCAAAGCCCAAGATAGTGCCCAGGTCCCATGTCCTGCTACTGCTGTTGGCTGCCCCCAGGAGCAGTGAGACCTGGGGACTGTGTCACTCCTTGGTGCTGGTCCCCTCCTGGGAAAGAGCTGAGCCAGCACTGGCCTCAGGGAGCTGATGCATGCTTTTCCTTCCCCTCTGGGAGGATGGTTCAGCATCTGTCAGCACTCTGTGGCAAAGTCTATCTTGTTCAGCTTGGTGTGGGTCACTTGAGAAGATAGGTGCTGGATTGGGTGGGGAATGGGGTATGGCCCTGGGGAACACTGCAGCAAAATGTGTGCACAGAGTTTAGTGCACACTTTAGTTTAGTTTTTCCTGTGATAACATGGAATCTAGCCGCCAAAATGCATATTTTTTCTTTTAGAAAACCTCTTTTTCCTCAAAATGTGCTTCTAGCCCTCTGAGAAACTTTACTTCTGGTTGGAAAATAATTTTTTTTTCCACTAGATTTTAGGGTATACTGAACGGCTCTTCTTGCACCGGTGTGCTAACTGTTGCCCTTTCCTTGCTGTCAGTTGAAGCAGTAGGTGCTAAGCTCATGCTTTGTTCCCAGGACACGTAGGAGTTTTCTCCTTTCTCACCCTGCCAGGCAGGAGTTCCCATCTGCAGTGGCCCTGTGCCCTTTCCCCACCAGCTGGGTTTCATGGGACACCCCATTCTCTGGGACAGTTCTGATGGTGTCTTTCTCGTGGGTTGTTTCTTCCTGTATTTTGGCTGTCGTACAGCATGTGCGTTGTCCCTGTGCAGTTTTGAATAGCTGCTTGCTACCACTTTCACTCTGCTTTCTTTTCCTCTGTGTGAAACACCAGGGTGTTCAAGCAGTTTGAGGAAATCAAAAAAGATGTGGCCGTTTTGGGGACTGGACCCGAACCGAGTTCGCTGTGACCTGCTCTTCACAGAAGCCATCAATCAAAGGATGCAGGTTCCCAACAGGCTGAAGGTAGCAGATAGCTTCAGCCCTGTGGACGAGGAGCCAGTATCAGAGGATGTCCCTCCTTCCTTTCGGATGCACATCCCTGATAGGATTTCTCTTGCCGGTAAGGTCCTGGATTGTCTTTTTGGGTGGCTGAAGGTTGGTGGGCTCTACAACATCATAGCAGTAGGATCCCTTTATAAAGTCCCCAGTAGTTCGCTTTGTAGGAGGAGAGGACAGGAGTAGTCAGCTGTCAGCTTTTCTCTGGAAGGTAGGACAGGATGGTGGAGAGATGCTTGGGGAAAGGTGGGGAAAGGTGACCAACAGAAGGCAGGAGGAACATATCTCTTACAGATCCCTCTTGGCCTTTGGTAGGCTCCCTGCTTTGGGATGCAGAGACATATGGCCCTGTCTCACTGAAAAACAGCTCCCAAACCACACTTTTCCTGGAGCAGTCTGTGCGGTTGCTTTCCCATCCATGCCTCTCCGGGCTGTCCTGCTGCTCACACCTGCGGGACTTGGTTTTTGATGTACATGTGGTAACACTAGACGCAGGGTTGGCTCTTTCTACACGGGTGGATTTCTCTTCTCTCCTGGCCTGAGGGCATTCATGTTGGTTTAATTCTTCCCTCTGTCCTCTCTGTAGAAATATCAGATGCTAGTTTGAGGCCCATCCTTCTGAACCAGCAAAGGAAGGTCCCCTCTGTCGTGGTACACACATCTCCAGACAATGCTGCGCAGCCCACCCGCCTCAGCGAGCTCCCTTTTCTGCACGTAGCCAGCAGATCAAGCTCCCAGAAACGCAAACGATTGGTACTGTATTGAGACCGGATGGGGTTGCCTGTGGTGGGAAGGGGAAGCAATCCCAGTGTTTGGTTTCTCCAGAGGTCTGTTATCAGTCCAAGCCAGAAGCCTTCTTCCGGAGTCCTGCCTCCTCCTAGAAGTCCTAGGAGTGAGGGTGTGGGATCCCTTTCTGTCCCATAACCAGGACACACCTGTGTACTGGGACATGGATTCAGGGAGATCTCCTACTGCATTTTGTGAGCAGGAGATAGGCTGAGGTAGGTGTGGTCCCTCCACAACCTCCTTCTGCTACTTTTGAAATCCCTTTTCAACCACTGTTTCTCTTGGATGAAGTACAAGACAGAGCTGTTTCACCATTGCAGCATAAAGGGTTCTGGTGTCAGAGCTGAAAGCAGATTTTTAACCTTGTGTGAAACTAATGCAAAGAGAGTTCCCTGACATGGGCAGGCAAAGGCTTGGTTTAGCTGCCTTCTCAAGTGCTTTCACCTTTGTGAGATTCCAGAGCTGTTCCTGGATTCGTTGGGTTCAGGGTTTTTGATCTGAATAGAAACCAGATCAGCAGGCTCCTTGCTGGTGGCCCTCGTCCTGCTCCAACCATGTCTCCCCACCCGCTCCAGCATTAGCTCACCAGGTTTGGGGCTCATGTAACACCCCACCACTGAAGGTGGGCTTGCCCTGTGCAGGGTCTCTGTGCTAACGCGGTTGTGTTTGATGCCAACAGGGCCATCACAGCAGCAGGTCACGGCGGGAGAGGACTCCAAGTGACTGTGCCCAGCTGGCCTTGCACAGCCTGGACCAGCACCATGAGCGGTGAGCATGACCCCAGAGCCATCCGAGGTGGGTGGGGATCAGCAGCTCCTGTCATCTGTGCTGCTTTGATGCTCTCTGGCGTCGATGCCCTGAGGTATCCAGACTGGGGCAAGGCAGTGTCTGGCAAGTCCTCCTCTTGCACAAGAGGAACATGGCTTCTGGCATCAGAGAGTTTTGTGCCAGGCAGCGTTGTAAGCAGCTGCGTTGGTCCCCAGCGCTCTCTGCCGAGATGCATGTGGGAGAGCACATCCCCTCTTGCAGTGCTCTTGGTCCTTGCCTGGCCATTGTGCTGCCTGCTCTGGCTTGTTCCAGTCTCTCTGGCTCTGCCAATTTTCCTCTTGGTGCTTTGCAGCGTGCTCTCCTGCTCTAGCACCGGCATGGCAGAGTGCTGGGGCCTGTGGACAGGTGAGCACTGTCTAATAAGGCACCAGGGCTTCACTGGGTTTCTGCAAGGGTTGTTGAAATGTTGTAGTGCCTTGCAGACAGGGTATGCTAAGAGTGCACTTGCTTTTCAGCTCCTTGAGCGTAGCTTGTGAGTAGCATGGTAATAGTGATCCTCTGCTCATGGCCTTGGGCTCTGGAGTCTCTCCAGTGGAGAAATTGCCTCTGACTTAATTCAGAGCAGAGCCACCTGTCCTTCTAGGAGTCCAGGGTTGTCCTGGGTGTCAGGAGAGCTGCCTTCTGCAACCCCAGTGAGAGCAGCTGGTGAAGGTCTGGTTATCACACAGCCATGGTTGGCTGCGGAGGAGTCGGGTGACTGCCTCTGAGCCTGGGGGCTGCTGGAAGGGGTTCTCCCTCCTGGTGACATGGGGTTTCTGAGTATGGCAAGCTGATGGCATTGCCATACTTGGAGCTGCTGAAGGGATGAAGGGCACTGACAAATGCCAGGCTGTGCCCGTGCTGTATGAGGCTGGGAAATAACAGACATGATTCTGTGTGCACCGCAGGCCAGATGCGTGCCACTTGCCCATGCACAGTGCCCCACTCCCCCTCCTCACGGAGACAGGCAGGATCTACTCCATGCAGAACGTCTTCCAGACCATGTACCTCCTGGGCCAGGTGCTATTCCGTCGTGTCCAGGACTCTCTGCAAGACCCAGTGCCATCCAGGTGACTTTGGTTTGTCTTGAGCCACCTCTCTGTCACTCTGCAAAGACTGGTCTTTGCCTTGCTAAGGCATGAGCCAGGCACGAGCTCTCTAAACTGCAGGCTGCACGGCACAGGAGCAGGGTGGTCCTGCATGGCTGCCCCAGACTCTCCTCCTCTCCTGTCTTGTCCAGCAGCTCTGGGTGCCTGGCCCAGGAGCCCGGGCGCACCCTGCTAACCCAGCCCAGCTTGGGTCTCCTGCTTAGCTTAACACTGGTCCCCTGGGCACCCTGAGCGATCAAATGCCACCTGTGACATTGTTGGGATTTCAGCTACTCTTCACTGCTGAGCAAGTGCTAATTTTTTTGCATGCCTTGATAGCTTGATGGAGAGAAATGTGTGAAGGGAATCAAAATCCAGAACAGGCAGCCTGACCCAGGTCCTGTGCCCAAGCCACCCTCTCCTGCAGGCTCCCAGTACCCTTGTTTGTATCTTGGTCACTCTTAATTAACCTTTTCCACAAACTGGTTTCACTGAGTTACCCATCCCATAGCTGATGCCTCTGGCCAGGGTGCGGTATGTCTGCGTGCTCACTGGGGCAGGTCTGCAGTGACCTCAATCTCTCCAGATGTGCTGGAGCAGCTGTCTCCACCACATCCTTACCTGTGCAAGTGCAGTAAATTTAACATGTTCAAAGACATCACTGCAGCCTTAAGGTGTCCCCACTGCTCTAAGGCTGCTGAGCACCCAGAGGAAGGTCTGAATACTTCTAATTCTCCTTGAGCAAAGCCTCCAAGCAGAAAGGAAGGAGAGTGAACATCCATCATTGGTGCCATCAGTGGCACCTTCTGCCTTCCCTCCCCAGCTGGGAGGTGCAGGCAGCAGAGCTGGCTTCTGCCTGCAGATTGTGCAAAGTGGTGTCCCTGCTTTTAAGCACAGTAGGCTGACTGTCTTCAAATGTCACTTTTTTTTTTTTTTTAACAAAGTCTGGGCATGCCAACAGATCTGGTTAGTAGCTATGTGAGACATTCTCCCTCCTCCCATCAGCAGCAGAGGTGGCTTAGGCCACGGTACCATGAGAGGTGGTAGCTTGCAGAGCTGCTGTAATGCAGTGGGCTGAGTCTTGGGCATCTCTCCAGGTCTTGATCTCCCTTTGAAGCCAGTCACCTTGAAACACCTCTTCTTGGTACTTTGCATTACTTCAGATAGTATCTCTTCAGTAAAACAACTTTGTACCCCTATGCAACAGTACAAATAAAAAAAAATGACGGACCGGATTTGTTTTCCTGAAAAGACTGGTCTTGGACAGAGACTGGAATATTCGGCCGACAGTGACCTCTTGAAGGGTATGAGTCATCAGAAGGTAATTTCCAGTCTCTAAATGGTGTTCATCTGTATCCAACTGGGATTTTTCAGTCAAAAGTTGCAGGATGTGTCCCTTTTTAATGGCTCTGTGCTGGAGGAAATAGTGTTTTCTTTCTCTTTCTTTCATTTTACACCACAGCTACACTACGTGGAGGTATTATCTCACAAATGTTATTTTCAGACAGATTCACTGAATCTCCGCGTGCTGTTCTGCCTTGTCTTCAGCAAAATCAACATCATATTGCAAACAGGAATAAATACCCTCCCCTCTCCAAGGTCTCTGAAGGAGCAGTGTTAGACACTCATTAACCCTTACAGCGTCAGTGAGTACCCATGTGAGTTATTGGTATGCATGGGGGAGTTTTGATTATAGAACTGATGTAGGGCTAGCCTATGATGATAGGAACAAGAGGCCGAATATGGCAGTTTTGTTTTTTCTCACTGTAGATCTACTTTATTTTGTAGTTCGGTGCTATGGACACTGCCACAAGGCTGTGTCTCCAGGGGCTGCCCTGGAGATCTGTGGTCTGTCGGCTCTGCCAGTGCAGCAGCTAATCCCGGTAGCGGCCCCTCTGTTTCCAGGGATGGAAGAAGGTGGTGCATGCTTGGGTTGCTTGTTTATGTTTCAAGTTGCAGGTAAAATTTGCTATAAGAGCAAAAGGTGAAACTTTTTTTTTGTCAGGGGGCCAGGAAAAGTGAGCTTGTGGTACCTGGAGGTATTGGAGAGGAACAATCCTTGTCTCAGCAAACACAGGACCCTTTTGTGCTGGCTGCTGCATTTGCTCAGCTAGTTGTCCCCAGCTGATGGCTGCTTCCCACCAGTAGGATCCTCACCTGCTGATATAAATGAGATCATCCCTCCATTTCAGCATTGGCCCTGTGATACATATTTACATGACTGGCTCTAAAGATGATTTATCCAACCCTCAATGAATGCCTCTGACTATAGAGAATGGATACTTGGTAAATACCATGTTTGCTCTCTGTTGGACCTCTAAGGAAATACAAGTATGTGTTTTCCCTGTTGTCTGTTGTGGCAGGTGCTGTGTGTTTTGTTGTGATCACTATGGGGTGCATGGTGGAGGGGTATAAATATGCATGATGGGGGTTAAGAAGGGTTGAGTAATGCTGTGCAAGGGCTGTTTCCTCTCCTCTGATGCTGCATCCAGACAGCATGTCCTGGGCGTGCACACGCTACCTGCATGGCTTGGCTTCCCGTGGTAGTGCCACATGCTTGGGAAGGCAGTTGCACCTCTTGAGCAGTGTTCTCTGCATCTGTTTTTCTTCTCCAGGTCCCAGGAGATCGGCCCCACCCCAGAGAGTGCCTTGGAGGAGGTTGGGGTGGCTGAGATGGCAGCAGTCAGAAAGCAGGTGAGATGGGGTGAAAGACTGCAGATGTGTCCTGGGAAAGCCCTGGGAGGGTGGATGAGGAGCCTCCAGGGGTCTGTTGCTCAGTCCTGATGGGCTGGCATTGCCGAGCTAGTCCTGGATGATGCTGCTAATGGAGAAGCAGGGGAGGACTTACATGTGTGTTGACCCATCAAGCTCCTACCCTGAGAGGCTGTAGAGCTACAGGAGACAGCCAGACCCTTCCATCTGCTGGCAGTAAAGGACTCAGGTGCTCTTCTGATGGGCAGGGCCTTTTCCTGAAGCATCTGCTCAGGAGCTGAGGTACCCCACACAGAGCTAGCTGCTGTTCTAGAAAAGGAGGACCTGAAGGAGGTGGCAGCTCCCACTCCTCCATCCCTTGCTGTCCCACACCTCTGGGGTGTGGCCAGTGTCCTGTACTTTGCTGCAGGACTGACAGTGGCCCCGCTGCTTCCCTTGCAGTTGACGAGGATCTCCGGGAGGCTCCGCATGCTGGAGGAGCAGTGCAACGCCTGGCGGCAGAAGGAGGCCCTGGTCTACTCCGTGCTGATCTCCGCCTGCCTCATCAACACGTGGCTCTGGCTGAGGAGATGATTTCCCATGCCTCAGCCTCCCTAGCCCACCCTGGCAGAGTGGGTGAGGGCAGGGAGAGGATCCTTGCTTGCGTACTTGCAAACAGTAAAACTACATGTTTCTTCTTAACTTGACCTGCTTTGTCCACTGTATGCCCTTGAGGATCTGTGTCCTTTAGGCCCCGGTTACAGTGAAGGTGCTATTCCTCTCCTATGCTCCAGCATTGGAGGTGGGTGAGGGAAATGATGAAGCTGGACCTTCTGCCACAGCAGCTGGAGATGGTGTCAGGGAGAGCTGGGGTACCAGCACTGTGGCCCAACAGGCGTAGTCCCAGGGCTAGGCTGTGGCTGCAAATGCTCTGTGTACACTAGCAACCGCCTTGTAAGTCTGATGGGGTCAGTGCTGGTGTGGGTAGCTGCTGTGAAGAGCCCAGGTCTCATAAAAAATTGGTGGCTGATACAGGAGGTGTCTGTCCTGCACAAAGCAATGGGAGACCCTCTGGTCCTTGGGCTGTCTGCCAGAGAGATGCAAAACAAAGGCATTGGATGTTTGTGGACATGGGGTCCTGTTACAGCCTTAGACGGTAGTGGGCCCAGTCCCCTGACCACATCCCAGCTTGGACAACTCTGTTCTGACCCCATAAAAGCCCTCAGCCAACTGCTGTGGTCTGTTCCTCATCTTCGACCCCAAAAGTTTGTTTATAGAGGTTGTGTTTTTGAATTGCTGGTGGTTTTTCTTTCCTTCATTGCACAAATGCTGTTTGTGGAGGTAGCACTGCCAGTTCTCCTGTGCCAGAATCCTTCTCTAGGAAGCGCAGCCTGGGGAGCTGGGAGCTTGCATCCCTGTAGCTGCTGCTGTGCCACTGTCTCCTCGGCTCCCATCCTGCTCGAGGCAGTTCAGCAGCAGGTTTGCAAATGTTCAGATCTAAAGTGATTGTAAGAGCATTGCTGAGGCTGGGTTTATCCAGGAGCTTGGCTCTGTCCCAGAGAGATTTACATAGAATCATAGAATCATAGAATGATTAGGGTTGGAAGGGACCTTAAAGATCATCAAGTTCCAACCCCCCTGCCATTGGCAGGGACACCCTCAACTAGACCAGCTTGCCCAAAGCCTCATCCAGCCTGGAAACCTCCCTGTCATGACTCTCTGGATTGTAAGATCTCATACCAACAGTGACAGCACCAGACAGGTCATGGAAAATTGCCCATTTGGGCAGCAGTAGATATCTGTTAGATATTGTCAGTGTCAGACAGCTGCTGCCAAGCTGTAACTTCAGCGACGGTGGAGGAACACAGGTGAGGGCGATTCTTGGCCCAGATGCTCTTTAGCTAAAAACAAGCCCAGTTCAGCAGCTTTGCTGTCTTTCTTTCTGTGGAGTTTAATAATGCTTGGATCTGAGGTGACTTTGAGATGCTCTTGGTTGTTCATCCAAAACATCTGCTGGAGTTGTGCCTGCAGACTCTGGGGGTAGGTTTTGGTGTGGCTTAACGGGACCTTTCTTTTCCACCTATAAATAATTGTAGCTGGATCTGCACGTCATCCAGATGTCCCAATAGATTATTCACTGACATGGATGCTTGGGTGTTTTCTGCCTGCAACTGCATCAAGCATCCCCAACTGTAAATCTGGCAGCTGGACATGACTAATAAATAACTGTCCCACAAGTAATTGC